>JAGFZM010000010.1:2785247-2873793 GCA_017657215.1 Limnothrissa miodon
CTCTCTCTCTCTCTCTCTCTCTCTCTCTCTCTCTCTCTCTCTCTCTCGCCCAGCCTCAAAGGCAGACAGGTCGACAGAAGTTTTCCCTCAGATGTTTGCCTCGTAGAGGCCAGGGAGCGCCGAGTGGAAACAGTGGTAGCGGTAGCAGCCTGATGCATGTTCGCTCTCTGTGACTCCCGTCCCTTAGCTGACAGTCGGAGTCACCGGGGCTCCGGTGCATCATTAAGGCGCGCGACTGACAAAAGAGCATCCGGCCCGCTCTCAGACAGGCCTCCTGACAGGGCTGCCCGTGTCAGGCCCAAGGTCCGCTTCTGATTTAGAAACAGCCATTAGCAAGAGGCTTGTTAGGGACTCAGGATGCAGGATGCACCCCATCACAACTTTGAACATTTTAATGTTTTTTTTCTTGCTTCAAGGTTCTCTGCTTGCTACCTCCACACATTCCCTCCAACCACTGTTTACCTCTCTTGTCTAGTCCTTGCTTTCATCATTGTGTTTATCGCTATGTAGGTATGCTTGTTGGGAAATTGAGAAGTTTTTTTCAGAGTCTCCTCTTGGGCTTTTTAACTCCCTTCTCCTTTCCCTCTCTCTTTCTTTCTCTCTGCCTAAATCTCTGTTGTTTCACAGATTCTGTGGTCTCTCCTCCAGCAACCAAGCTACTTCTAATTTTCTATTGGTCTTCACAATCTGATAGCCTTCTGCTCCCAATGAATGGGAGTCAGTGACAGAGAGAGAGAGAGAGAGTGATAGAGAGAGACAGAAGAGGCATGAAAGATGGCAAAGATTTGCACTCTCGCTTACACTCTTAATTACATGCATTCATCTTGACGGCGAGACCTAAACCTATTTTCTGCTTCCCTGGTATTTATTTATGGGAAGAGGGTAAGAATAAGCCACCCTACCTCAGTACAGCATCATCATCATCACCTCCATCATCATCTAAATATACATCTCCACATAAGCACTCAGGGCTGTCAAGAGATCCATTTTGGAGAAGGATTTGGAAGTCTGTGAATGTTGCCCCCTGCCAAAAGCAAACCGTTTTTGCTCAGAATCCCCAGGGGTTGAGAGATATATTATCCTATGCTATTTTCTGTACCATAATACCTTGACATGTTTTCAGTTTGATTTAGTGTCACCATGTCCAAAACGACACAGTGAATTAGGCCCACTCCCGTTCCATTCAATCACCCAAAACATCACTTGGAGGGTTGTGCATTATTCCTTAACAAAGCCGCAATCAAGGAATCTCTTGCAGATTGTTATCATATTAATGAAGCCCACATTAGCATAATACTATTGGTAATTACTCAGTATCCTCTGTGCGGTACTCCCAGGGACTCAGCTAATTAGCCTGCAAATGAATCTCAATGTGTGTGGGAGCACGTATTTCACCGATGAGAGCACGACCTGTCAGACCACCAAGTCCAAGACATGGCTGATGGTGTGAAAAAATATTGGGTCAGGTGCTAGCTTTTGGTCAGGTGGAGTGGAGTGTAGAGTAGTGGGGTGGTTTTGGGGGTGGGTCACAGTGTCTGGTGGGATTATGGACTGCTGAGTGCTGTTTTCTGGCACCCGCTGTACGGACGTCAGTGTAAGTAAGGTTTTGTTCTAAGGACCCTTAGATGCACATGTTCCACTCCACATCAGTGACACCAGGTCCAAGGTCCAGAGGCCTCAGCTGGTGGGCAGACAGGAACATGAAAACATGACCCTTTCTGACAGTTCCATCACCAGGTGTGGCTCTCAAAACCGTGAACCTTATCATAACCTTTTGTCAAGGCATTTCTCACTACTGTGTTGCTAACATGTAATGACAAAATGAAGAGGAGGCAAAAACAAACACCCGTGTGACTGCAATTACTGGTTTGGGAATGATAAGAGAAGTCTTTGATGATTGTATCTTGAAATGAAAGTAAGTAAATAGGAACACATAAAATATCTTTAATTGGTTGAATCATACAAAAAATTGTGGTATGCACATATTCATTACCCTGGCTTGCGTTTATCAGATCCTCTGTGTACTACTTGACGAATCTACAACCAATCAGACCACTCATTCCAATGACGTATGCGTAAACTCGTTTCGCATTGGTGCCCACAGATTTGGGAAAAATAATTCCTCTAAAAATGCACGATGGCCATACTGACTTGCTTGTGAAATTGAATGTAGCGTCACTGGGATTGAATATCACACTTTTAAAAAATAAGGTAAATATCACACAGAGTGAACTCCATCATGTGGCCGTGGTGAAGATGTTAAACCGCAGAGGTCAAGCACATGTTCTTCACTTCTATTCAGCAAAGCCTGTGGGTTTCGAATGCCATTACACACATTCATGGTTATGCTTCTTTTGCATGATGGACACATAGGACAAAGGAGGCCATATTGCATGGCACACACCTTACAGTTGGTCCCCCGAGGCACTGGCAATGGTTTAAAGGTAGTGAATGGCAGACTGAAGAGGGAGAATACAGATGAGCTGAAATATACGACAGTAACGCTGTCATCCAGAACATGGTGACTGTCTTGATGGCCACCGCAGCTAAGGTCACTTGCTGCCTTGTTAATGTCAGAGTGAGTGACAAATATCCCCCACTGAACAGGCAGCCCAAGCCTCTCTCACCCTTCCCCAGCAGCAT
This sequence comes from Limnothrissa miodon, assembly GCA_017657215.1. Classification (NCBI taxonomy): domain Eukaryota; kingdom Metazoa; phylum Chordata; class Actinopteri; order Clupeiformes; family Clupeidae; genus Limnothrissa; species Limnothrissa miodon. The sequence continues at coordinate 2,787,891 of JAGFZM010000010.1, forward strand.
GCTAGGCCCATTACCCAAACTCATTACTATATTAAAATAATACTGCTGAGATTACATGGCTTGTGCTGTCTGTGTGATTGACAGCGACGACAGGATGAGAGGGAAGTGAGTCAGTTGGGAGTGGGAGAAAAAATAGAGAGTAAGAATTAAAATATATAATCCTAAGCAAGCGTTGTGTGGTTTTGACGTGGAGTAGCTAAATAGTTTGTGATTTATGAGTCTTGAGGATGTCATCTTTCCTGGATGTTGTTGCTGGCCTCTTCCCAGCTCACTTGCTCTTGTGCTTCTTGAACAATGCATAAAGGACCCGCAACGTCGCCTTGACATCCTGGGATACGATGTCTACCGAAATAGAAAGATAAACAACGTGTCACATCATGGCAGCTGGTTCGCATAAGAATGAGAACAAAAACACACAAGAATGTTACCAGAGCATCACAGCTGGAAGCCGCATTCAGCTTTGGCCCGCACATAAACTAGCAGCATGGCTCCCTAGATCCAGATCCCCACCAGTCTCATATACAACAAACTCACTAGAGTTAGCCAGCCCTATCAGAACCACTGAATTATCATACTCGAAATCCCAGAGTTTGGGGCAAAATGGGTCCTCTGTCACAACCCTAGCTCAAAAAGGACTCTTTTCTTAACTATCACAGCTTAAAAGAAGTATTTAATCAAAGACAGAGAGGTCAGGGAAAGGTCATTTAATTATGTGTTAATTTAATGAGTCTGTTGTTAGGATTTATCATTCCCCTCTGGCTAAACAAATTATTTTACTCCATAAATTTGTCACCCAAATGTCACGTTCACAATCAGGAGTTCACTGTGAGATAATTGAAGTCTGTGTTTAATGGACTAATTCAAATTATGTCTTGCTTGTGGGTTAGTTTTGCATAATTTTGCTCAATTTCTTGACTAAAGTTCAAACCGTTATGTAATGCAGGCAGCCACTGAAACTTTCACAAACACAAACAAAAGCCAAGAATCATGCACACACACACACACACACACACACACACACACACAGAGAGAGAGAGAGAGAGAGAGAGAGAGAGAGAGAGAGATGAAGAAAGATAGACTGAGATAGACTTTTCCATATGAGATTAGATTTTAATTCATACATTTACATCTTTCCTTAGCTCAACTTGACATCCCAATCTGTCAGAGGCAACCATCAAGACACATTCAGACACATCTAACTCCAAGTCCTATTCATCACTCAGCCCAGTAGCCATTTACTCACAGCGTCCTTCCTAAGGGGGACTTTGACTGCGAAATGATTACGACTTCTGGTGAACATAGCCTTTTAGACCTGTGCTTTCTCTCAGATCCGTGGCCCACACGGCTAAAGCTATCTATCCTTTAGACATTTGTATTCAAAGACAGCAATGGGGCTCAATACAACCAGCGGGTTCAAATCAGCATTTACTTATGAGCGGTGGGTTTCGCAGCATCCTTGCTCACGGCTGGACAGACGTGTTTACTGTTTAGCATAACACTACCTATGAGGAATAACACTCAGACGCCAGACTGAATGCCGCCGCTGAAAAGAATAGCTACTACCTGCTAGCTACCCGCAAGCCATTCCTCATGCATTTCAAAGTCCTGGACTGAATGTGGCATCACATAAATGTAAAAATCAAAGTGGTTGCTGCTTTACCTTGGGGATCAACATTGTCCACTTGCATGTCTCTGTCACCAAGTAAGTCCAAGGCCAATGTGACATTGTGTAGCTGCCAGTCACAGACATCCACATAAAGTAAAATAATATAGTAATATAGTAATATATCGGAGTATATTGTATATAACAGAGTGCTTGAAATCTTGAATTCAGGGTTATTCAATAATATCGGATGAAAATGGCATGAGGTATTTAAGGACCATGCCATTTTCATGCAGTTTTAGTCAACACACAGAAAGTTGGATCAGGATGACCCATGAAAAGGTCAAGTTAATGGTGATTCACATGGCAAGGAGCCGATTACTGATTATAGTCCCAGAGAGCATTGGCACAGTTATAACTATGCCAGAGAAACTCACCATTTCAGCGTCAGATGACGGAGTGAGGATAAAGTCATAAAGGGGGATGAAAAATCCCTCCAGCTGCCCAATCAACAGTAGCAAGAAGACACCATCTGCAAACTTAGGAAACCATGTACTATTACACTCATGGATCCTATTTCATACAATATTTTGTGTGTGTGTGTGTGTGTGTGTGTGTGTTTGTGTGTACATGCATATCAGTGTGTGTGTGCATCTCTCCATACCTGCCTCTCCATCTCTGTCACTTGCAGACCCAGTGATGATATATTCTTGTTTACAAAATGAAGGATGGCCTTTTGTGGAAACATGAGAAATGGACAATAACTTCTAATGTGTTTCTCCTGAACGTAGAAAATAGATAGAAAAGGTAGATAGATAGATAAAAAGATGGCATAAAATGACTAGCACCTGTTTGAATGCAGCAATCTTCTGTGGTTCAAGCTGCATGAGCTGATCAATGAGGTCTTCCTCTACACAGAAAGACAAGGAAGCAAGGCAATGAGGACAAAGACAGATCTTATCACAGCACCATTAATGCTAACTCACATCCTCTGATAGAACCGAACAAAGACGGGCAGTATGAGTCTTAAAATGATTTTTTTTTTGTACTCACTCTCAGAATCTTTTCCTCCTGCTGACACTTTGTTCGAGCCTTTATCTAAATCACTGCAAAGATGACAGGACGGCGATAAAAGGTTTAGTTCTTTTAATACTGAGACCAATGAAACTGAGATCGAGCCAAATTGAAATGTTGAAATTGAAACGGCCCATACCTCTGACCTTCTGTGATGTGCTCAATGTGTTTTTCTGATTTGATCCCACTTCTGCTGACCTGGGAGCAGGAATGAGATATTTGTGTGGTTATGATGGATGAACACAGTTCTTGCGAACAGAATAGGACTTCTTTTAAGTTCCTGATAATCTCTAAGGCATTGCTCAATTGGTAAAAGAGAGTGGCAGAACAGAACAAGGCTTGGCAGAACCGTAAAACATGAAAGAATGTTTAAGGTGAAAACTAAGTATACAGGCCTAAATATAAACATACTAACAATAAACTAGAGTAAAAAAACATTCATTCATGGTTTATTCATGGATACACAGTGAGTAGACTCTATTATGGCAAACCTCATGTGGTTTTGCTCCTGTAAACACACCTCAAAGCAGACGACTTCCACACTGACGTCTGGGGGCAGCGGCAGGTCAGGCTGGAAGCACTTCACCATGGAAACGAGCAGATGAAGGCTGGCCAGCAGGTCCTTACTGTGGATGACTGATGGGAGGGGTGAAAGGCCAAAGAAACTGCATTGTTACCAACAAAAATGTCTCTATAAGACAGCCATGTGTCACTAGCACATACGCAATCCCTCAAATGGAGACAGATGGGACAGAGAACATGATTTTGAGTTAATGTCTTTGTATGTGCAGGGTGGATACAATGGTTTTCCGCAACGATCAGCTGCAAAGATCCCTCTAATCCAATTCACATGGCTAACTATAATGTGTTAGCCAGGCTAACGCCGCCTAGTGGTAACGGTTAATTTCATTAACCTACATACTAGTCAGGGAACTAACGATAAGCTTTGGTTTTCTCCGACAAGAAATCGTGTCGGCGAATCAGCGAACAGATCGGGGGCTAAAGGCCCATCTGGTGAAGCACATCTGGTGAAAACTCCAATTCTATTTGCACTGTGAAGGCACCTTTTACACCTAAGTCTACCTTTATGCCAATGTGTAACAAGCCAACTCTGGTTGCCTTTACAAAGAAAGTGTCACATGACATGAATGAAATGTTCAGTAAAAGACAGAAAAAAATGAAAGACAATCTAACAAGGAATGAAAGGGTGGCACTTGAAAACCTATCAAAAAATGAACAAATTATTATCAAATCTGCTGATAAAGGGGGCGCGGTAGTGGTAATGGATACCAGCTATTATGTTACCGAAGCACAAAGACAACTGGGAAATGTAATTTACTATGAACAATTAAGCATGAATCCCATTGAATCCATGAAGAGAGAACTTAGGGCTATACTGTCTAATGCAAAAAAGTCTAACTGGATTTCTGACAAAGAATACTCTTTCCTGATGAATGAGAATCCACAAATGCCATGTTTCTACATGTTGCCCAAAATCCATAAAAATCTGGAGCACCCAGAAGGAAGACCAATAATATCAGGAAATGGCTCATTGACAGAGCCATGTTCTCAGTTTGTGGACTTCTTTATAAAACCTCTTGTGCGTGAGTTGCCTTCATTCATTGAGGATACTACAGATGTCTTATGTGCATTAATGAACATTACAAATGCCACAGGCTGCTACATGGTGACCTTAGATGTAGCCTCTCTTTACACTAATATTGATCATCAGGAGGGCTTAGAGGCCTTGCAATACTATTTGTCTTACGCTCTGATGCCACACCACCAAATACATTTTTATTGTCTTTGACAGAATGGACTCTGCGAAACAATGTATTCATTTTTCAGAATTATTTTTAAAGACAGCGGAAAGGTACAGCAATGGGTGCATGCTTTGCACCTAATTATGCAAACCTCTTCTTAGGCTACTGGGAAGACACATTTGTATATAACCATCAAAAGAATTTGTTTTTGGATAAGATCTTGTTCTATTGTCGTTTTATTGACGATATTTATCTGATATGGTCAGGAAGTGAAGGTGAGCTCTTAGACTTCCATAAGTATTTAAACTCAACTAATGAGAACATTAAGCTGTCACTTGAATACTCTATGACATCAATAAATTTTTTGGACCTTTCAATTTCCATTGATGATGGTGGATCTCTACAAACTACTATCTATAGGAAGAGCACAGACAGGAATACCTTACTCAGATCTGACAGTTTCCATGCCAAAACACTCAAAAACAATATTCCTGTTGGACAATTTCAACGTCTAAAACGGATATGCAGCAATGACTTAGATTTTCAGACTCAGGCCGAAGACATGAAAACAAGATTTTGTGAAAGAGGGTACTCCTCAGCAGTGCAATAGACAGTGCAATGCACAAAGCCCAGTCCCAAAACCGACTTGACCTCTTGAAAAAGAGAAAAAAGACCAACAAAAACAACAAAGGACCTTGTTTTATCACACAGCTTAACAGCTGTGCCCCAAAGATGCAACAAATAATTAGGTCAAATTGGAAAATAATCCAAAGTGACCCGCTTCTGAAAGAAGTCTTTCCTGATCCACCTATGACTGTGTTTAAAAGGGCACCATCTATAAAAGATAAACTGGTCAAAAGTTACTTGCCAGACAAGAAAGAAAAAACATGGTTACAAAAAGACCTATACGGTACCTACAAGTGTGGTTCATGTAAACACTGTGAGGGTATTATCCAGTGTAAAACCTTTTTGGATCTGAGAACACAAAAGGAATACAAAACAAATGACCTTATTAATTGTAACTCTGAATATGTTGTATACCGTTTGCTATGTCCTTGTGGGTGTTTTTATGTGGGGAGAACAAAGAGGAAATTAAAAGAACGCTTTTCTGAACATAAATATGCAATCAAGACAAATAATGAGGATTATCCAATGGCCAAACATTACAGAGAAATACATCACAGTGACCCATCATCTTTAAAAGTACAGGGGATTGAAGTTATTAAGAAAACTGTACGGGGTGGTGACAGATTGAAAAGGTTGCTACAGAGAGAAACAGATTTTGGATCTGGAGCTTCAAGGCAATGGAGTATCCAGGTCTAAATGAGGAATTAGATTATAGACCTTTTTTGTAATAATGTTGTTAATTGTTTTAACTACTGATACTGTGTATAGTATACTGAATTTGTATCTAGTATACTGTATTTGCAATTTTTGTACTTCTGTGTTTGTTATGTTTGCTTTCTAAGATCTGTTTGAGGGGCGGGTCTTAGTAGCCTAGTTACACTTCAGTCTGTGATGGGGGAGGGGGTCACCACTTGTGGGCAATTAAGCAATCAACAGGTGTGCCGTTTGTTCACACAAAAGACTTCAATGTTCCATTTCTCACTATGCCCTGAAGAAGGCCCAATCGCCGCTACGCGTGGGCATTTTTAAAGTCCTTAATGGACAAGTCATAGTAATAAAGACTTTTTAAAATACTCATTGGAGTGCCTTGGTGAACTAACTTTGGAGAAACAATTACCTTGAACCCAAGAGCACCCACCAGAACACATCTTTTTTCACAATTATCCAAAGGGATTGAGCACGCCTCTGACTTGGAACAGGGGGCTAAAGGCCGTTGAACTCCAGTTCAACCCCAATCTGAAATAGCATACGTCACGACCAAGCAGTAGCCATTGGTTGAAGCAGAAAGTATCCCGCCCACTGTCATGAAAACGAATGCCTATGGCTGGTTCTCAGACGCTTTGCACGAAGTGAAACAAAGTGAAAGCGGCTGATCATATTCCTTGTGCATCATGGCTGCCTTGTCAGTGTGACTCACAAGCAATGCTCCATTTTGCAGTCTCATCACTGACACCCAGCCTTTTGTTCAGGGCCTCCAGAATGATCCCCAGCTTGCGGATCTGGGCCTCTGACGTCACTGCAATCTCCTCCACGGGCAAATGCTCACCAGCTAGTTTGCCTGGGGGTTTCACAAGCATAGTCATTTTTCTCAGGAGGAACTGAGTGCAAGTAGCTAGGTCAAAACAAAAACAAAACACATTCACACAAATAAGTCACACATACACACACACACACACAAACGGTTTCCCGCTCTCTCCTAATACACACACACACACACACACACACACACACACACACACACACACAAAAACTTATAAACAAGCTAATATAACAAGCACATACAGTTGTTAGCATAGCCAGAGCCACAGGCTCACCTAAGAGATGATGCAACACCAGCCCATCATAGAGGTCTTCCTCAAGGCTCTTCACCACAATATGTTCCGGCTTCAGAGTGGCATTAATCCAGTCAACCAGCACCTACAGCCAGAGCAGAGACAGAACCACGGACAGCTCGGTGACACACAGCAAGCAAACACTGCAGGCACTTTTAATCTTCCGAGAATCTTGTGTGACCTTTAAACTTCTACCTGAAGTTCTCGTCGCTGATTGAAATAGGGTATGGTGTTGCAGAAAGCAGTCTTATTCGACTACCTATTCCTGATTGCCTGAAGAAAATGTCAAAGTGATTCTAATCCGGGGTTAATGTATTGAATCTATTCATGCACACATGGATACTGACTAATGATGGGAAAGTCCTTGCATGAGTGAATTATTTATAATGGGTTAAGTGTTATGAGAGCATGCCTTATAGCAAATGTCTTTATAAAGGAAATATTGGATACAGCTGATCAGATAATGGCTATAGCAATTACTTTAGTTTAATGTGCCACTGGTTTAATAGCAGCATTTTGTAAAGGCCTGTAAGGGTACAGAATGAGACTGATTTTATTACCTCTCTGTCCTCTGACAATTACCGCTCTGACAATCTTGCAATGACAGAACAGGTGAGCTAACGTTGCTGTCTGTTATGAAAACTCAGCTTTTTTACGTAGAGCGAATTAAGCAGAGCAGAGAACATTCCTTGTTAAATTATCAGAAACCTTTTTAAATTTTTGGATTGGAGGTCTCACCTCTTTCAGATTCTTCAGTTTGGGGTCATTTAAGCAGGTGGGCTGAATCATCTGCCTTTTGTCCCCTGCCTTAAGGGTCCCTAAAGATCACACACAACATTCATAGACTGAGCTTGACCTTTCCAAACTAACATCTACAGGATCTCCTTTTTAAAAAGTCTACAATTTACTTCCTTTTTTGTCTCAATGAGTCATTCGGAACTCTAGATAGTGTTTTCCCCCAAAATATTTGCATTTGCTATTGCATTTATGTGAACAATAAGTGTAAGTGAAGTGTTTCAGTGGCTAGATCTCTCGTCACATAAATGAACAAAAGTAACTAAAGTGGCTGATGATTTGCTGCGCAGTGAGGGAGCTACTCACCCTGCAGAGAGTCGGCAGCTTGCAGCTCAAAGTTTCCTTCCATCTCTTCCCCTACAAACACCACACACAGCAGACAGATACGTTATATGCTGTCAGTTATTCTATGGGTGGAAATGAGTGTCATACCCGAAACCACAGACTACTATGCCAGATATGCTGTGCTGTTACAGTTTTTTCTATAGTTGTAAATGGGGGGTGTGCCCCAACCTATGGCAAAGCGGATGTGGTTGTTAGAACAACTTATAAATTGACGTAAGACCAGAATGAGCAGGCTTACAAAACACAGTGAATCGAATGCAGGTGTTTTTCAGAAAACCAGTTCATAGAGTTCTGGATTAAAAAATTGAGCAGTGAAAATGTTTGATCACACTTGCATATTCCTTTCTTTATTAAAGAAATTAAAAACACATATTTTTAGGACAACTTCAGTAATGTGTCAGTGTTGGTTGGCTAACTGTGATGTCGAAACCTTTTTTCCATCTACCAAAAGCCTTTTTTTTTTTTACTTACGTGACAGTCTATGTTGATGGTTACCCGTGTTCATGTTTGCATGTTGTCAAAAATGTCAAGTCCATTCTTTTTGGTTCAGTCCCATTTGCTGCAACTGTCTAAACAAATATGCCTACCTTGGGTGAAGCAGCACCATGTGGCGGACAGGGCAGTTGAAAACCCTCCCCTCTCCCCAGCGTTTCTTCAGCCTTGAACTCCAAACACAATGTGGGTACAAAAGAGAACAGATAGTATTTTTGACAGCAAACTAAAATGTACAGCTGAGCTGCTTACAGTGAAGTGCTCTGAGGTTGGACAACGTGTCTGCCTCTGAACTTGTGATTATTTGAAGAGAAGGAAGGGAAGTTGTGGTTGTGAAGACACACACACACACACACACACACAGACACACACTTCCTCTTTCATTTTAGTCAGTCACCCTATTTAGACTGCCGGGATTCACCATTTCTACCATGTCATTTCTACCAAGTCACTGTGACAATCCCTTCACCCATTCTCACCAAGCCAAGTGTCTACAAGGGTGATGTTTAGACACATTGCAGCAGAAAAAAAAATATTCAAATGATATTTAAAGTGGTGTGAAACACACACACACACACACACTCACTACTGAATTTCAATGTGGCGATTTTGGCCATGGCTCCTCCTGCTCTTCGCATGGTATAGGCTGTCTCTCAATATGGACCTGTGACAGTAGAGACAGTTTACACCACTCTGCACATACTGAACAATATATCAACTTTACCCCTCTAATCCCTACATGTAACCCTTTAAACCCCAATCTGGTGGACCAAATCCCTCCTTCCCCTTTATGTATAGGTAGGTGAGACACTGCAGTGCTTTCACCCCCTCATTTCCTCCTCCAGTCGTACGAAGGGATGGGGGTAACCATGGTAACTAGGGAAATATGCATGCACTAATACTAAAGCCTGGAAATAACTGCAAGTTAAATCTTTAAATCTAAACTTAAGTCATGGGAATTACATTTGCCAAGAAAAATAAATCACAATTGTTATGTGGTGGACTGAGGTGTTTTTTTTATTTTTTTAATTTCAGGACTAAAATCCCCAGTCGGAGCAGACATTATCAGTATTTCAGCTCTCTTGCAAATCTTCGCTCCATAAAAAACAGACTATTCTTGATATAGCTCTAAATAATTAACACAGAGTTTGAGATAGCTTTTTTTTTGTTGTTTGTGAACTTGAGTGGGGTTGAGATCCTGTCTGTCCATTCTGTCTGCACAATCAATAACCATTTCAACAAGCCATTGAGCAGACAAATCCTGAGAGGCAACATGGCGATACAAAGCTTTTGGTTTCTACATTGACGCTGTAACGTCATAACACTTATTAGGTGAATGGCAACATGAGCGAATCAAAAATAACAATAGAATAATGAACACCCACACATTCCTGGAAAAGACATTATAGACTGCTCATCAGTGCATAAGGACAGTGAGTTCAGGTCAAACCGGAAAAAAAAAAAGATCCAGAGCAGGTGGTGTGTTCTTCAAGGCATCCTAAGTAGGGGGTCTCATTAGCACAAGCCCATTAGTATTAAATATACGTCCATGCTTCTGTCACTCAGGTTATGATGGCACTGCTTCAGTCTGATGGGATGTGGAGGCACTCGAGCAGATTGAAGGAAGGCAGTATAAATAAAGTAGATGGCTCCAACAGTCAACTTGACAGCACTTCACGTAACACAGAGACCAGACGTGTGCGCGTGCATGCGTGTTTGTGTGAGATGCAAATGTGTGCTTGATTGCAGGCAGACATCCAGCAGTCCAGACCTCAGGATGAAGCTACGTAATCTAAGCTCCATCTGGTGAAGGCACCAAGCAGGCTCCAGCCACTTTCTTCATTCAGAGGGGTGTGTGTGTGTGTGTGGGGGGGGGGGGGGGGGGTGTGTATGTAAGAAGTGTGTGTAAGAAGGGGCATCATTCAGAGTTCTTATAGTTGGTGAAGAGGTTGTAGAGGACCCTCAGAGTGGACTTCAGGTTCAAATTCACAACATCTGAAGAGAAATGAGTGAAAGAATATATTAGAAATAAATTATGTGTGGACACCGGATACCTCCTTGGCCTGGAAATATCTGATAATAAAACAAACGATAAACCAGAAATAATAATATCACATTATACCCTAATAACATCAGAAAAAAACAATAGTCTGCTATAAATGGGACAAGTAGAAACAAATCACTCCGTTTTCGCACTTGAAGAATCAGACTTCAGAAATGAAATACTAGGGTTCCCCCTGCTGGACAGTAATGTCATTACATCCACTCAACAAGGGTATGCTGTGGCTAGGCTGCACTTGAGAGAGCAAAACTGTAGTACCCTCAGGCCTTGCTTTGGGCTTCTTCAGACCTCCATCCTGCATCAGCTCAAAGGCAAAGGCCACGTTGTGCACCTGAGGGAGACAGAGGTGAGCATGCATTCAGCCCAGTGGCTTGGAAAGAGACAGAGACGAATCTCTTTAATTCAAAGCTACAATTGGTCTTTCTTAGCCTCTCGGTTCACTACACATAGATGGAAAGACTATCAAGCTTTAAAGTTCCAGAAGTTGAATTTTGAAGTATGATTCAAAGTGTTAGATGGGGTCATTATTATTTTAACATAACACTGGTCAACTTAAAATGCATCATTTGATTGCATTTTGTTCTTCAGAAGTCTTAGGATTTCTCCACACAAATGGTTGGTAAACGAGGCTCAAATGTCTCAGACAGTCTATTCCCTTTTCTGAATGCATATAAGGCCTATAATGTTAAATTATTCCATTGTTTGTGTAGTCCTATCACGGTTTGCTAAAACTTGGACTCAACCTAGGGATAATTCTCATTAATAGACAAGTCCACATCCATATTAAGATATTTGTTTAAGGTTATGCTTAGAAGCAAAGGTGTCTTGGTAGGCTATATATCTTGGTAGACATATAGCCTGAATACTGTGCAGGTACTGCCAAATGTGGTGGTGAAGGGGGCACAATTTCAGTACCAGAATACAGCAAGTAAGTTTCATAATCAAAAAATACTAAAGCAATACCTTTCACATCCGCCCACACACCAACAAGTATATTTTCAGAATACAGCATGTACCCAAATAAATTATTCATAAGAAAGCTCCTGCACAAATAGCATGGCAGAAAAGGCACATCAAAGACAGAGTCAGCCCCAAATGTCAGACACTTAATACTTACTTTCTGCTCAAAGCTCTCTGGCGTAAGGTAAAAATTATAGAGCGGAACAAAGTAGTCTTCCAGAAGCCCCATCAACAGGACAAGGTAGACACCATCTGCAAACTGGACACAAGGGTAGCATTAAGTTGATCCAATAAGACACTAAACTAACACTTTTTCCCCAGTCAGAGATGTAGAGCTGGGGGAAGCACTGCGGATATTATGTTACTATTATTCTATTAAAGTTAACAGTAGTCGAGGTCTGAGCAGGATAATTACATAATTGCTCAATTTGGCAAAACATCGGAAGCTTCGAGGAGAAAATGGGTTTAATAATAAGGCATGTAGTATACCATTCAGCGGCTTAAAATATATTTTAAAAAAGCTCTGCGCTGTTCCGTCGTGTTTTCGCCGAGCTGCGGGAGATGAGTGGCATCCAGACAGCAGTAGCATTTTGTACAGAGCAAATTGATTGCATCCCATGGTAGCCAATTTTACCCAAAACAAAGAGTGCAGAGTGTTCAGTGTCTGAGCCGTTAGCTAATTTACCTGTGACTCAAGTTCTGTCACCTCCAGGTTCAGCTTGTTAAGGTGCTTATTTACGAAAGTAATGAGAGACTGTAGAGAGAAGCAGAGCAACCTTATTAGTCTGCCACACAAACAGCAAATTCACACAGTATAATATCTGTCCTTCATAAATGTAGACTTCATTTAAAGTGCTTTACCTACCTACTTTTTCATTGACAAATATACAAAGAGATTTATTTATAAAATCAGACAATTTACCGTCTTCACAACGTTGAGCTTGTCAGGGGCATGATCCAGCAATGTGTCAAAAGCATCTCTGTCTGAAATGACAAAGAAATATTGTTGAATGCTGCTGGGATACTTAACGAAATGATCATAAGTCAAAGGAAGAGTAAATACAATTGTCAATCAAATTCCAAAAGAGGAATTCATGAAAATAATTATAGTGTTAATATGACATACCAAATCGTCCCATCATCATCCTGAAAAAAACGACAACATAATTTTGTTCCATTTTTACTACAGTAGAATAGCACAAAAAACAATGTTTTCATTGCTTCGCGTTCCTTTGACTATGGGGTCAGTTGTACTAAATTCTCTGCCACTAGGTGGCAATGTGAAATGCAGAAGTTATGAAAAGCATACAATGCAAGAGATAACTTACTCGGTTGTAGTTGTCAGATCTTTCGTCACATGAGAAGTGTGTAAGAGGCCTTCCTTTTTCTGTAAACATTGTTAGGATGAGTTGAAATATTTTCTGACACTGTAAACGGCTAATGTTTCCTATTGGACCAATTATTTTCATCCTTACACTGCCAAATAATGGCAACAACTCAGTGAAACTATTGCGTATGCAAAATGTTCAACCATCTTCAGACAGAAGTAACCTTTCCTACCTTGACCACCACCACCTTGACAGACACATGCTCAGGGAGCCTGATGGGGGCCTGAAAGTGCATGGCCAGAGCCACCAACAGATACACGATTGCAACCAGGCTCTTTGAGTGGATGGCTGTGAAGTGTGATAAAGAAGAGACATCAGGCATTTGGGAATATTTCACAGGTACACAAGTCTAAAACATACACAGGTGAATGAGTCTTAGAAGTATCTCTCACATGCACTAGACAACTATGCTTTTACACGCATGGTATAAGCAGCAACATATAAAATGCAACCTACTAAAAGAGTGTTGTCATTCTTGATAGTGACAGCAGACAAGTATATTTTTTCTATTGAGTGAATGTTCTAATGAATGATGAATGATTGCATTTTCCTTTGTGTGTGTGTGTGTGTGTGTGAGTGAGTGAATAAGTGAGTGAGTGTGTGTGTGTGCGTATGTGTATATTATGTAAATACTCATGGACTCACAGTCTACACCCCACTCCACAGTCCAGCCCTCAGGCCTGAGCACATCGTTGACCGCCTCCAGCACCGTCTGTAGCTTCTGTTTTTGGCCGATCTCCGACTGCGTCACCTCAGCTACGTTCAGTTTCCGCTGGGACAGCTTTTCTGTGGAGGGCAGCTCACAGTTAGTAGGAGGGCACACGCTCTCCTAGATGCGTCACTACATGGGCGTTTGGTCTCAGTTCCTTTTAATCACACACTGACACACAGTGTCATACTCCACAGACACACACATACACACACACACACGAAAACAAGCACAAACCCACACACACACCTCCTTATTTTCATTCACAGCCTCAAACCACCTGTAAGGCCAACAAAACTCTCTAGATGGATTGGCATGGACTGTTTCCTTATGGGAACTTACCAAATAACTTCTGCAGCACCTGTCCGTCATAGAGATCCTCTTCCAGGTCCTTGACAATGATCCTCTCCTCCACAAGCTCATTATTGATCCAGTCAATAAGAACCTGTGCACAAAGACAACAGGAACTGCATCAGCCAATTCCTCAGTCACAGTGATGATGAAGTACCACCACAAAATCAAACCAGGAAGGCACTAGCCATGTAAAACAATTATAAAGGCAATGGTGGTGTGTTTTATATAGTGCATATGAAGAGTTGTGGGAAAAGGTCTGGGTATGTCTTACTTTTTGAAGGTCTTTAAATTTGGAATTTTCCCTCGAGCTGGGATCCAGTATGTTCCTTTCAGCATTCTCCTCTAAATTGACCAGAAATTAGAAATTAGAAATCTTGTTGCGAGTAAAAATCTATTTGTTCTCTTTGTACTATGATACTGTAGTAAACTACAACAACTTCAACTCCAATCATCATATTTATTCTGCCTCAGTCTGAGACATCTGGGTCATGAGTCACTTTACTTTCCCAGCCGTCAGTTATCACAGATGGATTACAGTGAGAGCCAGGAGTCTCTACCTAATACCTCTCACTTCTCTTATGCCCTGCTGCCATGCAGTTTTTCTTTGACATTTATTGTCTCCTCCCTGCATATTTGACATTACACATGTGAGGGAGAAAAGCCAAGCTTTTTTGATTAAGAAAATAAACTATAAAAAGTATTCTGTTAAAGCATTTGGTTAACACTGTCTTTGAAGGGGTCTACATATGGGTGATAGAAGACTGTTATAACTATGACATGTTTGATTAGCAATGAAATTAAATTTTAAGTCTGCAAGTTTGCCCTTCAAAAAAAAAGAAAGACAGCAGCATAAACATGAATTAATGTCATTAAATAGGTGTCATATCATTTTTATAACAGGCTTGTGTCACCCTTTCCCCCATTCAAATAGTGTTACCAAGCATTTTGTTTTACTCATGTTTTTATGGATTTACTATGTAACCAGGAATTATGGTTTTGTCTGGTGATACAGAATGTTAGCTAAACTATCAACCATAAAATCTTTTATTCACAGTGAAATGCCAAGCATTTGCATAGGAGATCTAGGCCTTCTCCAGTGGCCGTCCAGCTGGTCCATCTTGGCTTAGGGCTGTACTGAAAGGGAGAGTAGCCGCTGGCTGATTGATTTATAGACAGGGGAGCGTTACCTAGCAACGTGTCCTCTGGGAGCAGCTCAGCACTGGAGGGCTGCATCGATGCGATGATGGCATTCTTCCCCTCCTCCTGAAGGTCACTCACTGTTCACACACATACACACATACACACACGTAAAACATGTTTAAGGGTTTCTGAGTTTTTCCAATACAGATGAGATAATTATAACATTTCCTGTTTCCTGTGAAATGTCTTGAGCAATTTACTCTCAGTATTAGTCATTCAGTCTATATGCACAAGAAAAAACACTTTGTCATCACATTTTCAAAATATTTTCAGTCTTATTTTTTATATATAGTTTGTTTTATTTAGACTTTACAAATTGTATCTCTCAGGATAAGTTGCCCTATTAGCATAGAATTGAAATTTGACCAGGATAACTGAACCATGGTGTAGAACAAAGTCATGTGACCTTTAAACTATCCTATATCTTTAAACTAGTGACAGATCAGACCTTTTTTTTCTTTTTTTAAGATAATTTTTGGGGCTTTTTGCCTTTATTCTGATAGGACAGCAGAGATCGACAGAAAGCAAGTGGGAGAGAGAGATGGGGCAGGATCAGCAAAGGAACTCAGGTCGGACTCGAACCCGAGTCACCGGATTCATGATATGACGCCTTAGGCCACTGAGCCACGGCGCCCTCAGACAGATCAGGCTTCTGATAAATAATAACTTGCATTAATGCTCTCTACGGGCTGTTAATAAACATGCATTAATGCTCTCTATGGGCTGTTAAAGACTATGTATATTCTTGTGAGCGTTGGCTGTTGCTGCTGATCAGCCATGGCACTAATGCCTTTTCTCTTCTACTCTGTGCCAAACGAATGCATCCCTCCATCAATCCGCAACTTCCTCATGAGGCGGCAGCATTATACTGCTCCATCAAGAATGACAGAGCTGAGAGCTAATCCATTTAGCCTCCTGTGCTTACTGTAGCCATCAGGGCCCGCACTGAATTACCTCTCTGGCAATGACCCTTGCTAGGGAAGGAGAGAGGAGGAGAAGAGAGGGACGGGGAGAGGCGAGGGAGGGAGAGGAGAGGCGAGGGAAACGGGGAGTAAAGCTGACCTCTATAGATATTGTCAAAGATGAGAGGGAATAAAAACTACCACACCCAGATAGTCATCAGAGCCACTTCCTCCAGCCGATTCACTTCAAGTTCAATCACACTTGATGGATGTCTAACCCCCACCCCCACCCCCAGCGACTGTAGCACTAGGACTTCAAAGACCCAGAGACACCGGCGACAACAACAACAAACCACAATACATAAGATGTAATGTATCACACCTCTCTTCAGTTATAAATTAAACTCTACTAAGTTACTAATGTCATATACACATCTGTAAAAAGGAAACAATCATTTCCTTCCTGCAGTTCCAGATGCCTGCATACATCAGTGATGGTCATCAAATTACTGGACCTACATATCTACAGTAAGGCTAGCATTTCCTCAGTAATTGCACCACTTAACCATAGCCTTTAAACAGACCCTAGACAGCCATAGCCTTTCTTGGGGATGTACAGACCTTCTAAGGTAAAATCCATGTGAAACATTTTAGATGATTCATATCAAACTCTAAAAAGTATCTGTTTAAAATAACTTCCTGAATCACTGAATAATCTAAGAACCATTGAATATGTACAGACACAGTAGTCTATGGGCCGACTGCACTGCATTCTATTTACAGTCAGCTTACACACAGGTCAATAACATGCTCTAGTAAAACCTTAGGGGACCCTCTGAGTCTTGTGCTACTGTATAGTGGAACTGCCTGGAGAGAGGCACACATACACACACACACACACACACACGCACACCAAAAACTGCCACCCTACCTTGTTTCTTTCGCTTTGTCCCACAAAGAAAGCCCGCCATGTCTCCAAAAAAGAGCTCCCTGCGTTAGTAGGGACGCTGCGTGTGTGCGGCTGTGTATGTGTGGCCGGGAGTAGAGCACGGTGGGTTAGGATGGGGTGGGGGGATACGGGCAGTAGGGGGCAAGGCACCAGCAAAGGCGTCATCACGTGTTATTTTTGTCCCTTTCACAACCCCCACCCACCATGCTCTTGTTACAGAGAGGAAGTAAGGTGTTGGAGAGGTGTGTGTGTCCAAGGACAGGGTAGGGGAGCGAGGACACCTGCCGCCCCGTGGAGAGATGGATAGCCACGCACCGACACCAGCAACAGTGGAGAGGCTACCTGCAGGTACTGTACATTGATGTTAATCCACACATAACACTTGTGGTGGGCTTTAGTGAGACTGTTTGCTGTGAGATACGTAGGAAATGAATTGTGCTAAGAAGTGTTCATCAAACGATTGTAGAAGAACTGAAAAAAACACAAATGAATCTGTGTGCATGAGAAAAGGAACAAAAATGCACAGCTTCCCACCACCGAGGCAAAAAAATGGGGAAATGCTGCATCACAATGGACATTTAGCCAGGAAGACAATTTCACTGTTTTATTGAAATGTAAGTATTATGTAAGTATTTTAACCATTTTGCTGAATAAAGCATGTCAAGTGGATCCTTATGGATCCTTATTCTCTGTATAAACTGTTTCAAACCAGATTTGCCGCAATAGATAATCAATGGCCGTCTCTGTTTGGACCCTCTGTTCCACCAGACTCTGCATTCATAATGAAAAAACATTTTCATGCTGAAGTCCATTAGCAGAGCAGAGTGAATTATTGGCTGCTGCAGTAGCTCTCATGAGTTACCAGCAAACTCATGTGCCTGCACACCACATAACACACACACAGAAAAAGAGAGAGAAAAAAAGAGAGAGAGAGAGAGAGAGAGAGAGAGAGAGAGAGAGAGAGAGAGAGGAAAGAAAAATTAGAGAGTTTTAAATTTGTTTACAATTTTCGGAGTGGGTGCTGGGGGCCATGTTTTACTGTGGCACTGATATAAATATACTCCCACTGCTAGATAGGTGTGTGCAACATCCAAATTAGCACAGGCTATTTCAGACAGTGTACTTGATATGTACTGGAAGTGACTAACAGACAATCCTGTTAGTTTGCTGTCATTCATGTGTTAATATCATTATCTCATTACATCATCTTATCACCTCTATTGCTTTATTTTAATAATTATATTTTAAATAATTGTTAATAAGTTATAAATAGATTATAATTTATCAAAACGCTTCCAATCCAATCATGTAGTGCAAAGTATACAATATAATGCATATTTCTCTAAAGTCTTTATAATGTCTAAGACAGACCCACATAATGATATCATATGGGATCTTACAGTGACACATTAAGAACATTAAGAACATTAAGAATGATCATTGTCTTGTAGAACTTGGAGATGAATAAATGAAGGTAATGAATAATGCAAGGCCTCACTGCATCTTAAACAGTTAAAAGGATAAATGCAGTTTCAAATGGTTTTGGGGTCTATTTAAACAGGATAACGAGCAAAACCTTTTGTTGAGTGGCCCACTTGCATTGCCCCAGCATTCCTCAGTGCCTTTTCTTGTTTTTTTTTTTTTTTACTGGCCTGTAGAGATCTACCAATGAAATGCGGAGCTACTTCGTGCCTCGTTAGGGTTGTAAAAATACTAACATAGTGATTTTTTTCAATAGGCAGTGCTATTCCCTAAGCGTTTCTAAGCCTGCTGGGTAAAAAGAAGAGGGCAAAAGTTTGTGTTTGTTATCATGTCTCTCAATACACCTGACAACAGAGACATAAACAACACTAAGTCCTTCAAGAGACAAAAGTGTGAGATTTCTCTGTAAGGTGGATCTTAAACCTCTTTACATGATCAGCATCAACCAGCATCGCTAACAGTATCAAACTAGCAAATCAGATCAACTATTTTGCAGAGCAAATCCAATATTTACAAAAGGGTATGCTCATATTGTTCAACAACAACTTTTTTCAATAACCAACCATCATTGTGCATTTAGTGTAGGCGAAGAGGCTGAGTAGTAATATAAAATATGCCCAATAACAAAAACTGATATGATATATGATATTATGTTAATATGCCTCACAGATTGCCTTTTAGGCCACCGTAACATACAAATTCTAAGAGATAGCAAGGTTGTCTTAAAACATCACTATGTAGCTTTTTGACATAACTATGGCTATTTGTAGCCTTTTAATTAGCTATTTTTTTGGGTAACATCTTTAAATAAATGTGGATGGTATGTAGTCATATGAAATGTGAATAATTTCAAGTGTTACTGGTTGCTAACCCTCCACTGTGGTCCTTAAATAATTAAGTATTACAGTTTAACAATTTATCACACTTTAAAATAAACAACTTACTTTTGTCTTTGCTGAGGAAACTATGAGACACTGTCCTGGAGGCTTCTATCAGGATACTGGATGGAGTGAGTTTAACCAAAAGCAATGACTTGCAGTTCAGCTTAGCTTATCATATGTGCGCACTTTGCTGTGCAGTGCTATCCTGTCAGCTACCCACAGACATACGGACACTTCCTTTAAATTATCAGATAGTCAAATGTGTAAAACACATTTCTACTTTAGCTTGACCCACGTGGATCAGGACCATTTCTGGACATGTCACTGGTTTGGCAAAAACATTTCTATAAAATAAAAAAAATATGTATATATTTTAATGTATTTCCAAATACCATGATGATTATTACTTTTTTTAATTTAATTTTTTTTTTTTTTTTTTACTTTTCAATATGTGAAGTCTAAGTAGGCTATGTGAGTAGTACTAACATTCCAGGAAAAGTAGACCTTCAAATGTGAATGCCTATGTGATTATTAAGTAGGCCAACAAAGACATAGGGCCTACTGTTAGGTCTACCCCAAAACACATGAAGATGTCCTGAAAGCTGACAATGAAAATTTACTGAGATTCCTTGACAATTAGCACTTACTACTCTAACCCCTCCCCCAGAACCCCTTAAAGGGTACAACAAACAAATGTGTAAACACACACACACACACTCTCTCTCTCTCACACACACACACACAATCTTGCAGCTGTTCACATAGCAGCAAAGGGGGCTGTGTGAGATTTAAAATAGCTAGGCTATGTAAATAAATGTCTGTAATGAATAGACTAGGTGACCAAGTCTAGTGAAACAAAACTTTTGGCAAGTTTGAAAATAACAATCAAGAGCCAAGAACCGTGTGATCTTCTTACACTCTATCGCAATAACCTTGCATTCCTGAGACACCGGTAAGGGGTCTATTTTTGTTTGTATCATGCGGAATGTAGCTCTGCTTTCTTTAATCCGCAGTTTTGCTCACTGACAAATAGGCCGTTGTGAGCGGGTAAGGTGAACTCAAAAGTCTAGTTATTCAATTCAAAGGCCTATCATCATTTCATCAACTTGAAATCACGCAGAACATACACACATACACACGCAGAAAGGATATTGGTTTAAGGCACAGAACGTTTTGGTTTGTGGCAACAATTTCCGTCAAAGCATTTTTTATTCTTTGTGTTGCCTGTCGCAAAGCTTAATAATTGATAAAACAGGCGTCATACCTTCTTTTGACTTTTTCTTCCTAGCCAACGTGCCCCCAAGCTTCCCTAAGAATGATTCGTCCTTTTTCATCTTGGTAGACTGCATCGCGGATCTGGTTGGAGTTGTAGACATATCGCGGCGATCAAAACCAAATGCCGGTCAGATAAGCGAAATATCAAAAGCAAAGCTTCAGTTGTTTTTCTCGGACACCTGGAGTCCCAGGGCAGGAAAAAGGACGGACGGGCTGTAGACGATACAAACACTGGCGCAAACAATGAAAAGGATGGACCAAATTAGAATCAATGAGCAGTGTCATTCAGAGAGGTACCTACCCCACAGCGCCAGTCTATGGTGGGATGTCTGTGTGTGATTGGCTACATGCAACATGTCCCTGATCCTGAACAGGATCCCATAATAATCAAGCAAGTGGATTTCAAAAGGGTCAATTAAAAATGACTTGCATATTTATTCCAATTCCAGTAGAATGCCAAAAAATATTGGTAGGATATCCATAATTAAAAAAAAATACAAATTTCCAACGTACCAGTCTTTTAATACCCTTCAGAGCACCCACACCAAAGTACTCTCTGTTTTAATGCAAGACCAAAGGAAGTATTTCACAACTGTAACTGTAAGTCACAAGTAGGTTTTTGCCAATCATTCTTTCTGTGTGGAAACCGTCAAAAAAAATATTGTCATAGAGAACACACACACAAGTTGGAAACAATATATCTTTAATCCAAAAAAATATTTTAAACAGAGACATCAAAATGTATTGAGAAAAAAAAGTAATTTTATTTGTTTTGGTCCTGAGATCTGTTTCCAGCAACTGTTAAAAAGCACAGACATTGACATTTGTTATTATTTTTCCAATATGACTAGAAGGAACCATGTAAAAAATAACAAGTGTTTTTACCTGATGTATGCAACATTCCCCACTTGCTCTGTAGCCTGCTCCGCTCTTTCTCCATGGCCTGTGCATCATCAGGGGGGAGGACCGCTGGGGCCCCCAGGCCAGGGGCAGGTTCTCCCATCAGAGAGGCTGCAGTGGCCTTCACGGGGGCCTCCTGAGATTCCTACAGACCACCAGGTAATATGGGTACTATTCAGGGACTCAACAATGACCTAACAAAGACCATGATTCATTCTCTCCATTTAGTATGTATATTAGTCCAACATTTGAGCTTGAACAGAGTGCATTCGTCAAATGTATATAACTTAAAGTATTACATATGAACATATTAGTGTCCATCACCACGGTAATCACATCACATCTGATCAGCAGAATATCTAAAGTGTCTAGATAAATGAGTGACTGTTGTTTTTATCATAATGGATCCAAAGTCACTTTTTCTAAAACATACAGAAAAAGCAAACAATCTGAGCATGACATAAAGTGAATGTGCATCTACACCCACACACACACCTGTAGCAGAGCCAGTGTGTGCCCAAGAGCGAGTCCCTGTAACAGGCTGGTGAGCTGAGCCCAAGCAGCCTCCTTCAGCCCACTGTCTTGGGCCAGGACCTCCAGGACCACCCCTGGGTTGTGCTGATAGGCCATAGGCAGCAGTAAGCCCAGCACAGCGTGCAGAAACCCAGCAACATCACTGGGACCCTGAGGAGGAGTAACACTGTAAAGTGTGAATCAAGAACAAGTATGACGCAGCGGGCACAATGTTTCATATCTTGATTTTGCCGTGAATGCTTCTATTGTACAATATATTGCACATGGTATCTGTTGTGTATAACAGCTTGATTGTATGAATAACAAAAAGTAGTCATTTATATCTATGTATATTTTTAAAAAATGTGTGGTGAGTTGAAACAGTTGCTTACTTTCTTCAAGCAAACTGGAACATAGTAGTGTGATTTTAGGGCTTTGGGCTCTTTGCTGCAGATCTGCACCAAGAGGACTCTCCTGTTGTTTACAAACACAAATGAGTAAACAATAAACAATGAATTAATGATCAGATTCACTGCATTGTTCAACATTACTGAAGCATTTGTTTGCATAGTGTTTTCATTAATAACAACAAAACACACAATTATCCCATTCTAATAAAACTCACCCATTATCCAAGTCCAAGGGTAGCTCACCATCGCCCACAAATACCACTAGAATCCTGTGCACATGTCAAACATAAAAGCATCAGTACAGTCATGATGAGCATAAAATGGATGCTTAGTCTACTTTACCATCATGCCAATAACAGTGTGAATTCCGTTCCATATTATCACATCACAGTGACAGCAAAAAAAACCCCAGCAAACTTGGACAACAAAGATTCTAGTGATGCAAATTAGACTGGAGCATACCGTTGACAGGAAGCTAATGCATGCTGAACAGCAAATTTCACAGCCAGGCATAAATCTGGCACCACAGCCAAACCATTCCGGATCTAGAAGGAAGTCATCAGGAGACTTAGCTTTCCCAGACAAGACATTCAATTATCTATCAATGTTTGAAAAGAATTTTAATATTCAAACATCACACATAACCAACCAGCCCCTGTGTTTCCTGAGTTAATAGAGCATAATTTGCATTCCATGGCTAATAAAAATATGTCCATTAAAGGTAATATTAGACAGACTTCATGTTGATGAAGTTTTTATGCAGACATGATCTAAACTGAAAACCAGCTGTTGGCTCAATTCTGCACACTTCAACATGCCATGACTGGTCATTTTTGAATGAAATACAGATGAAAGACAGAGCAACATACCTCGTTCTTAGTCACTCGGTCTAAAAGTGAGACCACTTGTCTGAGGTTTCTTAACACCTTTTCATCCTCCAATCCTCCCTCTTTAAGCACATCTCTGATATATTAATATAAATATATAAATAATGAAAACCATGACACACACACACACACACAGTTTATAATGCTGCAAATATCACAAACATAATGACCCACCTAAGTTTCTCCACAGCTGCAGTAGAAGTTTGTGACACTTCCATCAAGCACTGACAGCCCAGTGGCATGCAGTCCTCCACACCAGTAGGGGGCACTGCAGCTGTGCGCACAGGAGGAGATATTCTAGGCAGAGGCTCAGGCCAGACCAGTTCCTCCTTTGCCTC
Source organism: Limnothrissa miodon (assembly GCA_017657215.1). Lineage (NCBI taxonomy): Eukaryota > Metazoa > Chordata > Actinopteri > Clupeiformes > Clupeidae > Limnothrissa > Limnothrissa miodon. Next base: position 2,811,632 of record JAGFZM010000010.1, read on the forward strand.
CTCTGTCTGCCCAGTCTCCTGCTGTGTTTGGGGCTCTTCGCCTCCACCTTCCTCCACTCGGCAGCGTTTAGTGCTGGGCTCTGTGACCGGGACCACAGCTGTGGCATTGGCAACATGAGACATAAGAAATCTGGTATATTCCTACATGAATGGTTTGATCTAGACTTTGCACAAAATATAGAGAAAATATAGAGAAAGGTCTTGGGATACTATACCAGAATGTTTAAAACAAGACCAGTACTGTCGATGTGCAGATCTCACATTCTGAAGAGACTCCAGGGCACTTAGGAGGAAGGGACACATACATCAGAAACATATTATAGCCAAATAAACAAGTGAAGTTTTAACCATTAACAATGACTATTTGACTATGCCTCTTGCATTTGGCTCACCTCTCACATGGTGAGCCAACATTGGTCAGCTGAGGAGCAGGATCCCCAAGAAGGGTCTGCACGGTTTGGCACACTGACTGGGTAAGGGAGGTCAAGTGATATCCGCCCTACAAACAAACATAACATCAGCCAATCAGAGTCTGACGGACCTAACAGAGTCTTAGAAAATCAACCTTGACATTGACCCAGTGTGAACTCACCTCAAGAACTGCACACAACTTGCCTCCAGCCAGGGGCATCAGTAGGTGTGTAAGATGAGCAAAGATCTCTGGGGTGGCACACATGTGACCCTGAAAAGGAAAGCAAAGGTTTGTTTGTCCCAGAATCAAATACCAGTATACAAATAAACTATGAAAAATCAGGCCTCTAACCTCTGGATCTCCTATTGCAGAATCAAAGCCTGCTGACACCAGAACCAGCTCAGGGTTGAACTAGCAAAACAGTAGACAGAAGAAAGAAAGGACATTTAGTGTAATTACATAGTATCATGTTCTATTACAGGACATATTGACCTACATATTAACTTATTCACATAATACTGACATGACGGGTACACTTGTTTCATCTATGTTTAATCAATAGATTTGAGTTAAAGTTAGTGACATACCTCATAAGCAACTGGCAGTAGCACATGGAAGAAGACAGAGAGGTAGTCACTATTGTTCATTCCCACCTACACAAGAGATCAGTGACTTCAGCATGATAAAAATCATGCATTACAGTGCGTAGCATGTATTGTGGATGCCGGATAGCGCGGCTTTCGTATTTGCACTAAAACACTCGCCTTATTCCATGGAAAATTTATATTAAATCCGGCTCCTTTTCCCTTTCCCACATTGTCATAATCGGATTCTGGAAGATTGGGCCAAAAGCTTTGATGCTCATAGCGGTGCCAAGAGAAGTAGAGTACACTGAAAAATAGACAAAAGCTTTCATGAGTAGACCTGTAGACACCAGGCCAAATAAACCTGTCTTCCTTGATCTGCTTAGTTCTGAATGTACTTTTGTATCACATTGAAAGTACATCTGACCTCGGGTCCTCCTCAAAACAGTACTGAACACCTTGGCCATGATGAACATCCCAGTCAACAATCAACACCCTTGAAGAGAGAGTAACAAAAGTCATTACATTCAGTACATGCAAACAGTCAACTGTTTTGACACTTTGTACACTCTGCATACCAACCTTTGAACATTGTAGCTTTTCTTCGCGTAGAGAGCAGCAATAGCAACGTTGTTGAAAACACAAAAGCCATTGGCAGCACTTCTTTGGCTGTGATGACCAGGGGGCCTAAATATATTTAGAAAGAGAAAAATCATTAGAAACATCACTAAACATATTTAACAATATACTTACAGTATACATGTATTTGTTCCTGGTTAGGTCCTGGACTCACCTTACCAATGCAATTCCATTCCTCACTTTTCCCGTCATCACACTGTCCACTAACTGCAGAGTGGCCCCTACAGCCAGTTTGGCACAATGAAAGATGTTCTGTCACCAACAGAAAAAAAGAGTTAGCTTCAATGATTTACAAATTGGGTGTGACTACTAGACACTTTACTTTAGGCATTGACCTGGCTTGATATCTGTGTAATACTGTACATCTCACCGGATGGAAATAGACATCTCCATACTGCTGGGTGAATGTCATTAGATCCTCCAGTGTCATGTGAGGAGTCTGTTTGACAGCTTCAAGATACTCCTCACTGTTCAAAAGAGTTGATATACAATCATGAAATACATGGAATGCTGAAAGTTGGTAAATGAAACAAGTCTCAATGCATGTTAAATGGGAACAGAAGATGTTTTTTTGCCCTGTACGAAAAACAGGTTAAACACACACACACAAAATATTTTCAAAAAGATTATATCATATGTCCTCCTTTAAACTTCCTACATATGAAACATCCATACGGCCATGTGCAAGGGTAAAACAGATCATCCCAAAACTCTCACTGTTATCAAATCCACATTCATGGCCAGAACATGGATGCTGGTTTCGTAAAAGTGTGTGTGTGTGTGAGGGGACTTCACTCGGATCATTTGGTCCTCAAACTAAATTAGACGTGTGATAAGACCTGCTAATACTTGCCTGTGCACCAGCAGGATCTCTTCATCAGTTGCTTGTCGAACAGGGATGGAGATGCAACGTTCTGACAGGCCTTGAGCGAGTAGTGCCTCGTAACTTACAGTAAGACGCTCGGGTACCTCAATTTTACAAACAGGGCTGCAAAAAATATAACGTAGATAAAGCAGGGAATAACACACATCTGATGTGTCTTTTACAGAGGTTATTAGGCTATTAATGACACTCACTCAACCCAGAGAAGTTTGTATCGGGTCATCTCCTCATCATAGATAAGTGCTGTCTTTGACGCCATAACTACGTTATCTTTACAGTGTTTATTAGAACCGTTTCAGTCTCTTGTTCAGTACCAATCAATTTAGCTACAGAGCCTCACTACAGAGGTTAACACCACATGTACGTAAGAAACGATGGTTCAACAATGGATCAACTGCTTATTTATTGTAAAAAAAAAAGTCATATCCAAACGCTTAGTACTAAAGGTGAACTCCTATTCTCGAACTTCTCAAACATGCAGAAAACAAAATTAAATCCTTTCGACTTGGGTGCAGACATATTGTTTGGTCATGTGACTTTGTGTACGCTTTTGATTGGTTGCCCGACCTTGTGTAGCTCAGCCCAGAACCATCGATATAATACAAATACGGCTTACTGGCGCATTATATTCTCAGTTTATATCATATAAGCATTCTTGGCAACAGAAGATAAGTCAATGAATTGTATTCTGGGATCAACTAAATTTATTATGAGTGTATTTTACAGTTCACATCTGCACAACCAACAACGACTTTAAAAAGGCAAAAAAAAGATAGTCTTCTGCAAACTTCTTTATGAAGTCACAAGAAATTTTACATTTTTAACCAAAGCTCACAATAGAGCATGTCCAAATCCTCTACATAAGACTTTCCTGAATTAAATTCAAGAAAGTGACAAGTCAAATGTATAAAACCATCCTCTTAAAAAGAAAACTAACAAACAAAGCACTGAGGAGTGAAATCAAAATGGATATGCTTGTGTCCATTTAGTTCAGCCATGTAGTGTTTAGCTGTGTCTGGTTCTTGATGCTGGTGTCCATCTTGAGCACTTCCCTGATGGCCATGGTGGCATAGGTTGAAGGAGGAAGAGAGAACTCCATCCTCAAGGCTCTGTATTTTCCCTCTGAGAAACAACATTGTGTTTAACATCCATCACATCTTCACAATGGTGACTATAAAAATCGCTACTCTTTTGTACTTCTTACCTGTGAGGTAGACTGGAGCTGGTTTGCCATCTAGCTTCTCAACATCAGTATGAACCAGTGGCACTCGGGCATCGTCATAATGTACCACCTCCCTGTTGATGAAAACTCTCTTTCAGCAAGAAATACTGATCTTGATTAGCGCTATGGCTGTTTTCTCAGCACACCACACACTTCCATGTGCAAACATTAGAAGCCAAGCAAGGAGAGCAGCAGCAAGCTCCCCCCACCCCTGGTGTTGAATACTGCAGGTATCGATGATACAGAGACATGAACATTTGACATTAAGTCAGACAGAAAGAGCTAGGGGTGGAGGCGGGTTGTAAATTGGCTTGCAATTCTTTACGACAAATTTGGAGAAGCAAAGCAACAAAGTCCATGTAAACAGAACTGTGAGAACTAACCAGCTGACATTCTGTGGACGAATGAGAATGAGGCGGTAGGCCCCTGCAAGTGAATAGTCACGGATCTTGTGCCGCATGTTGTCAATGTCTAAGTTGTCTGCGGTCAACATCTCTCTGTAGCCCTTGCCAACTGTTGAAGATGGCAAAATATATTATTAGTAGCCCATACAACAACCAAATGAAATAATAACGGACAAAATAACAAAAATGAACAAAACACAAAAAAACTAAATATTTTTTTTCTTACCATGATGTGTTGGGTAAATGACATCAAAGCCCGGTAGGGGCATCACAATATCATGAATGGAGTGCGTCTCTGCCTCCTCTGCAGTAAGAACATGAGCAGCACCTGGTGGACAGATCAGATGATTGCAGAAAAACTGTAGTGTCATCAAAAGGTGTCAGAAATGAAACAGTCCATCTGTTCATTGCCTGTAAATCAGGGCCTTAACCAGATTGACTTGCCAGATGTATTGTTCTAAACTAAAACAGTATTTTAATGTTTACAATTTTGGGTTACACCCTAAAATTGTGCCCAAACTAATTAGAACATAAAACAATATTGTTCCTGAACCAGTTAATAATGTTCCGTGTTTCACGGTGCACCGATACTTCAAAAGTATCGCAATTCTTGGAAATTAAAAATGTCACAATTCCTAAATGTATTAGTATCGATAATTTTCCAAATTTCCGTGTTCCAGATTTGTAAGAGACGTATTTCATGTTGGTGTGTGCAACATACGCTTCCAGTGCCTCCCTATGGACGTCTGTGTTTTTTCTCTTCACGCATGCAGCAAGGAAGCTGCTGCTGCAGCTGTCATTTGACAAACACTACAAGGATGGCTACATGTGCGAGTGATACAGTGGCCGCCGGTCCACGACTGGTTGACAAAGATGACGCGAGGAGTGAGATCTGGGGGTACTTTGACTACCTTGCTGACAGTGAGGGCAAAACTACCGATAAGTCGAGACCTGTTGTCGTCAGTGTAACAAACAATTCCAAACTAAGGGAGGCAACACCTCGCCTACGCCGAGTTGTAAGGAGTTTAAAGACCGATAGGTTATATGTGAAAGATAACATGATCACGTTCATGCCCTTAAAATAAGTAAAATGAGAAGGCTATAGTTTATTTTGAGTGACAAGTCAATATTTTGCACCACTGTAGTTTGCCGAGGCTATCTAGAGAAATAGGCTAACGATGGGCTAACGTTAGCCTGCCTACCGCTAATTCAACATCTCTGACAACGCAACTTTTATGGATGACGTTAATAATTTGCAAGCTGCTAAAATTAAGCATACAAAACATCAGCTAAAATTATCTGTAGGCTATATAACTATCAGAGCACATGTGTGTAGGTCAGTGGTTTATAGCCTAGGTTATTACAGCATTACAGCATTTAAAGAGCACAGACCTACTGTAAGCAAAGGAATTGTAGGCCTATGTGAAACGCCTTGTAAGAAATTATGGTCTCAAATATAAAATTAACCATCAAAGAAAATCATACATTGAAGAACAGGAAACATTAGCCAATATGAATCCATATCTTATAGCTTTAACATTTAATATATCTGCTGTTCATATGTTCATTTATTAGACTGTTTAGAAGTCTTAGATTAGAATGTTTTCTAGAATGTTTCTCCCTTCTCAGGAAAAGTAATGAAATCGCAATTCTTGACTTGGTATCGGTATCGAAACAATAATTTTGGTATTGTGTCAGACATAAAAACTGGCATGCTTTTAATATGGCAATTAGTATTCCAATATATATTCCTTTACTCAGTATCTTACAGGATCGGATCAGAGTTTTATTATCTGTTTTAAAACTACACTACGAACACATATGAAACGGCTTTCGAGGTCGTTCTGATTCTCTTTAATTCTTTTTATTCCTCGTTTATTCTCCTTAAATTTGCTCTGGGCCACCATATGTCAGCGCGGCTGAAGGATAACACAAGCATGTGCTGAATGACCGGAATTAATTTCAACAAGCTTTATCGTTGAACTGAATAATTTTTTTGTTACTATTATATTAAATTTCTGTTATTTTTTTAAGTTTTTTTTTTTTTTTTGTTGTTGTTCCTACCAAAATGGAAAATGTTTCTGTTTTTCATTTTTGCTTTTCTTCCATGAACCAGTTCAAAGCCTTGCTGTAATTGTCAGTACATAGACTTATTTGATACACTGGGGAATTATGATCAATCATAAACTCTAGCAGTAAGTAAGAAATGGACTCATACCTCCTTTGAGCACTAGGTCCCCCTCCACAGCCTTGAACCCAAACGCCTCCACTCTCCTGCTCACCATGCTGTTCCACACATAGCTTTGGTAGCTGTGGATGTACATCAGACGGTTATTCCGGGGGATCTGTATCAAAGGAAAAAAAAAAAAAAGATTTTTTTTGTTTGTTTGTTTCATTATTTGTTATAGAGGGACAGTGTACATTAATGCACATTTAATGTAAATGCAACCAATTGTAGCCAAAAGGCTAATTTGCATTGGAAGTCCCCCTGCCACTATAGAGATTTGGGCTATAGAAATGCTGAAATGTATTTACGATGCCGTAAAACTGATATTGTGTGTGTTTGTGTGTCTGTGTGCATGCATCTGTATAAGCTAGAAGTCAGGGAAAAAAAGAGAGGCAAGAATATTCACCATGCCAAAAGCGTGGACAATGTTTTTCATGCCATACTTGGACAGACCCCGCAGCAGCTGTCCCTCTACGCAGCGCTTGACAGGCAGCTTCTTCAGGGCAGCCTCGGGGTCCTGGGACTTTGCCCACTCCTCACGACACCGCACCAGATAACCTTTCTCCGCTAATATTCACATTAGGGAAAGGCCAAACTCTGTCAAAGGCACGTCAAGACCAAATACAGCTGTACTACAGACTAATGCAGCGCTGTAGGGTAATAGCTGTCTTACCTCCAGGCCGTGGTTTAAGAATAAGGTCCATAACTTCAGTCCAGTTGTTTTGTAGAATGGCTCTAACAATTGGAATGCAATCTCGTTATAGTCCCTCTCAAAACCACAACACAGACAAATACTACACACATGCATGGCACTAAGCAAATAACAGCATTTGACTGAAGATTTCCTTACTTGCCAATGTGGTACGTGGGAACAGCCGTTGTGCCAAAGCGCTGCATGCCATAGTAGTTGATGAAGCCAGTTTCCCTGAGCGAGGTCATAGCCTGCTGAACCTGCTCTTCAGAACCGTTGATGTTCCTGAGGAAAAATCCAGCCCAAAAAAGGGGCCATCAATCACTGCTAATACAAAGTTACCACTGCTGCGTTACCCTAATTCCATAGTTATGTTTGGTAGTTGTGTCTGGCCCCACGTGTAGGTTACTAACCTGAGGACTACAGTGAAGTGGTTGCCCCGAAGTTCTCCCAGCTTGAGAGGATGCTTCTTGTAGGCGAAATTACCCAGTCTGAAGTTCATGAGGCACTTGTTGAGGTGAAGTATCCTTTCTGCTGTGATCCTGCAGCAGACCACAAAATCTTCCGTTATTGTGTTCCAACACAGTACACAAAGGGGCCCTCCAGTTGATTGGGGAAACCAGCTCCTGACACCAAGCAGTCTACCTAAACATCCACCACAAGCCTTATGACTGACTGCACTTACTTTAAGACTGCAATCTCCTGTACTGTGATAGCCCTCTTGTCCTTCGTGCCCATGTATGAAAACACATTAGGCCGTACCCTGAAAATGACACATTATTCAGGTTACTTCAGCGCATGTGTACATCACAATTCTATTTTTTTTTTGTGTGTGTGTGTGTGTGTGTCTATGAATGAATCCATATATCATTATTACCAGTACTACTATTGTTAAACATACAGTACAATACACTGCATGTATAAAATACATTAAATATGTTAGAGTAGGTAGAAGGCCTACCTGAGAAACTTGGACAGGACATTGATAGCATCCATGGTGTCTTTGTTCTCTTTGTATAGCACAAAGTGGCAGAAGCTGCCTCTGTTCTTGGGCCAGGAGTGTTTCCTGGGGGCTTCCATGGAGACAAAGAGGTCAACATGAAGCGACATACCAAAAAAAGACGGAAACAAAAAGATCCTGCTCTGGCAAAAAGTCACATTCTACTGCATTTCCATTTATATACTGACAGTTTTTACATTGCATTTTACATTTGATCAAAACCTTCAAGAACCAACCCCCAAGTTGAGTCACATAAAAAGGACAACCGCCAACCAGCATCCGCCAGCATCCAGCATCCGCTTCTTAGTCTTCAATCCCAACATTAGCCTCTATTAGCTCTCTCTTTAGCTGTTCCTCATATTATCTTCATAATATCAGGAGGACTAAGTAAAAGTCAAACATTCATGCATGCTCGAGGTCACCTGTACCTCATCCACCAGAAGAACCCAAAAAGCATCTACTGCCAGCTGGCCAAGACCACCAACAAATAGTAACAACAATTCAAAATATCCTCTACTGAAATATCTACCTCTATAGAGCCCTGCCTAAGTGAGTGGTGCTTCAGCACTTGCAGTTTCCGCAGCCCATCAAGCCCTCTCCGAGAGCTGAGTGGGAGAAACAATCTTACCTGGGGCGGCTCGAACCACTGTCCAGCCAGAAAGGAGCAGGAGGAGGACAAAAGAGCATTACTAAAAACCATCAATGATACCACAGGCCTGGGGGCAGGCTCATATCTGCATGCAGGGGAAATGGTGGTTGTGGTAGGGTAGTGGGTCGCCAACTTTTCTGTGCAGCACATCTTTGATGTAGCCATGACAAGCACCATAAACTATGGTAGTTGCGTTAAGCCAGTCAACCAGAACTGACTTCTTTGAAGAGATCACTTGTTATGGCAATAGTATATTACATCCCAGAAAGATAAGATACTACTTCGGACACTGAAGCAATTGTTCTAAAGCAGCTAATTTAACAACAGTCTGGCTTCAATTAGTGAGCATGCAGAATAACAAACATGTCAGCTTAAACTCAGATAAAAAATATTCAACACTATCAAATGACACACAATAGCAACTTAATAGCCTAAAAACACCTAAATACTCTTGTTACTAAATATGTTTTAGTTTTTAATCAAAGTATTCACATAATTAAAGATATCAAGCCAATTAATAATACGCAAACATTGCTCCCATTATATGTTTTTTTTTTCAATCCTGACCGAATCTTCGCAAACTTGTGAAACTTGATCCGTTTGCATAATTATCAATGCTCAAATATACACATACTGCATCACTCTTGGCTTATGTATACTAAAGTGATTCTTGAATCTCCTCAAATAAGTGATCTGACTCGTCAACTTGTTTTCTATACACTATTGTACCATTGCACGCTTCGACAGATTTTAGTAATCTTGTATTTTTCAATCTCACCATCACCACCATCATGAGATTTTCAGATGAGCTTATTGTTCAAACACACAGAAAGGTTAAGATCCAATAAAATGGCATCAGGGGTCAGTGATCCACTACTACATTGGTGAGTTTATTCCTTAGCTGTGGAATTCATGCATTGCTAATAGTCCTCATGCATCGTCACATGCTACACTGTGCATCAGAATTGTGACATACAGCACTGGTTAGATGCTCACATGCAGTGACAAGAAATGGGGTCAGTTTCAATAAAGCTAAAGGAGCATGCAAGTAAAAACATCACCACATTATGTGGTAAATGGCTGAGGGATGCTTAACTTTGTTCTACACTAACACTATGAATGGAAACAGTTTAATTTTACTTTAAACAATGACAGTGATAGGAAACTGGCAATATGACACCATGAGTGAATGATGTCTTCTAAGGTACCTGCAAGAGCTTTCTTCCCTGCTGCATGGTAGGCCACAATGTACTTCCGTCCCTCTTTCTCTTCGGTTTTGGTTTCCAAGCCAGGGAACAGATTCTTAACAGCTCTGTGGACTTGTGTTCGTTTCTCTTTAGTGTCATCCGCCACCTGCGTGACAGACAGACCGCAGCTAGTTACCAAAACTATGTGATGACTGAAAACCTGACAATGGCACTCTTATTAAAGAGGGGATATATTCACTAATGGAACTGCTCTGGTTATATAGCAGGCAAGTTGTCTGTACCTCTATGGTCACATTGCCTTCTTTATTCTTGAACAGCTGAAGCTCCTCCAGCTGCTGTTTCTGTTCTTCTGTAAGCACCAAAGCCTCCGGAGGCTGCTCCTCTGGCAGAACTTCCTGTTTAAACATTAAAACACAGGTTCTAACACACTAGTTCAGTATGGGCACAAAACAGATCTAAGACATCTAATGTGAACGTATGCACATTTCAGACATTATATTTCATTAAGAACTCCTTTCTTACCTCAGTTTCTACTGGAATTGATAAATCATCAAGTTGAACAGTCTTCCCTTCCTTGTTGATTTCATGCACAACAAAATCTGAATATCTGAGTACAAAACAGAGGGCAAGATTTTTTCACTTTGTCTGCATTTCTGATGGGTGTCATGCAGCCACACACAACACGGTTGACTGACTCACCGTTCTTTCAGGATCCCGGAGAAGCCCTTATGGTCACTGACAAACATCAGGATGCCGACATCACGCTCTGTCAGTCCATGCTTCATCATGTCAGCAAAAGTTTCACCATCCCCGTCCGCCTCCTCCTCTTCAAGCAGTTCATTGTCGCTGTCCTCACACTCCTCTCCTTCCCCCTTGGCCAGCACTGCAGCAGCCGCTCCATTCTCATCTTTAACTTTGGGCCTCTTGCTGGTATGGATGAGCTCTTCATCTGGGCAAGCCCTCTTCAGTGATGTGGGCTCAGATTCCTCCATTAAGAGTGAACTGAGCAAGAAAAGAAACGTCTATTAGAACTTGAGTCAGATTTTAGAAGATAGCTAGCTACACATAATTTGAGACTTTCACTTACTGGTGAGATTTTACGTTTAAAAGCAGAGGAGACTTGTTCCAGGCTAGTTTTGGAGTGGTACCAGCGAAATGCAGATGCGACTTCGATGCAACAAAAATATAAAGCCTAACAGTTTTAAAAATGGATACATGAAAGAGGAGAAACGTTTTATCTGCATTGTTTAACACGCCACTTCCTAATTAGACAGTGGGAGATAAAATGGGAATTTAAACACGATATGCCATCAACCCATCCTGTAACTAGGAATCACAGTTACTGGGACCATATAATTTTCACTTCTATCTACCAAAATTAATACCCATGTACTGAAGAGAAAAATATGCATAGGAGCGCCAGTTCACTGAAGCTAACAACATGGTTTCATAATATTTCCTATACTTAACACCCTAAAGTATGTCATTTAAAAATTACTCCACTGACGTCAACCATTACTGTGCAACATTTTTGAAATGTTCAGTAATTTACCCCTTACCTAATTGCTCGATATCTTATCAGAAGATAATAGACACGACTGCACAGAAACATGTGAGGCTACCCTCCCCAAGTGTGAAACATGACGATAACATTTTGCTTCCGGATCAAGACTAATCGTCACAATAAAAAGTATCTTGTAGCTTGATAGCTGTCTTTGTGTTTGGCCTAAATAAACAGTTGTATGGTGTACTTTGTTGACTTAAATTATTTTAGTAAAACCGTGCGACTATAAGAAGAAGAAGGAAAGCCTGTAGATTTCGTCTCAAGTTACTGTCTTTTACTTTGACATGGGTGCTCGTTTGGAGGCGGGGTAAGTGATAAGGTTCATGTCAAATGTGAAATCCAAGATCCCATGCAGACTAACAAAGTTACCTGTCACCCGTAATTGACACGAATGCATCATGACGTTAACCCGCTGTCTGTTAATTAGCCCTCTAACTAGCTAGCTGACCTTAACATACTTGTTACGATGCGACGATATTTTCGTATACTTTTATTTTGCACGCTATTAACATTTTTTTCGGTATTGTACGTGTTTAGCCAACTTGCTTCCTCCCTCGAGACAGAAGGTGGATTCTCCGGGAGGCGCGCTCAGCAATCCAGTTCTCGAAGTGATCACAGTGGCAGTAAAGTAAAGAAAGTGTCTGCGGATGAAGGCCCGGTTGGTCAAAGCTGGAATGGAAGGTATTCTGCTAGAAGACTTAATGTCAGGACAATTTAAAACTGTTATTAGCCCTACGGTAATTATGTGTAGGCTATGTAGCCTATTCATACATTCGAGGCAGATTCAGATTGTTAGCGGTACGCTCTTTGCTCTATGGTCTCGTAGGTAGGCTATGACTTTATTGATTAAAATGAACTACCTTTTACCGATACATAAAGAACGATCTTTTTGGTTATCAGTTGTTTTGATGGTCAAAATAGTGTCATTATAGTGTTACCACGGATTAAAAAAAATTGTACTGACCTTTAGGTTCCAGTTCATACCTATGCAAAATCTACGTTGATACTATGTTGACTAGCTAGGGAAAACACGTTTACTTTGCTGCTCGGGTTTAACTTTACCTCACGAACGTGAGATTTAACGTTAGGTTTGTTTTAACGATCAGTGTCATTGATTGAGTAGTTTATAGTTTTCTAGTGTCTTAGGAGCATTTTGTCTTCGTGCAAGATGTGTTCATGTGGAGCATGTTTTTCTTGTCCTGTCAGGTGTAAGAGTACAGAGTCTGTATCATACTGGAATCCCAATTGGCGAGACTTCCCTGGTGTTTGTGGAATGAACTGCTTAATGGAATCAGCCTGTAGTAGGTAGGATCAGTTGACCCAAAGGTGTGGAAGAATCCACACTACAGTGGTCAGTCTAACACCCCAACCACGGGTTATCAACTCCGCTCCTGGACTCTGCAGCTCTTTTACCTGATGTGTTTTTTCATGTTCTGTCTTCCTAAACTTTTCTTGAATGTGCCCGCTTTAGGCCAATCAGGACTATGCTGATGTTTTTCGGGTGGGGGGCTGTAAATACTCAACACGAGCTGTAATACTCAAACAAAACATAACAAACCACGGCCAACCAATCTGCAACAAGATGGTTGGGGGTAGGGTGGGGTTAATGCATGTCCCAAACCATCTTGTTTGTTTGAGGATTACAGCCCGTGTTGTCTTTTGAGACTGGGATCCTGCAGAATCTCATAGTGATCCTTTAATAACAGGACAAAGGACGTTGATTTTCAGATGTGTTGGCTAGTTAGTAGGAGTCAGGAGCACTGTTGAGAACCTCTTCTAACCATTCATAAACCCTACCATCCATCTGACTTATTGGTTTTGTTTCAAGTAGTCTGACATAACCCTTTGGGTTTCCAGCAGAGCAAATATGTTCTCTTTGTTTGTCATTTGTATTCCATTAAGCACTGTCTAACAAACCACATTAAACTGAAAGTTTATAGTGTAAGGAGTTTATGGTTGTTTCAGCTCCTTTTATTGACCGTATCATACTCCAGGAGTAGGCAGGCTCGACAAGAAAAGTGACATTGATGGATAGTTTGAATAATCAAGTGCTCTCTTTCTCTAAGTCTCTTTTTCTAACTGTGTCTGGTGCTATTTTTTTCGTAGCCTTTTTCAGGTCAGGTTTTTGATGTTGGTAGTAGTGGTTCTTTTTTGTCATTCACTCTGTAGGGGCACAGTGGACAAGCCAGGTTCTCTGTCCCCAGAGGTCACTCGAGTTGAGCCCATGCACCTTGCTGTGGTGGCTTGCGGACCTCGTCTTGAGGAGACTCTCACCATGCTGAAATCAGCAGTCCTGTTCAGCAGAAAGCCATTACAGTTCCACATCTTTGCAGAGGACGAGCTACACAGCGATTTCAAAGAAGCAGTGAGTGCTGAATCACATCATGTGGGTGTCATGGTGTCAGGGGGTGGTTTGGTAACGCTACGTCAGGCTTGGAAGACAACCATTTGACCTTGTTCTTTATTTCTTATTTAAAACCTAACCTTAGTCAATCAAAGCAGCATAGCTTTCTCCCCCAGTATAAATCTGCTGAGCTGCTTGATGGGATCTTTCACTAGGCCTTATTTAGGATTAGCACATTTAAACCAAACCCTCCCATGGTTGATTCTGTATATAGGCTATACTCTTATAACATGTCTATCACTGTGAATATATTTGGGATGCACTATGTAGGTCAGTTGTTGAAATAGTAGTTGGAGGAGTTTGTGTAGCAACAAGTAATGATTCTTTTTTTTTCCATTTTTACCTTTGACTTTATAGAACAGAACTAGTGGTACTAAAATTGTTGAAATTCAGCATCAATAAATCAAGACGTACTTGAATCGTCTTTAGTTATCATGTTGTTATTTGCTTTCTGTATAGCTTGAGTCCTGGCCAGCTACCTTCCAGGCCAAATTCAACTACTCGATGTATCCTATTACCTTTCCAAGTGAGAACGCAAGAGAGTGGAAGAAGCTGTTTAAACCTTGTGCATCCCAGAGACTTTTCTTACCTGTAAGTCTTCAGTATTCTCATCCATGACAGAATGTTGTGTCTGAATTCTAGGATTATGATAGTTTTGATAGTTGACTGTCAAAGTAGTATAGCAGTATAATATATTAATTGGAAGAACGTATAACTTAATTGTAGACATGTAGCTCGTGTGGATCTGTATGATTCTGGTATAGAATGTGTAGACACAGTAACAGCAAAATTCAGTTAATTTGTGTTCCAGAAAGTGATGTGTAAAATTGGATAAACTCAGTAGTACTAGTGCAAGTTAGTCTAAGTATATTACATCTGTGATGTCAGGTAAGACTTGTGATGGCATCCATATATATTAATGAACCAATGGTTCCATTATTGTTCCTTAACTTGCACTCTGTTTAAGTGCACATCCCCCTATCGCTAGCGTTTGTTTGAATACACCACTCAGGTTTGAGTTATTACAGCCCCTGTATTGCCGTTCGAGACCGTTTTTTTTCATAGTGTATTCAGGACGCAGAAAGCTAGCCGATCTAGGGGAGATGCCTACGATTAAATTGCGCTAAAATCCTGCAACTCTCATCTCATAGAGCACCTTTAATGAACTAATGGATCCATTATTGTTTCTTAACTTGTACTCTTTACTGCTCCTCAGCTTCTGCTCAAAGACGTTGACTCTCTGCTTTATGTGGACACTGACATCCTGTTCCTGCAGCCAGTGGAAGAGATCTGGAACTTTCTCTCAGAGTTTAACTCCAGCCAGCTGGCAGGCATGGCACCTGAGCACGAAGAGCCGCGCATTGGCTGGTATAACCGCTTTGCCCGCCACCCATATTATGGAAAAACGGGCGTCAACTCAGGGGTTATGCTCATGAACATGACCCGCATCCGAGCCAAACACTTCAGGGTATGTGTGTCACATCACTAAACTTGCTACTTACTAAACTACTTGCTTGACTTGTATTATGAAACACTTTAGATGAAGTTATGGTTAGCCTTTTTCTCTACTGACCTTAAAGGTCTCCTTCCAAAATAAACCGTTTAAGACTTGATGTTTTTACATTACCATAGGTCAGCCCAAGTTGTACTTCTATGCTCAACTTCAAAATGCTCTCCTACCCCTGTAGTCTGTATTTGCCTGTGATAGAAAACTGCCGGGAAAAACGAGCGAATCGGAAAAGCTGTACAAATGTACGTCAATTTGAACATTAGCTATGCAGTTAACCCGCCCTCAAGAAACGTTAGGCTGCCTGCAGACAGACCCACTAGATGGAGCGTCACAGCATTGTTAACCAATCAGAGGCGATACATTTGCATATCATTAATATTCATAAGAATCCTCTCGAGCTATCCCTGCTCTCGTTCACCTAACTAAAATAGCTTGAAACAAGACAACCACAGCATATTTTTTGTCGAAACCAACTCTCATGACATTATTTTAGATAAGAGACCACAACAAAATTAATGTAAATACGATGGAAGGAGATCTTTAAAATGGTTAGATTGACATTTATGTGTTAGACTACCATATGTCTATATCAAAATAAATAAAAAAAAAAAGGCAAAATTCGTGTGAAAATTATTCAGCTGCCGAGACTTATGTTACCTAAGCCTGTATGTATGCACTCTGTCTGCAATGCCAGCCTTTACCAGAGGGGTTCAGTGTTGTCCAACTGATATTTAACCTGACTAGATTTCTGCAGCAGTTGAAAATGTTTCATCATGTATTCATCTCAATGAGGGTGGCAGAGACTGTGTTTATTTTATACCTGCTTGCACATTGACGTCAAACGGGGCTCAACTTGAATACGAATGAATGTATGGCAAATCTATTTAGCTGTGAACCCCTCCAGGCCAGATCAAGCAGTTAAATCAGGAAACAGCTATGCATAATTCAATGTCTTTTTTCCCCCCCTCCTCGTCAGAATGATATGACCTCAGTTCCACTTCTGTGGGGAGAGCTTCTCATGCCACTGCTTCAGAAGTATAAGCTGAATATCACCTGGGGTGACCAAGATCTTCTTAACATCATATTCCATGACAATCCAGGTATCAACCACCTGCTGTTTTTGCCTTTGAGACTTGTCTGGCTCTTTCCCGTTTGCTTTTCTAAAATATTGGCGCCTCAAGAGCATCATTTGTTTGTTAATTTGGGATTAGGGTAGTGTATGGCACCAACCATTTCACTCTCACATAAACACAAGCATCTCTTAGTCGCATTTCTCTGGCTTCACACACGTATTAGTGGGAAATTGGCTCTTGGTTGATAATCCTGTGATTGAGGGTTCATCTGTTTCATCTCTCCCCCTTCTCTCCCTCTCTCCCCGCAGAAGGGCTGTTTGTGTTCCCGTGCCAGTGGAATTACCGACCAGACCACTGCATCTACGGCAGCAACTGTGTTGCTGCTGAGCAGCACGGGGTCTTCGTCCTCCACGGCAACCGGGGGGTCTACCATAACGACAAACAGCCTGCTTTCCGGGTCATATACGAAGCCATTCAGCAGGTAAGAAAGTCCTACCATCTGCCTGCCATTTTAACATGGGAAACGCAGTTTCAAATCACTTAGTTTCTGTATGGTCCGTGGAAAAAGGGAAAGTTGAGTGCTCTGGCAGCAATCCAGCTGCAGTCTTACTGTACTCTCAAGTCATTAGAAAAAAAAATTGATCAGCTCAACGTCTCTTGAGAGTGAAACATTCATTTTATTTAACCATATTCAGTCATAGAGCTTTTAATAAAAGCTCAATCTAAAATAGCCTTAATTCCATATCAGAGAAGTATTGGTTTTATGGCGAAATAGCTTTCAGTTAAACTGTAGCACTAAAACGAAAGTATAAAGTATTTGTATTCCATGGATAATGCATACAGTTTTATTCCTTCTTGATGGATGGGTGGAGTGACATATGGCACAGGCTGATCTGGCTGATCAGTTCATTTGGTGGTCTCAAAGCCCTTGTTGCTCTGCAGCCCAGGTTTATCGGTCTATCTGTAAACGCTAGCACCTTCCAATACGCTATTCCAATTCCTGGCGCCTTAATGAAATTGCCCGTCTGGCTAACATTTGCTGAATGACATCATCAGCGTGCTGCGGACCATTGCTTTTTCTATCAGACCGAAAGTTTGCGTGTGTCTGCCCGAAATGGCTGAATCGATAGCCCTGTTTGCTCTGCCGTCAGTGGGCCATCATGTATCTGCTGGTAATCCCAGCCGTGCTGATTGCCCTTCCGGCTGAAATCTTCACGCTCCTGCTTCGGCCTCCTCCGTCATTGTTTCACCAGCCTGAATGTGCACAATCTATCACGGAAGAGGGTAAGAGAGAGAGAGAGAGGGAGAGGGAGAGAGAGGAAGAAGTAGAGAGAGAGACAGGGAGAGAGAGACAGAGATAGACAGAGACAGAAAGAGACAGAGAGGGGGGAATGAAACCAGAGGGAAGGAAGAAAGGAGGAGGTTATTTTTCTGACCATTATAGCTAGTCCATCAGCGTGGGTGGTGAGCTTGGCCATTAGCTAAATGAGTAGTCTCATTATGGGGAGGCCCATTTGGGTTTTTCTGACCCCTACCAGTGCAGGTCTGCACTCCTCTCACCCCGGCAAGACGCCAGGCAGACAGACAGGTGGGAAGAACTATGTCTCCAACCCCTCTTAATGAAGGAATAATGGAGTTTGTTGTTGGACCCAAATGAGTGTTTGCTCTCCCACCTCGTGGCCACTGTTAGCGTGCCAGGCATCACTTGAGGGGGTGTTGAGGGTAGAGTTTAGATTTGGAGCCTGCACTTGTCTACTGTTGTCTCTGTCGGCCCTGCCTCGCTGAATGTTGATCGCGGTCACCTCATCCTGTCCCAGTCCCATCCCTGTGGCGTCCCAGTCCATCGTGGGTGCAGTCGAGCCGCCGAACCCCCCCCCCCCTCCATTTGCAGCGGTTTGCAGCCATCCCACTGCCTCGTTCCCCAGCGATGCACTAGCAACATGGCTCTGCCATTTCGGCTCCGCGCTCATAAAACGCCGGGCCATTACAGAGTTCCCCACACGTGCCCCCCTACCCCACCCCTGTCCCACAGAAGAGCAGTAAAATCTTTAGTGCTTAGGCCACTCGGAGGCTCCAGGAAGCTGCAGGCCTGACGTGCCGTCCTCCACATTAAAATCAATAGCAGACAGTAAATGGTTCTGTACCGCCGGGCTCGGCCCCTGATGTCTATGTGTATCACATGCACAGGTCGTAAAGCGCGGGCGCTGAGTGACCTAATGCTCGTCCCCAAACAAGAAGTCAAATGAGGCTCTATAAAAAAGTAATTTCTTCTTATTTACAGTGTGGACAGTAAAAGCAGACGCATTCCACCAGAA
The DNA here is from genome assembly GCA_017657215.1 of Limnothrissa miodon. NCBI lineage: Eukaryota > Metazoa > Chordata > Actinopteri > Clupeiformes > Clupeidae > Limnothrissa > Limnothrissa miodon. The sequence continues at coordinate 2,830,417 of JAGFZM010000010.1, forward strand.
TGCAAAGAAGTTTCGGCTCACAGAGCAGGGATATGATGGCTGGCCGTTAGACGGAGCCGTGTGATTTAGGGCGGTTGACTGCTTTATGCCAGTCGTTTGCTAGAGCTGCCTCTCTGCTCCTTTGTGACTGTTCTCAGGAAACTGATGGAAGTTGTAAAATGTATTATGTTGCCACTAAGCAAAGGTTTGGAACATTTTTTACTTTATGCATGATCATATTTCTCTCTTCTCCTGTTGCTGTCGAACGAGCCTAATCTTAAAGTTGTGCTTGTGAAAGATCATCCTCTTAAATCATCTTTTTCTCAGCATCATCTCCTTCTCTAACACTCTAAATGAGTTCATGACTCATTGGCCTTTGTGCTAGATTGTTCTGTTTATATTGAGATTAGTCGTGATCAGTGCTTTGCTTTGTCTCTCAAAATGTCTCTAAAGTTACTGAAAAGTTATTGAGGTCTTTAGGAAGTCACTGTTTTGAGGAATGCATTGTTAGGTGAATAACTGTAAAAGAACTTTGTTGAAAGCCTAGATGTTCAAAGGAACCCTCAAGCCTCAGCGTGTCTGTGTCCCTGCCTCAGTGTGTCTGATCAGCTTTTTAAACACCTTTGCTCAGTATCCGTTCGGAGGGGACCCAGTCGGCAAGCTGCTGCAGCCTCTGGAGGAGAAGCTCCAGGACACTTTGCACACCTACTGCGGGCGAGTCGGTCATCTCTTCACCAAACGCCTCCAGCAGAGCATCAGTGACCTCCACATCTATTCTCTGAGGAAGGCATAGTCTCCATTTAGCGACAGCACCCTCCACCCGTTTGGCGTGGCAGCCTTGTCCTCTGCAAGTTGTGTCTTCTGGACAGCTAACTCTTTTGAAGCAGGGGAGGTGGAGATGTGGGAACACCCTTTTGCACTGAAATCACTTTGTCCGCGTTGTCAGTGCTGGTTTTTCATCCCCCAATTGTAGAGGCCAAACATATTGAGATGTGACAATCACTTTCTATGCTCTTCAGGTAGAGAGTTGCAGCAGCCCAGTCAGGGTCGTCCATGATGCGAAAGGGTCATTGATGTATTTAGCTTTGAATCATGCCTTTTATTTCCAGTGGAACATCTCCATATAATGATTGTAAGACCTTATGTGTGTTTGAATGAATATATGTATTGAACTTTGGCTTTTAAGGCCAGCAAATGATTGTGGTGTCCCTTGCCACGCAGCCTGTAATGTGATTTCTCTGAACATGAACAGTGTTCTGGTTGTGTTTTCCTGTGATATTGTTTTGTTTTTTAATGTTTTTTTTTTTCTTGTCAGGTAAATTGCTGAACAGTATGTGACCATTAGTGATAATTATGTAGTAGTCTAGATGTTCTAGACTATTGCATGGATTTGTGGCAAGATTTTGAGCAATAACAATAGTGTTATCTATCAGGTTACATTTTGTATGTAGCCTGTGTTATATTTGTTATGAACAGATATTGGTAGGCCTGTTGAGTTGTACTGTACCAGTTCTTAGCTGGAGCTCAAAAAAAAAAAAAGTTCAGTTGCCTTAACTGAACATTAGGACTATGAATCTTCCACATTAGGACTATGAATCTACCAATGTTTATTTTATCTGTGGAGTATGAAATGAATAGGCGCTTCTAATGAGGGAGTTGAAGTTGGTGTCCAGTTTTTAAATGCAGTAATCAGAACAGAAATCTTGTATTCTAAAGTCTTATTTAATACCCTGTGTGTTTTTTAGAATCATATAATGAACTGATTCTGATTCAATCTCCTTGTACTGACATGAGCAAGGCCATCCATGTAAAGGTACTGTAGATTTAAGCACTTTCACAAAAATATTTATTTGCAGATTTATTTTATGCTTTGTGGTGTACTGAAACTTTCTTTCCTCTGCTGTAATTGAAAGGAAATCTGTTTTTTTGCTGTCATCTAAATTGACGTCATCCAAATCTGAAGTGTTTACTTAATGAAAAACCAGTCCATCCTATTGCAGATCTTTTATCTTGTCTGGTACTTGCTAATACCAAAACAGGTTTCTTGCACTACTAGGTGAAAATCAGGGCGGATATTGTCATGTTCCAATAACAAAGCCAGTGGTAGAACAGTCAATGCTAATTCCTGAATACTGAATACAGGCATTTCAAGTTAGAAACTTTTGTCTTTACTATCTGAGTACCTCACATGTCTCTTGCGTCCTTGCCTGTACATGAAATGCAGTATATATTTTTCTAATAAATGTTTTGATTTAGTCTTAATTTATTATGTCTGAATCCGAGCTATGTAGTGTGTGTGTGTGTGTGTGTGTTTCATGAAAGTAGAGGATGTTTATTAATCTTACCATTCTGCCCTCAGTTGGTTTCCTCGGAGCGAGTCCAGTGCCTTGAGGCCATCTTGCATTTAGACTAAGATCAATGTGCTGGAGGTAAATTGTGATAAATCGTTTTCCTGATGAGACACAAATGGCCACTAATGTGGTCTGTGTGCCGCATTAATGGAGAATAATCAAACTGAATTGGGAAGTGTTAAGTGAATAGATCCACCAGGTGGTTGTTGGCTTGGAGAGAGCCAGGTCATGAATAATTGAAAGCCTTACCTGTTGTAGGCGACTGGGATGTTTAAGAAGGTAAGAAGGCCTGCTCTGATTGCCAATAGAGATAAAGCCAGTTGCAACTGTCTGGTAGTCATATCGGGCACTTAAAAGACAATGTTTTAAATACTGTATGAAGTAAAAGTTTGCCTTTTAAAACATTCTGGAAGCAAATATCCGAAGTGATGGTCATTATTGTGTTTTAGGGACAATACTGGGAATTTTGCAGCATGGTGTCAAAGCAGTCTTGAAAGATCTGCCGGAGAGCACAACTGTACTTTTTTTTTTATTTCTGTGTCCAAATGAAGACATACCAAATATCAAATCTCCCTCACCAACTCAAACCTCAACTCTTATTCTAACCTTAACACTCCCAACCAAGCAAATGAAAATGTATTTTAGTTAATAGCATTGCACTCTGAAGTATTTAGGATTCCCATGTACCTCTTCCATTCACTCACACAATGAATCTAACACCATGTCTGTGAGTAGTTTGGTGATTCATCTCACGGACTGATGTATTTTCAGAAGTATTATCTGAAATCACTTGGGGGTTGGATAAAATTTCAAGGTGGCAAGGGAAATGAAAGTGCTTTTGGCCAGAAGAAATATCTTTTTAAACGTTAATTCATCCTAATGATTCATATGAGGCTCCCATCATAGTACTAAGTTGCTGTGGTGAAATTACTGTTTTTTTTTTTTTTTTTATCCCCCAAGAGGGCTAGGGTGCAGAGAGCTTTCTCTGTCTCTCATAAAAAAAAGAGTGAGAAAATGCCAGAGGTCAATTTTTTTTTTTTTTCCCCTGCGAGGTGATTATGCATGTGCAGGCGGGTTAAACTGCTGTCGGCTGCAACTGCCTCAGAGCGATTCACTCGGCCCAACAAATGCTTCCCGCACTTTGTGCTCAAAACATATTCTGCTTTTGAGGCAGCCGTTGGTGAGGGCGGACTCGCCTTATCCCGGGGTCTCATTCAGGCTCATTTGGCGAACGTTGCACATGGGTTATTCATGTTATAGCCTCATTTTCTGCCTTCCTCTTGATGGTGCTTTAAAGCCAAGACATAAATTAAGTCAATGGGTGGTAAATGGATAGGTATGCGCACCATGGCAAGGCAGTGCCCCGAAAAAGGTTTCAGGATGTGTTTTATGCAGTGTTATGCTCCACGTGTCGTCCCCGCCAAGCAAGAAAATCTTCCTTTTATTCATTTGCACAGTGAAGGTAATGGTTTTAGGGCTTTTTACAGAATGGAGTTATTCACACACCTTGTTTCACCGGGCGCTTCTAAACAGGTGATCCATTCAGATCATGATGGCTGCCTTGTGCACCGAGCTACAAACTTCACGCCGCCTTTCAGGTTGTCGCCTCTTTTCACTTCGCTGTTTACGGAGTTGTTTAATAAAAACAACATTTATTTTAAAGCGTCATCTAAGCTTTTGAGCTGCACAAAGACAAACTCAGACAGCCATCAGACCAACTGCACTGGAAAAAGGGTTACCACTTGCCGCTCTCAAATCCCCACTCCCGGAGGAAGGCTCCAGTTAATTTCACAAACAGGAGTGCCTGACATTGACAGACGCGCTTCAAGGCACACCATTCGTCCTCTTTGTCACTCCGCCAAAGGAGGGAAGTGACGAACGCTTTCAGATGAGGAAATGTGAAAGCCAGCCGAGGCGAATGGAGGAGAAATTTGTTTCCTCTGCACTAGATCTCTCTCTCTCTCTCTCTCTCCCTCATAATTTCTCTCACCCTCTCTCTCTCTCTCTGTCTCTTTTATACACAACACACACACATACAAAAACACACACACATTCCTTCATTTCCCTTTTCACTCCAGGGGAGGAAGGACTTTGAAGCGAGAACAGTTTGATCAATAATACATTTGCTCATGCTGCTGAGACAGGTGTAATTGTGCTGATATGTCGGGACTTAAACAATTAATGTAATTTATCTGCACATTATCCATGCACAGCTCCGCCCGTTTTGTGCCGGGACAATGAAACGGGCATGCAGATGAAGTTCAAAATCGAGGAGATCTACGCGAGACTGGTCTGTGTGTTCCTTCAGGAACACGAGTGTACTGGCGTGTTTTTTTTTTTGTAAACTGATTTGACTGACTTGTTGTTTACAGCTGTCTGCTGAAGCAGGGACAGATTTGTCAGTCTTGCAAAGGCTCCTGTCAGAGCTCACTTTCAAGTATGCAGTAAGGATGCACACGTTGCAATATCCTTCAAGACTAAAAGTGATTGAGCCTCTTTTTGAGGAGTCCATACAGACTGTTAAACCCTATATGCAGATGAATTGCGAGCATTTGAGCATACATTGCAGAACTGTATATGTGTTTCGAATGTGTTTCACTGCCCTTAATGAGTGTAGGGTTGGTGAATCTGTGTCTCTGACTAGGTGTGTTCTTCCCATCAATGACCACAGGCTCCCCTCATTGAGCTGAGGCTGGGTAGAGTAATGACACATTGTCCACAGCCATGGCGTGTTGATCAATGTCCGGACATTTAGTCCATATTCAGGTGCCTGGGAGAACACAGGGCTCTTTACTTAGACTTGTGTTTCTCTGCTGGACCATAACCTCACACATTATGTAACCAAAACTCTAAATGTGTTTCCGTTTCAGCATGGAATTCAACAACACAGGACTATGAAGGGAGCCTCTCATGGCTCTGTTAATGCAAAGTCATCTCAAGCACTGGACTAACGAAGTAGCAGCAGCACATGAAATGCTGCGCTTATAGCCCCACTTAAACGAGATAATCAATCATTTCAATTGACTGCACTTAAGTTATGAGGTAGCAGCTCAATGCACCGCCATAATGCCCTAGGCATTAAAACCATTTACTGGAATCAACCACAAACAGCCACCGGCTGAATCAATGATGGGTTGCAATGTTACCAGAGAACAATAGGTCCAGCAAAGGCATTTGGCTCCGTATTTAAATGAACTCTCAAACTTGTAAATAAACCAAAACCCATATCCAAGCTCTCGGTTTTTAAATTATGGTTCATGAAAGTGCCTTGATGATAAAAAAGACCCTGCTTTGTAGCTGTGGCTGTGTTTGACTTAAAGCACTGGAATGTTTATCAGAGAAAATCCTGTTGGTGTACAGTTACCCAAATGGGTATTGAATCATGAAAGTCCTACCACGTATATCTCCTTTGGACATGCCTGCATGTACATACTGTTTATATATTTACTGGCCTTATCTGGGTTTCCTCAGAACCTCTCTCTTTCTTCGTGTTTGTGCCCGATGTGTGTTTTCTCAGCTTGTCCATTGACTTCCTTAATGTGTTCCCCAAGCTGTGTCTTGGCCTGTGTGACTGTTTAGAAGGTTTATGCCAGAGATGGACAGCTGGCTGGCTTGGCACACAGTGGAGCTTGTGTGTGTGTGTGTGTGTGTGTGTTGTGTGTGAATGAAAGAGAGATTTACCCATGGCTATGAATTTCTAATATCTATTTGAATCTAAGCCTCCAGTGATACTATTATGAATTTGCTTTCAAATCACTGCACAAAAGTTCAGCTTAACTCAAACTATACGCCTATACAATTGAATTGTTGTTAAAATTAAATTATCATTATTATTATTATTATTATTATTATTATTATTGCCATATGCCATATAATACATTAATGCCTTTAAGTAATAGAATCCATTTACAAAACTAGACTTTGCAATTTCTTTTATTTTTGTGAGCCATAGGGAGGCCAGCACCAACACAAAATAGTACATTGTCTCATCTCATCAGGTCTGTAATTCAGAGAAGCTTTTGCAGCTTCCTTGGCTTTGCTGTAGGAACCAAAATTGGAAGGAGGTGTAATTACTTCTTGCTTGATGACAAATATGACTATCCTTAAGGCAAACACACACACCTTGAACAATGTGATGAACTTGAAACTCAAATTGAAATTTCTTTCTTCACATGGGTGGTTAGTAAGCGGTGCAAGCTGACAAATTAGGTTAGCTTTGCTGTTTCAAAAGGAAAAGAAATAGTCAATCACTCTTATCAGAACAGAAATCTAGCCACAATCAATTGAAACCTCACTCACCTCAGGTTTTATTTGGATATTTCCCGTTCACTAATCTGTATATGCTATGCTTAAAAGGGTGAAATAACATTTCCAGTACACTTTTCTATTGTTCTTTACACATAAAGTTAACAAGCATTATCTGCCATTACCATTTGATTAAGTATTTTCTACACAGCTGGATTGAGCTATATTGTTTAATATTTTTTGTTTGCTTTTCTTGTTTGCTTACATTTTTTTTTATTAATTAAGTCATTCAACATCTCAATTTCCACCATTGTATTCATTATGAATTAGTTGAATGTTGTGTCCACAAATGAATGGTGGTAGTCTGGCCACAAAAATCTAGTAATTGGCTTATACAGACAAATGCAGACATGGTGAACAAGGGGCCCTTACATAATATGTGGCCTGATTTCCCTTTCAGACAGGATGCTAGTTCTGGGCCGTGGCTCACCTCTCTCCTCCAAGTGCCGTGCAATTAATCATTCAGGACGGCACGCTGAGGCTACTCCAATGGCTCTCCGTTTGACGGAATTTTTAATTGTCCTCCACTGCCACTGACAGCTGTCTGCCCTGTGATGGATCAAGTTGAGCGTTTCCTTGTGTGCGTCAGGGGACAGCCCACATGACACCTTGCGAAGTGGCCAATTGAAAACTTTCTGCATGTAATACAGTATAATATGCATGTTGATGTGATTGGCAGTCAAGCATTCTCAGGGACAGCTTTTCTGTCTTTGCTGAATATCCTTTTTGAACATATTGCCACATAACACTATCAGAGCCCAATTAAAGGGTAAAAGAATAGTGAAATATCTCATATTTATGTAAATGTGTAGATTAGAAAATAAAAGAAAAAGAAACCCGCCATCAGACGGCATGCATCACAAACACCTAATGGATGGATTTTAATCAGTCGTTTGAAACATTAATGTGTACATGTACTGAGTGAATATTTTAGACCTAGGGAAACATAATTACCTGTTAGCCAAAAGAGCATGGATCGCGTGGAAAAGGGATTTTCCGTCGTCCTTCTAATTTCAAGGGCACCCCTGCACCTAATTTCATGGCAGAGCACATCACCACATCCTCCCTAATCGCGTCTTCTCACGGCACTGTCATCATTAATGCATGCTTGAAGGAGTGAGGACGTCCTGATTTAGCTGTAAGCAGTGAAGGGGTGATGAAAGAGTGAGAGAACGGTGCCATAGCTCTAGATGGTAGTGATTGCTGATTGTTTACGAGGCCACCGAGCGAGACGTCGGCCAGTTTTAGTCTGATGAGTTTTAGTTGAGCCCCCCCCCCCCACTACCATAAAGTTATTTCAATCACTTCCTGCCACTTACTTTACACCAGAGAACACCTGATGGAGAGAGAGGGTGGTGGTGGTGGGTGGAGGGAGGGGGGTTGACGGATGGCATCCTTTCCTTGTGGGCAGATACCAGTGGGTAATCTGAGGCTTTCAGCCAAGCTCTGGCCGACCTCTACACAGCCCCCTTGGGGGGGGGCGGACAGCATGGTCTCAACACAGACAATCTGCACCCATCACACACACACACACACACACACACACATCCACACATCCAGCTCAGCCAACTCGTTGTGAGGACCGTCCAATCCACCCCTTGCCAGACTGGCAGCGTCATGAGGTGTCGACTCAAGGCTTGGATTATCCTGTCTGTGGCGTGCCAGGTTGACAGAGCCGTTTGCACAAACACCACCAACTCCCCAGACGGGTTTCAGTTTATTTATCCTCTCAGCTATTGTGGAGAAAGTTTTGTTTTTGGACTATTGTTTAGCGATTCATTTTCATCACTTCTGTCAGATTTATTTTAGTCCCGCAAGTGTCTTTAGGACTGAGAGAGGGTCTCTTTCTCAACACTCTCACAGTTTAAAATGAATACATATCTAAATGTTTTAGCAGGTGCTTGATAGAGGACAAGGGCTTAATAGGTGTAAAAAGTGCTTGTTGTTTCCTTAGCAGAGTTATCAGTGAGATCTTAGTTAAACTACCTGATTTATTATACCTGAATGGAACTGTGACAGGTTCATGGTCTGATTTGTGGACTTTTCACACCTTTTCTATAGTAACATTTTAACATGTAAATGCAGTAACATTTCCCACCAGTGGACAGGGTCAATTAACTACTACTGCTGCTGAGATGTAATGTCTTCATCAGAGTAGTCAGATGACTTAATTCAGCTGAGTTGACTGCACCTATGTTCTGATCTCTGTCGTAGGTGCAGTGTGTTGAGAATTTAGCCATCAGCTTTGCAATGTATGCATGTCGCCTAACAGGTGACATTCCTCAGTTTTAATGGGTGTCTTTGGTTAATTGATATTTTTGTTTGATACATTCACTAATTGATTAATCTTGCCCAATCACTTGAATGTTCTGGCCAGTGTGGCACAATTTAAGTTTACTCGAATGCTTCTCTCAGTCTCTCAGGATTAATGATAGGCCTACAGTTGGTACAACCGAGGCCATTCCATTTTATGCACAAGGACCTGTAGCTAATGATCAAAAACACTCTTCTCACAAAAGATATCAGAGTGTAAAATGGACGGGAAAAAAATCAATTTTATTCTCTCATGTTCTTGTGATACTGCACTACTCACCATGCTGCTGGAATCATAAATTAATCAGATTGTCAATGAAATATGAAAACAATTCTTTGGGATTAATTATATTCCTGATCTTTACAGACAGGGCTGGATAGAGTCTTGTAGGCTACTACAGTACAAGCGCTAAGTTGCAACCCAGTCCACACAGGGTAGACACATAGCGGTTGTTCATTAGCTGATATCCCTGCTCTAGATCACGTGGTGTGGAAACTGGAAACAAATAAACACACAGGAGCAACGTCTGATTAGCTTTAATGAGTACAAATAAGCATTGCTCTCCCATGTCTTTATTGGTTGCCTCCTTGGCCACCTAAATGCCCGTACTCTGACAGGAATTAAATAGAAGGATTAAATCTTTCGGGCTGAAGCCCGGTGGTGTATCAGTCTAATCTCAGTCTCACTTTATAGTCCCACATTGATTTTTTTTCCTGGAGTGTACTTGTATGTGGCAGGTAGTGAGTTGAGTGAATGGAATACAAAGATGCCTGCGAGGGACAGGAAGAGAGAAAGTCGTGCATTCCAGGCAATCTTAATCAAACGAGGAGTCAAGTTAGACCCTCAGGGCATTAAAGCATTGACTTGCTGTTCCCATGGTGATAAAGATCTCCTCAGTTAATTGAAATCTGGTCGATTGTGATGGGCATCATTTAAAGCAGCTCCCGAGCTGATGTAAGATCAATGCAACATGAACAGAATGGGTACCTGCTGCGGAATCCCGACTATCAGGTTGAGTCGGCACCTCTGTATGTACCCTTTCATCAATAACTGCACGAGCATACAGTGGTTGTGTGCGACTCATCGGAATCATTGGTGCAGAAGTACAATTCCAACGCTTGCCTTTTCAAAGTGTCTGTGTGCAAGAGGAGTCACACAAGGTTTTTGATGAAAGACCCCTCAGCGACGCAGATCTTTGATCTGTCAGGAGAGATCACCATGTGTCTTGACACTCCATGTGGATGGTCGCAGGCTCTTTTTTCACAAACACACACCTACGATAAAGTTTCTAAGTGAAGAAAAAAGGTAGGGTGTTGCTGAAGGGAAGCGTCAAGATACTGACTGTCATCGCTGACAAATAGGTGAAGCTGGATTTGACAAAACTGAAATTTTCAACACCTACCAAATGCATTTAGAGCAATCAATATGCAACCCATGTATCAGTGCACCACTGAGAAGCTAGAGGATAGTGTGGGACTGAGGGAGGATTGTTATGACTACATATATTAGACATTTATGGGCCACATAAAAATACTCTATTCAGTATCCACGCTATTAATGCCATATAAAACTCATGAAATGTGCTGGGCATTAAGAAACCTATCTGTGGCATTTAGGTAATAGATTGGAATTCGAAGTTTAAATTAGATTTCACCCTTTGCCATTCCAAAAGACTCATTCGGCAGGCCGTTCTCAAAAACGGGAATTGTTCTTCACAAGTTAACTCCCATTACTAATTTAATTAACATGAATGAGAGAAGTCCACTCTCTGTTCCTAAATATCACACATGGTATTTATGGTGCTCTGATGGTTGGAAAGTTCAGCAGACATCTTAATCACCCCTGAATGGCTGTGAAAGTGTTTGTGCACGCGGACTAAAGAGTCAGGGCCAGACCGAGAAGGAACATTTAGCTCGGAAAAGATTTCATTTTCGAGGTCAGGTGGGTGAATAAAATGGAAAGGTTGTAATAGGAAAGATAGACGGAGATTTACCGCATGTAGTTTCAACCTCTTTCGCCATCTGAGGAGCTCGTAGCCGTTCTTGTTAAAGTTATACAAGCCCTATAAGAATAGCCGTTGTGACAATTTCCTTGGTGAGTCATTTTCAGGCACAATGATGTCTGTCATTGATTTGGGGCTGGCATGAAGGATGTTAATTATGTTTTCTAGTCATTTTTTCTTTGAGTATGAATTCGGGTGCCAGTCAGAATCTGGCAGTCAGAATCCACTTAAAGGCCCACTATGCAACATTTTTCATTTAATTAATCCGTTTCATACTGTTTAGGATGCTAAAATTAGTCATTACACGGCGAACGAACGGTGTAGAATGCGCCACCGTGGCCAATAGTGGTAGATACAGCACTTGCAATGTTCAGCAGCGCGGACCGCCTCCAATAGAATGCAGTGCAATACAATGCAATACAGCGGGCTTTAGTGGGAGCTTGTGAGAGAGAAAAACAGAATGTTGCTTAGTGCCGGTTTAAGTATAGACAGTGATCATACCAGATAGGAAAACGGGGATATTCACTTTTATGACCTAACAAAAAGGTTTTGTGGGATTTCAATTTGCCAGTTAAATACACAATTATTAATTATTTTAATGTTGGCGAACATGTAAAACCCATTATGAAAATCCTATTTTAGTAATTTCTCTTAACGCAAACACGAACAAATGCAAGCTTATAGAAAAGCCAATTTATTCTGACAATGAACAATACCTTGTAAAGAAACAATTATTTTTGTTCTAAAAACATGCCACAATTTTTAGCACCCCTCCATTTCATACATGTCAAAAATTCAAGAGTTGGCCATCTCCTTATATATGCCACAAATGTGGAGAAGACTAGAAATCTTCCACATCACAGGATCCATTTTAATTGTCTATATTCCCTCTGTGGTGCATGCTCCTCTATAGCTCAGTCCATAGGTTTACTGTAGTGGTAGGATCAGGGGACTAAGACAAAAAGGTGGAAGTTTTATTTTGAGACTAGTGAACCACATTTTTGATTACATGCACTTTTGGTTTGATTACCTGGGGCCTATTGCACAAAACTAGGATAAGGGATTATGCCGGGATATCTTGGCTTTACTGACAAATGATTGGTTAATTCAGCCAGGATAACCAAGATATCCCTGCTTAATCCCTTATCCTAGTTTTGTGCAATAGGCCCCTGTTGGATGAGCCAAGACTCACGTTTATTGCTTTGACAGCAACGGACAGATTTTTATTTTCAATGGGCAAGAAAGGAGGCCATGATGGTTCTGCCCTGATGAGTTTCCTAGAGCCTCTGGAATTAAAACAACTGCAAAACACCACAGACCCTTCACCCTAGCCACCAGTAGGGAGGGGGCTATTTTTCTTTTCATCTTTTAGATGCCTGAACCACCAGGAGTTCAAAAGTTTCATCCCTACTGACCAACAAACATGGTTCTATGTATTTTCCCATCGGCATTTAGTAACTCCAGTCTTTCAATTGGTTATTCAGTTGAAAGAAAGCTTTTTTTTTCTTGCATGTACTTTGAATACCTTGAATCCTGTGTTGAAAAATTACAAAAGCATTCGACCTTCAAATTTTATGTCTCAGTAATGGAGAGTCAAAAAGCACTTAAGAACCTAAGAAGTTGAATACGGATTGGGAAAAATAAAAAGATTTGAACAGGGGTGGCAGTAATTGTGGCACTTTTTTTTTGTGAAAAATATGTATTTAATTGTTATGTATCGACTTGTTGTATTTATTGGTTGTGTTTACTTGTTACAGTACAATGTGTTCTCTTTCTCCTTCTCCAAAGCAGAGGAATGAAGAGGTTTCTCATTATATGTGCATGGAGTTGATCTTAATGGATGTTTGCTCACATTTGCTAAGCCCTCTTCTCTACCCTTGAACATGGAGCCAAAAGAGGAAAGTTTTACAACTTCCCATTTCCAGCCAGCGCGTGACCCATATCTATGACACACCGAAACGAACCATGCAATATTAATTACCCTCAAGCTGTTGTGCCGCACATCAAACCCCTTCTTTCACCACAGCAAAAGCATAAAGTTAATTCCCTTTTTCTGAATCAGACTACCGCGTGTCCTCATGAATACAAATGAGAGTTGCGTGGAGCGGACATGACTGGCCTTCAGTTGTGCCTGTGATATACACACATTATCTGCCTGTGCAGCCTGCTTTCATTTCTTTTGTCAGATTCACTGTCTTTCCTTACACTAAAGCTGTAATGACTTGGTTACATGGAAAGCAAAGCTATGCTCCTCCATCCAGACATGTGACAAGAAGTCATTAGAGCTGCTTTTAAATCTTCAAAGAAGACAACTATTGCCAGGACAAGAATCCTTCAATGAAATCAATTTGTTATACAGTCGCTTCTATTCTCCTGTTACCTCATTATAAAACAGCTTTGTATACAATCTGTTATTGCTGTTTGATTTGTTAAATTTACTTTCTGGAACTGTACTATAGAAAATGGAAAATAATAGTGTGTGAGTACTATTCTTAAGAATGAAGCTGGAATTAAATTCCTCATGATTTGTTTTTGCTTTTGTTGCATCAGAAATTCAAAACATTTGCCAGTGGCGCTGTCAAGGAGAGAGTGTGACTCATCTTCCCTGAGGCTGGGATCTCCTAATAAAGAGAGAGAAAGAGAGAGAGAGGCAGAGATGAAGCCTGACTCAAGTTCTGATGGATGTGCGCACAAATAGATTTCCTTTATCACAGTGTGTTTAGGACTCTCTCTCTCTCTCTCTCTCTCTCTCTCTCTCTCTCTCTCACTGTTTTTGCTTTAATATTTCCTGAACATTGCTCTGGAAACACATCAGTTAATGGGGGGCAATTTATCAGAAGGGGACGCAAACTATTAAACAAGGCCCTCTTACTTCTGGCCGTCTGAACATGGAGAATCCAATTTAGTCTCCTGAAGAAAAATGATTGGAATTGAAGCCGTTCACCATCATATTTACAGTGTTAATCTGTGTGCATCCTCTGGAGATGGGAGGGCACAGGAAGCTTGCTTTGTCACCTGCAGGCTACAGAAATGGTGAGGAAGAGACTTAAAGACACTGTCTCCTCATATCACCTTATCTCTGGATACCCTGAAAACATCTAAAGCAACTATTGACTGTAATTCTGCATTCATTTCTCTCTCTCTCTCTCTTCCTTTCTTTCTCTCTGTTTTCTCTCTTCCCTTCCTCTGGCAATGCCTCATGAGAAATCACTGCTTGTTTCTCTTCATTACAGTGTACACATATGGCTTTTCTCCCCTTTGTGACATTTCATTATATTTATCAGAATAAGAAATCTGCACTAGCGCTGCGGCGCCACGATATTAGCTTGTGTTCCTCTCACTCTGTCGCAACTGGAGTGAGCGCCTGCTCCTTGTCTTTTCCAATCGTCGCCCTCCCCAGGAGAAATCTCTCAAGTATTCTTTCGCAGGTTCCCGTTCCTTCATTTTTTTCTCCTCCTCTATCACACTCTCTTTTTCTCCTCTTCCCAACATCACAGCTGAGCGTGACAGAACGATCCTGCTCCCTGTTCTGCCGTTCAGGCTGAGTGCTCCACCAGGGACTGGCGAGGTCGGTGGATTTGTGTGAACAGCTTCTGTGTACAAGCCGCCGGGGAGTGTTTGTGTGGAGGGCTGTTTCCCACCAGTGTCAGCGAGAGCTCCAGTCACTCTTGGGGCTGTAGCATTTAAAGTGACACTTTTTATTTTTCGTAAACTGTGAGTGTAATTGCAGGGGGGGGGGGGGAAGTTGAATTCTCATTTGGCTGGCAAAATGTGTTGTCTGACAAGCACTGAATCTCAGGTTACAACCCTCCTCATGGCAATTTGTTGATAGAGTGCCTTAACATTTTCTTCACAATTGTGCACTAGGTCATTTAATTTAAAGAGAAGCATTTGCTTCTCTTGTCTTCTTGTCTTATAGATGTTGAAAGACCTGATTTTTCTCTCTCTCTCAGACTTCAGAAGCTGCCCGTTTGACCTTCATTGAAAATGCAGCAGTTGGTCCAGAACTGAAGTTCAGTACAAGGGCATCACCCTTGCAGACCTAATGGCGCATGATTTTGGCACAAGCCTTTCGATTTCTCTCCTGGGTTTGCTTGCCATGATAATAAATGGATTATGCCTTGCAGCACTTCATAAGAGTCATAAGGTTGACATCCTTGTGAAGACATTTCTTCAGCATTTTCTATTGTAAGAATGAATTCCGTTCAAGAAAATCATGGAATACTGTACAAACAAGCAGAAAGAAACATGATCGGAAGTAACAGGTTGCTAATGTAATTCCTTTCTCGGTTTTTTTCTTTCCTTTTCATCTGTGAATGTTGAATCAACACCCCTGGGTACAGACGCTGTCTCACATCCATGTTATTTTTAGCCTAACCCACTGACAACTGACATTAGGTTTGTGGATTACTGAGCCCTCTGCAGCTCCATAGCACTGTAAATGTCGCTGTCCATGGTCCTTAGAGCCAAGATTATCTCCTCATCTGGTCATGGTTGCCAAATTTTTGTGTGTTTATTTAGCTGGCTCGGTGTGTAATGTAATGAAAGTAATGTCTCTTTATGTGAGCTGTAAAGGTAGCTCTTGTGTTTCCACATGTCATGAACAGGGATAAGGATATGATCTTTTTAGAAAGGGTCACCACAACAACTGTAACTTCACTGTTACAGCTATGTTACAGATTGTGTTGACTTAGAATGTGTTTGGGGCCCAGGGAGAGGAAAGACATGCTGAGACATAGACATATGATAGATGCAGATCATGCACAAAAGCTAATATGAAATTACTTTTTATACTATCATTAGTCTGAAAGCACATAATAATATCTATGAATAATTTTATGTCACTCCAAGTTAGCGAGATATTCTTTTAATCTGAATGCACCTTGCACTAGCCATTACACCGTAGCAATGGAGCACTGATGGCGGCTATTTTGTTTGCTGGTGCAATTATTTGAGTTTAATTGGACATGCAAATGTCTCTTAATGATCCATGTTCTTCCAAATACATCTTTTTAATGATCACAATAAAGTTGGGACATGTGAAATATTTACTAGCGCACACATGGTCTCAGAACTGGAGACCAATTAATTGCAAAGTGCTGTGTAAACAAATCCTACTCACACATCATTGATTAAACCTTCTCCATTTCTTTGTCTGCCCACTGTTGCTTGCCCCGAGGAATTCTGGCTGCAAATATCTCACAATTTGCAGCTTTTTATTTTGTTAGGAGGGAACAACCATTGGAACAACAACATTAGTGACTTGTTTGCAGCTTGTTTGTTGAGTCGCTGTGTCACATTGGTTTTGTTTTGACTTGCTTGCTTTTTACATGTTTTGAAAAAAAATGCCAGCTTTGTTAAGACTAGAAAATTATTGTATGGTAAACCAAAACTCTATGTAAAGTGTCAGTGATTTCCTCGGACCAGTAGCTTAATCAACATGTAAATAATTTAATTCCAAAACCCACATTTTGAACTACTTCTCCTGGTGGGACCTTTGAAGGGACACCCAAGGAGGTCCTCAATCAGGCGAACTAATGTGGGTCATGTTGACCGAATTCACTACTCCCACTGGAAACATAAATTAACATGTGTGACGGACTTAGATAAGGCCCGCCAATCAGTTTTGAAACTAACGATTTTTTAGGGGGATGAAGATGGCTGTGGGTCGCAGTGAAAACCTTGAGTTTAAAACAAACCTAAATGCATTTGCACATATAGCTACCTATACATCTTCACAAAACTATTTTACCCCACTTACCCCAGAGATATCCTGAAATTGTATTGTAATGGAGTAGACAGAAACAGTACTTAAGAGCTAACAAGTTTAAACCAATTTATTGTATTATAATGATGAAAAATAAAATATATATTGGAATGACAAAGCAACCTTGAAAATATTCGCTGCACTTCTCTTAACACTTTGACCCCTTGATCTATAATTACTGAGCGCTCAGTCAGATATTTTGATATAAAGTCCGTTTCCATCCGCTGTATGCAGCAAAGTATCAAAACAAAACTTTCTCAATGTCTGTATGCATGGAGCTAACCACGATCACACCCAAGAATGCGTTCTAAATAAATATTACCAAGGTTTGGCTACTTCCCTCTCAGATGCACTCGTAGCAGCCACGGATCTCATGGAGAAGTCTCTGTTGGCAGGGATCTGCTAACTCTCAACCAGGCAATTCCCACTATGGCCGTCAGACTCGCAACGTGCAGGCCTCTTCTCATTCAGCGAACTGTCAGGGGATCATATTCCTTGTTCCCCCACGTTGCCTAAAAACAAGTTCACAGGATTCTAAACACTATCGCCGTACTTAAATCTCACTGAAGCGGCATGAATGCTGTAAATGCCCTTCTAAATTCCTTTACTCTCAGCCGAATCTAGACAAGATAAAAAAAACCTCCCAACACATTCTCCCCGCCAACGAACTCTGCTCCCTTCCTGTTAACCCCTGACCCCACCCTCATTTTCAGCGATCTCTGATACCAATTGGCCATTGATAAAAGATTCATTAAATAATAATTTGACACCCGTCACACATGCCAGTGCTCCAGTCTGAAAAACAAATCAGCTTCCTCAATTACTAGTATTACATTTTTTACACAAAAGTGAACTAAAAGTCTGATATTTGCCTGCTTTGGTATATGACTAACTTTATGTATTTTGTATTTTAATAAAAATCAAAGCTTCCTTTGGATTTTGACAATGATCTATAATGATGTTTGCCCTTCTGTACTTTGGACTAGTATTTCACCATAGTGTAATCATCATAAGATGCTGCATGTCTTGTGGATGTTTTTATCTTAAACGAGCCACCCAGGGATAAAACCATGACTAACCTCTGACTAACTATATCATCATCAGCAGCAGCAGCAGCAGCATCAGGAAAACTATATTTCACACCAGACATAATTAGAACGAATCTATGTAAATCCTCAAATGAGCAAACAAATCATGAAATATTACCTTTTCTCTGTTGGCAAAGTAATATGGCAACTCTCTGCGAAAAGTGTGTTTACCCAGAGTTCATCCAAATGTGTTTATATTTGCTTATGTGCATCAGGTGATGCCATGGAGGACATTAGAGAAGATTAAACTATGTTTGTGGTCGTCCATAGCAGCTAAGCAAAATCATTAAAACCTATTTACAATCCCACCAGGTCATCAGACCAAACTCCCAGGGGTTTGGAGTTGATAGGAGCCTCACTGGTGTAAGAGGAATCAAATACTAGCATCGATGTGAGAACTAATTTGTTAGTGCCTCTAAATAATTAAGAAACAGACTTTACATAAGCCAAACACAAAAATACATTTCCTTATGGGCCTGAAGTAGCAACAAAAAGATTTAGAATTAACTGTGCGAGTGAGTATTTTAAATACAAACAGCTAATTTCAGGACTTAACACAGTATGACATCAATTGTGTTATTTTCCTGTTGCCTTCCTAGTCATCCTCTTAGCATTAAATGGGTACCAAGCACAGTTAAAATGTATGACGAAAAGGAATTCTAAAACAGCTAAACACTCTTAATTCTTGGCACCCATCTGTAACAAGGCCAGCTCCAACCTCCTGTGATGGTGATGACTCAGAATGGCACAGTATCAAAAGGAGCCACCCATCCCCCCAACCACCAGGTGCTATGTCTGTCCACCACTGAAATGGGGAAATCTTTGCTCAGAGTCAAGAGGCTAAATATCAAGTTGTGTTCTGAGAGAGTGTGCTGACTAACTGGCTGATGTCCTAGATGATGTCTTCAAAACATCTCTGAGCGCCACTTCCTGTTCTAATGCCACCTCAAACAAAAATCATGAAACGCATGAAGTCCAAGCAAGCTGTCACATTGGACCGCATGCACTTTGCGTATGATCCCAGTCGCTTCAAAGATGATGCCATCCCCCCTGCTGTTCATCTGGCTAGGAAGACCACAGGCAGTCGAGATAGGAAACAGGACCCCTAACAGCACCATTCTGAAAACAGAAGCATCACAAGGCTGCTCAGCTCCCCTAACCCACGAGTCGGCACAACTGCGGTGGGTTTGATAAGCAGAGACAATGAGGTGCGGTACTAAGAGAGGGTGCCATAGCTCAGCAACTGGTGTGCTTATGGTGGACAAAACAAAAGAACTAATCATTGATTTCAGACGACCCCCAGGCAGGCACACTTCTCTGTCCATAAACAACCTTCCTTAGTTCTGAGCGCAAGATTTATGGGGGTTTATATCTCTCACACACACACACACACACACACACACACAGAACATACATATATGAATATATATATATATATATATATATTCAAGCAGAGGATTGTGAGGACGGCTGAAAAGATCACTAGAGCCTCTTTTCCCTTCCTCTCTGACATCTACAACATCCACTGTCTGTGCAAAGTGCCACATGCATCCTTAAGGACACAAGACACACATCCCATGCACTCTTCTCCTTACTGTAATCAGGTAAAAGATACCAGAGTGTAACTGTCCACACCTCCAGAATGGGGAAGAGCTTTTACCTTCAAGCAGTTATAATGTAGATCAACAAAACATGATGCAATTTTTTCAACCGTCCTATCTATTCCATATAACAATCAGCCCTGTCTTTTTCTGTCAGTTTTATTGTAAGTGCTCTACTTTAAAAACTGAACTTTATGTATAGCTGTAATGCGTGTGGAATAAATGTAGCCTGTCTCAAATGTCTTACCTTATATAGTCATTTTGTGTTACTGTATTCAGTTTATATGGTTGAAATGATAATTGCCAAATTGCCAAATTCCTAATGTTGTTTCACTTTAGACACACGCACGCGCACGCACACACACACACACACACACACACACACTTGGAAGGGCATCAGATAATGATTAATTCCTGCAATGAGACCTGATGACCTGACTGCACTCCTGAGGCATTATAATATTATTATATTGGCCTTACACTTTACGTGTTAAGTTTTGTGGTTATGTTTTGCCCTTTGATACTAGGAAAACAAACTACATTGCTTAGTGTCTGCAATAGTTTCTTATTGATTTTAAAGAATAACTATGTGTTTATTTTATTTTGCTTATGTGATCTTGTAAATTCTTATTAACGTGAGCAAATATAAAGACATGAGGAAGAACATTAACAACATTAGTTATAAGACTGGAATGAATTAATCCATTATAAGCCTTTATGAATAATGGGTTGTGCACCATATGTTACAGAGGGATTACAGTACCTAAAATGACACCTTTCTCCACCACAGTGATATACTTAATGCCACTGATAATATTTCAACATAGAAATGCAGAGCTCTTTGCCTGGGCAGTCACATACACCATAGACAAGCCTGAGGATGTAGGACTTGCTGATGAAAGCCTTTAGTGGTAGCATGGGATGACAGACACAGCAATGATCAGACCTTAGTCAGCACGAGGAGGATTTTTTAAGTTTTCATTTAAGTGGGTCATGTCTTAGATGGACGTCTTGCTATTTTAGAGAGCTAGAAAAAAGCTGGCATTTCTCTCTCTCTCTCTCTCTCTTTGAGAAATATGAAGTATGTCTCTTCTTCTTAGGGGGAGGTCTGAATGTGAATCAGCCCAAAGCTCTCTGAAATTTAAGTAAGTATATGCCACTAGGTTTTATGTTTTGGAAAATAACTAACTATGCAGAAATCACAAAGATGTACTGTAAAAAAAATAAATAATCATCTTTCCAATCATATTGATCCTGCCTGTCGTATTTATGTCCTTTAATGTAATCTGTGAGTTAAAGAGGTGTGTATGCAATAAAACTACTTATTTATGGTGCTATAAGGCACTATTGACTGCACTGTTCATACTACATTTGGGTTCAAGTGCTCATTGGGATCTGGGTTTAAATCTGACTTTTTAGGATTCCAATGTATCTCTCCCAATCACTTCTAATGTCTCTTTATCTCTGTACCTGTCTCAGTACTCCAAAAATATACTATGTCGTATTCATGTAAACTGTTACATTTAGTGAAATGTTTTTTTGTGATTTATTTTGACTCTACATTCTTTGTATCATTTGTTGCATCACAGAAACAGTTTTGGCTGTATCACAGTCCTAGTTCTACTGCATTCTCTGATATTCTTTTACATGTTACCTACATTTTACATGTAACATCTGATTGATTAAGGAAGTTGGAAAGCTTTCCTAATGCCTCATGTAATTGATGCAGTTCCATCATGTGTCCCGAAGGAAATCATCGCTTCTTAATTCGTTCATAATTTCACTCCAGGTCCTTCTGCTGAGAGGTTTGCCGGTCCACACCTTAATCGTGGCACTCGGTGCTCACGGTAGCAGCCTTAATGTGTGTTTGTGCTTCTAGTGTGCAACTGGGTGCCTCTTGAGGACTCTGATTTCCTTTGTTTCAAAGATTCAATCGTGGAGTTTGTTCTTGTGGTGTAATGGAAGACAATTTGCTGCCAATATCTTGAGCTGAGCTTTTGAATGAGTCGGTGCACTTGCCAAACAGCTGTGGGTACTCAGCATGATGCCTCCTGCCTTATATTCCACAGTACCCTCCAATATTATGCACATAGCATAAACTTTTGTCCCATTGGACACAAGCATTATTCCCATGCCCTTCTCCTGTTTTTGTTTACGCAAAGGATTAACTTTTGGATTAAATTACATGTGTACAGACATTTTGGTCTGTCACGACACTGCTCATAAGTCATAGTTTGTGTCATTTGTTTTGGTCTGACAGGCTAACTATGTCAGTGTGCATCACATTTAGTCTGCCTGTCATGACTAATATGGCATCACACTGCCTCAACAGACCCCAGTCTACTTGAATCTAGTCCAGCAATCCTGGTGTCTCTTGTCCTCCACCGTCGTCCTGGTCAGACACAACCTCCACTTCTGCCTGAGTTTTATTAAGTAAACCTATTGACTGTATAGCTATGAGTAAACCATCTCAAAGTTGTTGGCCAGAGCTCTCACATCAGTCAGTCTGACTGAATCATTACCTGGTGTTGTCTTGATGACCTCCACTCCCCTGTGTTTGGCCTTGATACCACTGTTGTGAGGGGGCATATGAGTACCAGTGGAGCCTTTTGGCAATTTCAGGACCACGGACAGAGACCCGGGCGAGTGGCGCCCACGACACTTAGATCTGGTTTAAAAAAACAAAAAACAAGGTAAAAACCTAGCCTTTATAAAGGTTACAGGAAGTCTAGGGGCTTATTTGGCATCCTTAAATGGATATTTGGAATTCATATTCAAAGCTGAATGGTCAGTAATCAGACGAGTTTGATGAAAAACAGAATTGATTGCCCACGGATAATGAGCTCTTTTCACCTACTGGAAATGTCTTAAGCAGGACACTGTTTAGTAATCAATCCTTTGTTGTTCCCTAAGTGAGTGGTACTAATCGGCCATTGAGTGCATGGTATAAACACTGTGGCTAATTAGTTTTGGACAAAAGATGGTTGGTTCTGACGGATAAGATTGAGGTGACAGCTGATGACAGCTCCGTGGCTACACAAGGAGCATGTTTTCTGCTTGACAAGAGTTTGTGTATATTACACAAGACCTTATGAGACATTGTAGTCATGCGGAAATGATACCCTGAAGCATTCTGTAAGCGTTCTAATGTTAAAACCATTACATTCAACAGGCAAACTTAAAGGAGTCATAGAACATGTTTTGACCATCAGAAACTGTTCTTTGAGGCTCAGTAATAGTGCATGCAAATTTGTGCGTCTGAAAGTGACCCAGGAGTACTGCTACCATGTTGTTTACAAGCTCATTTAAAAGGCTTAGAAAGAAAATATTTCTAAGCGATATTACATGTCATCGCACCTCTTTTCAGATTGACCCTTTTCAGCGCGGTGAAGTTTGAAATTTACATGTAGAACGAGGCAGTAGATGGTGTTGAAGTTTTGCTATAGTCCATTGGATACCTTAAGCTACCTAAATTCAACAATAACAAGGTAAATGTAGTTTGACATTCTATGACTGGTTTAAGGGAAAGCAGTTAGAAATTTAATGTTTGAAAACTGTTGGAACCAGTCCTTGTCAGAGACACAGAGGAGGGAAGTGGTTAAAATCTCCAGGTCATTCTAGTAAGTGCCGACGTCTTGAGTGGTGCCAGTTTCATTTGTGTATCTGGCAAATGTGCTGGTTCAAGCCATTGTGGTAGAAAGGCTTTGCACTTAACCATATGGCTTTTTTATGAGTGGAGATGTGAAATTGACTTGGACACTTTTGGCTCTAGCGGGCAATAAAGCCACTCCAACCTAATGAAGGCCTTCCTTTAGGTTCGCCTCTTATATGTGAGCTATTGATGAAAAGCCGTAGATCAATTGAGCCGAGTGGGCCTTTTCATTCATTTTCATTTGCCACCGCATTCCTCTTTTCATGGGGCTTCTGGGGGATTTGGAGAGTCCTGGGTGACTGTGTGTGTGTGTGTGTGTGTTGTGTGTGTGTGTGTGTGTGTGTGTGTGTGTGCGTGTGTGTGTGTGAGAGCAACATTACTGGAGTCTTCCATCCATGGCTCTCAAGCTGGCATGATGAAAAAGCTCAATCAAAGGCCTCTCATTTCAGACTAGTGTAGCATTGCACCCTGAAGGATCCAGGCCTTGGAAAGAGGGCAAAAAACTTTTTCTCCAATTTAGCCCCGTGACTCAGCATCAGCTAACTCCATTTGCAGCTCACTGAAGGCTAATACTGTCTAAGAATAGCATTTTTTTGAGCAGATAAAATCCCTCTTGAAAAACAGATTCTAATACATGTACACAAATATGTGATATGTGATGCTGGAGAAATGACACAAGAAACAGAACTTCCCCTAGCTATGGTCCCTATTTCAAGAATATTAGTCATCAATGAACTTTAAAAGGGTTTTATCACCTTAATGTGTCATAGTAGAATGCTCAGATGTACTAAAAGACACAGAACAAAACATCTAATATCTGTTTAAAAAAAAATCATATTTTGACAACTTTATGACTCTTTTGTCTCAGACAGCACAACATGCATCTTAATTAAGCATCCATTTCCTCCAATGCAATGTAGCACAACCCATTGGGAGAAAGAATCTAAGGGTTATGAGTGCAACATTACTGTGCCAGAATTACGCTCAGGCCTCGCCAATAAAATTCTAAATTTCACAGAGGCAAGATAACACACAAAGTAGTCACAAAGACACTCAGATTTTATTATAGCCTTTTGGGAGTGCAATGGGATGTGTCTAATGAAATGAATATATCTCAGAACAGTGCCTAATATTCTTCCAGTCATCTGTGGCTGAAGATAGCTGTGCTGTGATAGTAGTCAGAATATTAGGGGATTCATTACTGGGTGATTCACATTGCTCTGTCTTATTCCCAATTTAAAATGCATTTTTGGGCTGCTTGACAGCCAGTTAAAGAAACGACAGTTCCATTCATAGGGTTTTTAAATATTTCTCTTTCATTAGTCAAAAGAACAGTCTGTCTAATGAAATGTTTGCACAATGAAGGAAGTTTGCACTGTATTCTAAGGGGTGACCTACTGTTCATAGTCAGCTCCTCTTGAGATAAGAACTTGGAAATTGTATTTCTTGAGAAAAGTCCAAAACTGGTAAGAATAATAAATGACTATAGTCCTGTCCTTTTTGAACATTTTTCAATTCAGATCCCTTTCTGAGAATGCTCTAATGGCAGTATGTAACTAAACCACCACCTAGGGTAACCACCAGCCTCTGAAAAAGAGGACACTTCACACTTGTCAACTCGGGTTGTTGGGAGCTACTGACAGCCTGTGTGTGTGTGTGTGTGTGTGTGTGTGCTCCATAACACATTGTTTTTATCATTTCAACTGCTCCATGTGGCACATTGTCTGTACTGCCATTAGTAGTCACTCTGCCATCAATTTAAATGAAAGAATATCAATAAGAAATCAGAATCAACATAAAAATCAAAGGCCCATTAGTGTCAAAGACAGTCAGATGGACAACCTACAACCATATGGTAACTTGGTGGGAGAGTGTGAACGATTAGCAACACACATTTGGAACACTCCTAGCAGACCGTAAAGTTGAATTGCAGTTTTATTAAAAAAAAAAGTAAACAAGAAAAAAAAATCCAGACATCCAGATGTATCCAGACCTCTCCACATGCCACATCACCACATTGTTTCCAACAACTACTAAAAATGTAGAAGTCTCTATGTCACATGTTCACCTCAGGCTCACAGTCACTCTCAGACTTACTGTATGTTTGCACACACACACACACACACAAACACACACACACACACACACACACCATCAGTGCAATCCACATAATTCAGTAGGCCTGCCTGCTCTTGTGCCAAATGTCACCCAACCACCAGAGGATGACCAACAAGTATCAGCACCAGAAGCAGAGAGACAACTTTCAGTCTGCACATAGAATAGTGTGGGTTCCTGTCTTCCTATTTGATGAGAACTCAGATATGGAATGAAGGAACCAGAGCTGTTTGATCTTTTACTCAGGCAAAGAGTCTCGTCTTGAGGATAGTACTCTACTTAGCTTGTTGCTGTGAGTAGCCTACTGTTGTTGTTGTTGTTGTTGTTTGGAGGGGGTGTTGCTGTAGCACAATGGCTTGCGATGCAAATTCAGTTATGTTTGACAGATTGAAGGCAGCGTTCTTTTGGGGGAAGCGAGTGAGGCCGGCTGCCGCTTAGCCAAAGTGAACTGGGAGGAACGGGAAACGGTAAACAAGCGGCGCGTGTCGGAACCCAGGGCGCAGGGGAGGCAGCCACAGTGACATTTCCGCACTGCCAGCTTAATAATGAAGGAGATTACAGGCACCTCGAAGGAGGACGCGCAGATGAGACAAGACGCGGGCGAGATTTTTAAGAGCGAGCTGATGACATACATGCCAAACACCACTGCCGCCGTGCCGCCGCCGTCGTCATTGCGCGTCTTCCGACAGCTGCAGCCAAATTAATATTTCATGGGCTCCCATCAAAGAGCTCTGCGAGAACCCTCACTCACTACCTTTCATGGCGTGCTCGACTTTATATAGACAAAACTGTAATGTGTACAATGGGCATATGCCTGGGATCCTCGGCTTGTTTTAATGAGCTTTGTTATGACAGCCCCCCACCGAGAGCCAAGGGAATCAGGGCACGACTGCTGAATCGGGAGCCAGTGCCTCTGCTTTCGTTCTCTGTCGGCATAATGGCGGATTCAAATTTTTTTACTTGGAAGTTTTGCATTAGCATCTGTTTCATGAGAAAAGGCAGATTGTGCTGAGATGCCAAAAGAACACAACCGGAGTCATTCCATGAAAAGGTGGATGGTAACATCGTCCCCACATGCACCCCGCGCCCCCAACGACCACCACCAATTCCAACACTATTCAGAAAGACAAAGTGTGCAATTACTGATGCGAAATAAGTTAAAACGCTAATGCAGGAAATGTGTATCATGTCATGTCTTATTATATGCTAATAGCAATCTTATTACTGTAGGCGTAATTGGATTATGTTAGATGCTTGGCAAATTTATTGTTATGAATGCATTGCATTAGTGTTGGGTTAAAGTAGCAGTGGTGCCTTGTTAGTAAAACACCAGATAGCAGAGGTTAGACTAATCCGATGGAGAACACACAAACATACAGTATACCTGTGTGTAGCGCATGGGTGCCATTTTAGTGCTAAATACGGTAAATTTGAACATTGATGTAAAGGATAGATAAATAAATGCATAAATTAAAAATCTAGCATAGGCTGCAAGCTTTCCTTTAGTGTTAACTGTCCCAATATTTCTTTAGCTTCTCTGTGGTTATCAACAAGACTTAATGGCCTACTTAAGCCCTGTCCACTATTATACCTGTCCTCATATTCCCAGCACTGCAAGAACCCAGACATTGTCTTAGGCAACCCTGTCAATTTTCTGGATGCACTAATGCCCTCCCTTAGGGACTGCCCTGTTTGACACTCACTGATATACGTATGGACACAGAGACATAGCCTACACACATATATGCACACATACGTGCACACACACACACACAAACACACACACACACACACACTTGCACACACACACACACACACACACACACATGCAGAGCCTATCCTGCGGTGAGCCAGGAGGCCGAGGGCATTTCTGTCGGGAGGTAATTCCATCTGACAGGCCTTCCAAATTTAACCTGTTTCGCGGAGATGCATTTCCCGCTCGCCATGTTTAGCGCCGCATGCAAATGTCTCCTGACACTCTGTTATGCATGGACATGTCAAACACAGCGCCAGCGCTGCAGAAGGTCAACGATGCTGCCAAGGGTGAACGTCGGCCGGCTGTGTTGATATTCCTGCGCGGGGGGACATGTGATTCATTACTTTTATATTGCGCACGCGTGCCATTAGCATAACATGCTGTGTCGGTCGGTGGCACCAGCGGAAGCGGCAGGCAACAAGGCTTATGAACAGAGCGCAGTTTTGCAAACTGCATCAATATTTAATATGAGTGTCTAACATGATATGAACTCTTCATTAAACCTTTACCACATTGCTTTTCCAGCAGACCTCCTGAACTGGCCCATCTGCCCGGAATTCTTTGGGCCTATCATGGATAAACTCCTCATGTATGAGGATCAGTTGCTCCTTGGGTTTATATTTCTCAAATGCAGAGAATGTGGGTAATTGCAAAGTAGATGTACATGGTCTAAGGGAATGGAAAAGTGGGAATTCTGTTGTAGCTATGTAGCTGAAGGAATAGCCTGGACAGTGGTTTGTGTAGGTACTCTGTACAGTGATGTCCAAACTGGCTGATAAAGTCAGGTTGGTCAGCCATCATGATTATTCATGATAGACTTATCATGATCTTTTATTCTTTGCTTGCTTTGTCAAGCTATATCACTGACCCTGTTTACATTGTTTTTTTTTTAATTGTGAAATAATTTATGAAAATTTATTTAGTTCAGAATGAAAATGCTCTCCCTTGAGTTTACATGGATAAAATAAAAATCCATAAAAATTCTGAATAAAAGTTTACAGGGAAAACAAAGTTTAATCTTATTAATTTAATTCAGGTCAACTCTGGAAAGGGCTCTAATTGGGGGGCATAAACGTATATGGAAGAAAACCCCAACCCTAACCCTAACACTCCTCATGCTGCTTTCAATATTTAAGTTCTTGAAGGCCATTTATTAAACAAAATAAATTACACCTCTGGGCCACCACCTTTTACATTTACATTTATGCATTTAGCAGACGCTTTTATCCAAAGCGACTTACTAAACGAGGATAACAATCAAGCTACATAACAGAAACCTTAGGGAGCATAGTGCTAGGGGATAGTGCTTCAGTTCATTTTAGTGCTAGGATAGAAGATGTTCTCTGAATAGCTGGGTCTTTAAGAGCTTTTTGAAGGCCTCCAGAGATGGCCCTTTTAGTGTTTTATCGTGACAGAAGAATAATGCAACAAGTGTGTATGACTGCAACTAATTGCAAGAGGAATACGCGTTTACATGATAGTGGAATTAATTAATTCTGCTTTAAAGAGGGGCTAAGCAACGTTCTGTTTTTTTCTCTCACAAGCTCCCTCTAAAGACCTCTGTATTGCATGGTATTGCACTGCATTCTATTGGAGGCGGTCCGGTATAAAATATGTTGAGAACGATATGAATTATTATAAACCCACAACGTTCACAACGTCTTACAAAGTCAGTGTACACAGAAAGGCACTAATAATTGTCTAATATTAATGAATACATAGATACTGTACCAATGAAAATGTGGACAAATAGCCTATACACTACCATGCATCAGGGTGACAGATCCCAGACTAGGAACAAAAAATGGTAGAAATGTGTCTTTTTCAGTGAATAAAAAACTGAGAGCAGAGCGATAGGACAAATAAAATTACACCTCAATAAGGCGTTTCATGAGATTGTATACATTACCTTGTCTGTCACAGCTGCCTGGAAAGGATTCTCTCGTCTCCATTTCCCTGTACTTTTCACATTTATGTATTTATGTATTTGCTTGTTATTTATTAATATCTCTGCATTCAGATTTCCTCAGCACACCGGAATACATTCACAAAACTTGAAAAGTCCTTCCACTGAAAAAGCTCTGCATTAAGTGGAGTTGTCAGTCAAATCCATTTTACACATGTTGAATGTGGAACCTGTACTGATTTGCATTTTACCTGTGTATGAATAGATGTTTTCCAGCCCTCAAAATGAAATTCATGGTCATCAGGTGAGTCTTAGTCTCGTCTGTGACAGAAAGGAACCATCCCATAATATTCATCTTCTCTCAAAGCTGAATGGAATCTGATTTGCACAGGACATATTATTGAAAATGTTTATTTGTTTCCATGCTGATTTGCGTGTGTATACCAGTTGGTGTCTGTGTGTGTGTGTGTGTGTGTGTCTCTCTCTCTCTGTCTCTGTGTCTGTGTGTGTGTGCGTGTGTGTGTGATGTGTGTCAGTTTATGAGATGTGCTACAAACTGCTTTTAGGATGCTCAGAGCTGCATAATCCTTTTGCTAGAGAATGGGAATGTGCTGAATCCAAAGTAGGAAGCCCCCAGTCATGTCCTAGCTGCAGGTACAAGTGCTGTTTATCAGCTTTCAGACACACATACAACGAATGCTAACATCATTTACACAGATTTTGTTTTTTCTTACCCTCCTTTCATCATGACCTTGTCTGTATATAAAATGTTTTTATTTTATGTTTATGTTATGTTTTTATGTTTATGTTTTTTACTTTTTGCTCCCACTGTTCCCCAAAGTGGGAGTAAGAAGTATAAAGTATTACACAATGACTCACAGACAACTAAAATGTTTGTGATCTTTACGAAAGAAAGATGGAGCTGAATCTTCCACTGCTGATAATCCTTCCACAACAACATTCCCTTTTCCATGGTTTGCATTTCCAAACTAATGCAGCACTCACTGGCCAATCAGGTGTCAACAGTGATTTCATGTCTTCTCTTTCCTCTGTGACAGGAAGTGTTCTAGCTAATGGGAGGATTAGCACAGGATTAGCGAATTGTGTCGCGTCTGCCCCCGTTACTACCCAGAATCCTCTCCTTATCAGAGCGCCTGACCAGAGACCAGAGGGCAGATGAGCCGATACCTGAAGGACAACGAGGTATTGGAGATGGTATCGCCGCAACGGTGGATGACGTCACTTTGTGTCAGCATCAATATGGAGCCTAATTCCTGCCTCTTATCTGCTCACACACAGGAACATGACAAAGGGCTAAAGGAGAAATCTAATAGCTTTAAGACCCAGTTTACCTACACAGCGTCATGGTCACACAAACTGATTATACTGATTGTGTTGATATCATCTATTCAAGAGGCAAGTTTGAATTCCTCAGAGACTGCTGATGTCCATTGCAATGGTAAGACAATTTAAGTGTATGATGCTGTTAGGAATTCATGGAGAACGTTGTGCATTACAAAGGGAAATGTAATACAGAAATTCTTTCCGCTGAAGTCACTCATTCATTCACCGTCTGCATTTAAGACACTTTGATGCCTCTTTAATATTCAGAGAAAAGGATTGAGAGACTGCTGAACAAGCATGGAAGAAGTCAGAGCCAAACCTACACCTAGGCAGATGACCTCTTCTCTCACCATGGGGTGGTTGTGGTGGTCAGTTTTTTTGATCTCCCTCGGCGAGTCTTTGCAGTTCGACACTCTGTGTCCTTGCCAGGGGTCATTTTTAATAAATTCCGCCGGTTTCCTTGGCTCCTCGACACAGGAACAGCTCTCGGCTGGAGTTTGGGCCCGACAGCTGGTGGACATTTTCCAGTGGGATGACTTCAGACAAACCATCGAGCCTTTGAAGCTCAGCTGATGCAAAGCGGTTGCGTGTCTCTCCTTGTGTAAGACTTTAATTAGTCAACTAATAAAGGAAATATAATGAAGTACAGTGAAACCCTTGTTTGACATTTGCTTAGAGCACAGTGGAGCATATGACTGTCTCACCGTAGCCTGTACTGATTGATGACAGCAATATAAGCCTGCGCACTACTTCGGAATTAATGATATCCAAACACAGGCCGGAAGACTGAAAGGTGCTAATGGGGAAGTTTGTCATGTTTTTAGTGCATTCTTCAGCGGTGTGTCAAAAGATAATAAGAAGATAATCAAAGTCACACATTTCCAGACATTATTGATTCCTTTCTACTGTCTACTTTCTTTTTTGAAAAGTCTGCATCTGATTCTTACCTTGTGTAAGGATAAGAAATACAAGGGATCAAACCTGTCTTGTTGCCTAAGATGTAAAAATTATATTTGTGTAGGCATATTATGTTCAGTGCTCCCAAAACACCTGCTCAAGTCCATTCAGGATCCTTGACTTAGATTGGAGTGAGTTGAATCTTTAGATCCTTCCATACCAATCTTCCATTATTAGATTGGTATTCTGATAAGGCTGCCCAAATTCAAATCACTTGCACTTAGTCAAATGACTTTAATCCCATTTAGTTGTTTTGCTGCAAGCCTTCCTATTGTACTCCCAGACCAGTAGAGTGTGGCACATGCTTGGGAACTGGTTAGTCTGAATATTTTACTCAAACAAAAGACTTACAACTGATATTGTAACTGATATTATACTACTGAATGTTGGACAGTGTTGTTTGGAAAAATGAAGAATCAAATATACTGTACTCAGTTAATGTTACTTGTCTGGGATTTTGATAAGGCAATGTAAAGTGTGCCAAACCTGGGATTGTATATTTTGAGTCTGATTTTGATGGTGTTTGGGATAACCAGGCAAGAGCTACACCTCATATTACTTTTATAGCCAGCCAGTGTAAGCAGTTTCTTCTAATGGCCCTGCCATCATGGGCACAGTTAGCCCAAATGGTCCGCAGTGGTCTGTAAAATCAAGGGCTATGAATCTTCAGCAGGAATGGACCCCCCTGCTATGAATAACTGCCATAAAGACTCAAGGTCGTGGGGAAATGATTCAGGTAGACTAGCGTGTGCAGCCAAGGGTCCCAGGTAGGACCACCCTCTTCAACGTGCAGCCAGAAGTTCATCTCGCCACCCTCCATCAAACTTATAATAGAGCCTCCGTTTTTCAGGAAATATTAAGTTAATTTGTACCCGGATCCAGAGGATAAGGAAAGGCTTGACTTCCTCATTCCAGGAGATTAGGGAGAAATTAAGTAAGAAGGTTTCCATATTAATGGTCATTAATACACATGAGGAGGTGTTGAATTGGGTGCAGAGAAAATGAAGATGAATATGTGCATTTTAGAAGGATAATATAATGACTAGAAATTTTTGATTCGTTTCAACCAAAGACAAGAAATTGGTAATATCAAAGGACATTGTTATATCAGCAGTGGCGTAACGAGCCACCATCGGGCCCGTAAGCAAGATTATCGAAGAGGGCCCCCTACAACACGTGATCACGCAATGTCCAGTAAAAGGCTAGCTACCATAAATAGGCCGTTACCGCATGATAAATGTGATAGAAGTATCCCAGATCAACACCACAAATAATAAAAAAAAAACTGGTGACAGCGCACCTCAACAAATGCATACACTGCACTCTTTGGGGCGAATAAACACCCAATAAACAAAAAAATCAACATCTTATCATTTAAATAGTTAAAATGCTCACTTACACCATAGCTGCATCTTCTGGGCTTTCCTCTGTGCAAAGTTTTCGATCAAATCATCAAGATCCAGTGGATGCGCAAGGGCATTCTCTATCGATAGTAACGTAAACGTAACGTAAATTTAGCTTTTACTTGGTTTCAACTTGGAAAATGTACGCTCTGCAAACGGTCATTGTCAGGAAAAGCACAAGAAAAGTGCAAACTTATCCAAAACTCACAAGTGTAGTGTGTGGTTTATTTTAGCATGTAGCATAGGCTACCTGTAATACGCATGTTCAGTTCACTACCATATCCCACAATTCCCAGTCACAATGTAAAATAAAATACAGAAAAATGCATTGTT
Source organism: Limnothrissa miodon (assembly GCA_017657215.1). NCBI lineage: Eukaryota > Metazoa > Chordata > Actinopteri > Clupeiformes > Clupeidae > Limnothrissa > Limnothrissa miodon. Next base: position 2,863,290 of record JAGFZM010000010.1, read on the forward strand.
GTTGTTTATTTGAGGATCACTGTTATATGTTTTCAATATTTCTTCAAACGTGTATATAATTTGTACAGCCTATATAGCCTAGAGACCTATAGAATGCTTAAATGTCACACCATGGTGTCTATGTAATTCTGATGAAAATATATGGAGTTTGCCCATTCACTTTTAATAACTCACCTTTTCCTTGATAGCTCAAGCTACATCATATGTAGGCTACTTATTTAGTCGGATGGGATTCTTGAAGAGGGACACCATTGAGCAGAAACGTAGATTATTACAGTGAAAGTGCCCAGTCTTCCGACATGTTATCGATAATAGGGCCCGGTCGTGACTTACTCTTAACTTGCTAGAGCGGGCCCCAATCCGCCCCAGGCCCGTAAGCAACTGCCTTCCCTGATTACCGGTAGTTACGCCCCTGTATATCAGGAAATTTGGGAACAACTCTCATATTCCTTAGCATTTCCAAAATGGTACAATCAGTTATTCAAAGTTCATTTGTTTTGATTCTATTCACCATTTTGGTAAGAAAATACAGAATTACAGTAAGAAAGAACACATCTTGTCATATATCTTATAAATGGCTACCATACGTTCCAGACCAAAGTTTCCATAACGTTTTTGTGTGCCTACAGATTCTGCATATCTACAGACAGTACATGTGTTTACCACATCCATAGTACAACACTCCCACTGTGCCAGCTGTGAGACTAATCCCACTGTCAAATCATTGTCAATGTTTGCTTCAACCCCATATTGATTCATGCTTCTCAGCACTCTCTCTCTCTCTCTCTGCTACTGAAAACCTCAGAGGGAATATATGCCAAACCCATGTGCGAATCAAAGAATACCCATCATTCTTTGCATCCGATTTCCCTCCCAGCGTAACACATGCTAATCAGTTGTCATGCAAGCGGGCTCCCTTGGGACTATGCAAGTTGTGTGTGTGGCGAGATCACTCAGCTGTTTGTTGTGCTGCCACACAGGAGTATGAATCATTTTCCCTTTGATGGCGAGTCATGCTGACAGCAAGAGCCTCAGGGCTAGACGCAAGCTTCGTAATTGTTTGGGGTTGAATTCTTGTCAAAAGCAGAACTAGTCAGATTTTAACTTTGTTTTTCACAGAGCTCACTGAAATCTTTAACCTGGCCGCACAGGGGAAAGGTTTTCATTTTTTTCTTCTTCTCAGTCTCAACAGAACTGGGTCATGACTTTCTGTAGATTTTGGAACATGGCAGGACATGGCAGTTAAAGGGCTTTGAAATGTGATGGGTAACGGGAGAAATGACAGGCAGAAAGGACTCTGACAGGTATTTGCTTATGTGGAAGTTCTGAGGTGAATTCCCAACCTTGGCCGGACAAACAATTTTATAAAGTCAAAATATTTCATGACTCTAAAGGGAAAAGGAGGCATCAAAGTAACTGAAAAAGGTCAAATACTTACCACTGATATTCTAACCCACCAGTAGCTTTTCAAAGTTTCAACTATATATACAAGCACTTTACATGTAATAACATGACCATGACCATACCTACCATATAATGACCATACTTACAAAAACTAGAATAAAAACACACAAAAGCTGTACACACACCTGTAATTGAATGCTCTGCAGGTGTTTCCCCTAGACCTCTAAATTCAACAAACTGGCTGACAGAGTAGATCACCAGGGCCCAAGTGGGAGCTAATGTTTGCATTGTGTAATAGATATAAAATGGACCCTCTGCACAAGATGTCAGAAATCATTTGCCAGTTGAAATAGTCGGTGAGGCGAAGACGGGTTGAATTAGATGAGCTTCCTCCAGCTATCTTCATTAGTAAATGGTCACACCCTATCACCTGTGTCTCATGAATAAGGAAAGATGAGCAGAACCCTTAAGAATGAGATAGGGAGCAAATTATCCATGCTAATGCTCAACATTGTAATACAGTCTGGTATCGATGTGTTACTATCTAAACATCTGACCATATAATATGACCATGGCTACTACATATAAACAATTTGTTTATCACAAAGTTATTATTACTGTGTGGTAATGAGACATGCCCACTTTGAAATAGTAAATGCTTTTTCAAAAAATTCTTGAAAATTGCATTGATGTTTGAAATTGGAAATGGAAATTGGAATTGACTGCATAAATCATTAGAATGCTGCTTTTCGTTGTGGCTTTATACACTTAATGAATTATAAACTGTAATTAGTAGCTACTTTAATTAGCCTTAAATCTTCAAAGGTTCTTGTTATAATTGGACTGGTGTGCTCTCAGTAGAAAGATGGAGGCATCAGAGAACTGATGAAACATTAGGAGGAGACCCATGAAATTTTAAAATTACTCCTCTAATCATCAAAGAGTGGCATGTCTCCGTCATCTCTGATATCATTGTAAAGGTTAATATCAATTTATGCATTTCATTTGTAGGGCAGAGAGAGGGAGTTTCAAGTGAAACAGAGACAGACAGGCCAAAAATCAACATTGACCCATCACATGCTCTTTTGGCTGTCAGTCAGCAATGGCAGGAAGCTGTGAAAGTTCCCATGTCGGCCCTGGCAACCTCACATTTCTCTTCCGTATTAAGGCTTTTGACATGACACTCCAGTTATGTTATCAAACACTGAGGCGATCATAAATATCCAGAATTACAATGACAGCATCAGCCTCAATCGCAGGTGAGACCTTAATGCAATAATGTAGGGGAAACAACACGCCTTTTTACATGCTGCCACACACACACTCACATACACACATACACACACACACACACACACACACACACACACACACACACACACACACATACAAATAGGAAGCCTCCTGTATTTGGAGCATAATGAGGGGAAAATAGTATTTTTTTTTTGTCTCGCCGGGAATCATAAAGGTTATCTGCAAACATTCCTAATGCAGTCAGGGGGCTGCCCATAAGAGCAAGTATGGGGGAGGGGCAAGAGTGGAGGCAGTGTGGGTACTGCTATCTGTTTGACATTTCTGTCAGCCTAGGTATTTTGAATCGGCCGAATGCCTCTGACAAATGCCAGTGCTGTCAGCGGATCACTTTTAATTACACCTGACTGGCTTTTCTTCCATGCGGCCGTGGAATGAGCTTAATTAGCTGGTGCAGAGAGAGAGAGAGAGAGAGAGAAAGAGAGAGAGAGGGATAGTGAGTGTCTCTTGCGCGAACCCGAGCTGGGGTGGTTGGGGCGACCTGCATGACTCTCAGTGTGGCTGTGATGGCATTTTAAAGGTCTTCATGCAGACTGAGCAAACGAGAATATGAGAGGAGGAGTTGCATGCCCACGTCTGTCGCTGGGTTTAACTCTGGCAGCTAGAGCACCTCAAACACACAGGTGCACAGGTGTGCCTCTGTCATCAGTGGAGGGAATCTCAGCTCACACTTGATGACTTATAAAATGACAGATACTCTACTGTTGATGTACAAATCCATTCATATTTTGTACATAAGGAATAGTACAGTAAATAAATATACTGTTAACCATGTCTAACACTAAAAATAAATATGGCACACTATGGTAAAGGTAGATAATGTCTCTTGTTACACTAAAATGTGCATTTATTAGATAAGACAATTGTTTTGCGTGTTGGCTACTGTAAGATTTGCATTGCCAAAAGCAAGATTGAGTGCACTGGTGTCTCCAAAGTCTGTAAACTAAGCACATTCAGAAGCACATTCATACCTGAATTAGAGAAAGTCTAAAAAAAGGAAGACAAGGAAGAGAAATAGCTGCTTTTTCAGTTCAATTTTAAGCAAAGTGGATGGTAGTCAGTGAGTGCAGAATTTTTATGTCCCATATGTCTTGGCAATCTGTTATGCAAAGAGTTAGGTAGAGCTAATTTTAGGTATATTTTTAGGTGAAAATATAAGTAGCTTAGTCTCTACATCCTTATTCTAAATTTTAGTCCGTGTTTTGTTATTGTTATTTTATCTTCTCTCAGTCTAATCTTCACTCAGTCAGAAGATAGAAGATAAAGAAGATAAAGATAACAAAAATAAAAAAAGATAAAGAAGAAGAAGATAAAGATAACAAAAACGACAAATCAAAAGCCAAATGCTTAGAGAATCTGGGACTACTACTGCTACTGTATAGTATGGGGGTAATGCAGTTTTTGTGACAATATGATTTTATAACAGTACAAATCACACCTGCAAAATGAACTGTAACCTTTATGACATATTTATGGATTCGTCATGATGTTAGTGGGGCAAGTGCCCTGTGAATCTAGTTTGATTATGCCCCTGGTCCTTATCCTGTGTAGGCTTCGGCTACTGTGTAATATTCCTTCGAGAGTTAATAACCAAGACTTATACTCAGGCAAGCACATTGAAATGATTAAGTAGCTGATATACTTAATTGGAGTAAAATCCTTCAAGCATGAAGGAATTTTAATGGAAAATTGCTTGTGATACCATTCGACTCATTTTACATGTGAATGTGAAGCTACTGCTCAAAATGCATGTATTGGTGGGAAAGTCATATTATTAAGGAAAAACAGCCCATGGGAATTTGTGTTTTTTTTCTTCTTTTTTTTTGGTAAACTAAAGTGTTTTGGTATCACTTACCAGGGGGTGTTGCATAATAGTTTCATTCTGTTCATTCTTCAACAGCCATTTTGTAAACACAATTTTCAGACAACAAACTTGCAGTGTTCAATGTTTCTTCTTTCCCAAGGAAAAAAAGAAACAACGGTTTATTTTCATTTTTTTTAACCAAATAACACAATCACCACACATTGACTTGGCCAGCTGCAGGCCAACTACATATTACTGGAAATAAGACCATAGACATTGACTCTGAACAAATACATGGTCAAATTTACAATTGAAATTTACATTTGTACCAGAAAAAAACAATGTAAAAAGTGTAAAGTCGGAGCACTCGAGAACAAGAGAAAATATCCTCAGGGTGCATTTGATTGCTGGATTGATATGTTTGCAGGTGCGTTGCACACAAATGCCCCTCCATGATACACATTAATGTTAATGCGTTCCCATTACCACTTGAGAATCTTCACAGGGAATACAACAAGCCCATCCATGATCTGTGTATATCTGAGTGCTGAGTTCAAGGACAGACACACAAACACTCCAAGAGGTGAGTTGAGCTAAGGCTGGTTGAGGTAAACCTCATAACAATTTTGTGCCCACGCCAATAACCAGAGCTGGAAGTAAGATGCCATACGAGCTGCTAATTTCTTTGGACAGCTGGGAAGTGCATAGCCCAGTTCCTCTGTCAATTATTCAATTATCAACTGGTAAAACCAAGTTAGACATTTCATCCCCTCTAATAAAAAACTGCACAGCTGTGGCCAAATCTTAAATCTTGTCCATCATCATGCTAAAAAAGCACACATGAAATGAATACACAAATAAAGATACAGTTTGTATGATGAGGTAGGATTTTAAGTAGTAATTATACAATGACGTGATCAAAATTAATTCGTTGAAAAAAAAAAAACTGAATCAAACAGAAACAACACGTATGTGGGGGGTCAATTCACAATTTGGATACATGATGCATGTACTGTATACTGATTACAAAAATTCAAATAGTGGGTAAATGGCATGTCAAGCAGTCTTCTGTTCTGAGTTTTTGTGCCATGACAGCAAATATGAATGCCAGGAGGCATTATGGTAGCAAACTGGCTTAATGCATTTTGTTGTATTGATCTGATGCACACTGTGTGTCTCTTTCTCAGTAAACGGTCTGAGGATACAAACTCCTCTGTGTTAAATATTTCATTGAAATGACAAGTGCACGCTGTCTCCATAGAAATCTCTTCATGACTTGCCTGATTCGAACACTACAGTACAGTAGTCAGGAGGAACCAAATAGAAACAGAAACAGAACTAACCTTGGTCTTTCTTCATTGGTCCCTCGCAACCAACACAAGTTTTGTGAGTTCAATGCATTTAAAGAGACTGAATACATGGGCACATCTAAAGTGTATAAAGGGGCAAAGTATACCACGAGATGTTCACATACTGAGAGGGTTTGAATGAAACAAATAGAAAGCCCAGCTCTGAGAGGCTGTGTGTATCAGGGGGTAGTCTGGGTAATAATCAAATCCTGAGAAGTTTTGCTGGTTCAACCGTTTGGTGTTTGTTAGTGTTGCGTCATCATGCCCTTACATCATCTATCTACTGCTATGTCTCATCATTGCACTGAATACAAAGTAGTACCAAAGTATTCCAAAGAATGATAAAAACCCTGCAGCACACTACATTTCCCATAAACCAGTGAGGACAGCTGTTGTGTGGTGGTTTACATTCGTATTAAGACCTTGTTTGAAAGTATGCACACCTATCAGAAGCATGTGTGTAACGGAATGCAACTGTAAAAAAAATTATTACAATGTGGTGGATGTCAAATACAGGATTAACAGAAATGCACTTGGCTTGGTAGTTTCATATAAAAGCATTTCCAAAACATGACAAACAGAATGGAAAAAGAAAACAATCAAATGCAAGATATGCAATGAAAGAGTATTTCAAATTGTTTATAAAATGCTATTCAGATTACAAAGTGTGAAAAATAGTTTTCTTTACTTGTCTTTTCTCTCCACATAAAAATGCCACATTGAACGAGGCAAAGTAGATACATACCACATGGGGTAGAGTTTGTTTGTTTTTCTGTTTTGTCCTTTTCTTTGCTTTGTTTTTTCTTTGTACAGTTGTCTATACAGTGGTGACGGACAGGAAGGCATTGTGGACTTTGGCTCCCTCGGGAGCCTTGGCTCCGTGGGTCATCAGTTCCTGGATGGTCATCCAGTTGTCCAGAATCTTCTTGTTGCGCTTCTTCATCATCTTGCGGTGGCTGAGCTCAATGATGCTGACCTCCTTGCGGGGTGAGCCGCCCGACACCGAGCCCGAGGCCACCCCGGCCGGGCCCGCGGGTCCCTCGCTGCCGCTCTGCGGGTTCTCGCGCAGGCACTCCAGCCGGCTGCGCTGCATGAACTCGCGGCGGCGGCGCTGCTCCTTGGCACGCAGCAGGTGCTGCTTGCGCTCCTCCTTGCTCCAATAGCGGCCCATCTTCATCTCGCTCATGGCGTCGTCGTCCGTGGTCATGCCGCCGCTGCGCTCCTCCTTGATCTTCAGCGCGCGCTCACGCAGCAGCCGGTCGCGCACGGGCCTCTTGGTGATGTAACGCGTGCCGTCGCTACGCACCTTCACCTTCCACTCCAGACGGGGGTCATGGTCGGCCTGAGCCGACGAGGAAGCCTCCCCCAGTTTTGGCTGCAGTTGCGATTCGCCAGGGCACGCGCTGAACAGGCTGAGCTGGCTCTGGGCGTACTCCACGGCCGAGCGCTGCTGCACCAGGTGCATGTAGCTCTGGTAGTGGCGTGCGTGCGCCGGGATGTTGGCGTGGCGGTACGGCGAGCTGTGGCTGGGTGAGAAGTAGGGGATGCGCGAGGGCTGCAGGGCCTTCTGCTGCTGCTGCGGTGGTAGGAGACGCTGGCTGCGCAGGGAAGATGCGGCCTCCTCGTCGGCCGGAGGGGGCGTCTGCTCCGACTCGGACAGATTGCTGTGGTCGGGACTCCCGCTGGGCATCCGTCGGGCCGGGCAGGAGGAGGGCAATGGGGACAAGGGTGGACGGCCGGCAGCTGCAGCTAGCGTGCTGCGGAGGTTGCGCTGGTTGGTGAGGCTTACGAGCCGCTGCAGCGAGTGCTCGGGCGAGCGGTCCATGGCCAGCGGCGTGCTGCGTGAGCTCTCCGCCGTGTTGTAGGCGCTGGAGCTGTTGTCTTTGTCCGACTTCTCGGGGTGCTCGTTGATATCCGCCAGCTTGCCTGCGGTGCTGCTGCTGCCAGCCAGGCTCTGGTGGTGCCTGCGCGGGCTGCCTGCGCTGTGGCTCGGGTCTTTGGCGGGGGAGCGCGGCTCGCGTTTGCGCAACTGGTGCGCCTGCATGATGCTCTGGCACTCCAGCTCGATGCTTCGCAGCTCCTCGTTGAGCATGCGCAGCTCACGCTCGACCCCACCGCCGACGCTGCCCGGTTCCGTCAGGCTGCACTCGATGGTGCTGCTGCGGCTGTAGAACAGGTCGTACTCGCCGCTGTTGCGGATCTGGCACTTGAGCTCCAGCAGCTGCTGGAAACGGTCGCCCTCTGCCACCGGCCCGGGCCCGGAACCACTCCCGGACCCGAGCTCATCCCGATAGGCCTCCCCCAGGCGATGGCTCCCCGAGGCGGACATCTCGGCCGGGTGGCAGGCCTCACGCCGCTCTCGCAAGCACTGGGACAGACGCTTCTGGATGTGAGCCAGCACCTCCTGCTCCGAGCTGACCACGTCAGTGGTCGAGCGGCCCAGGCCGCTGTCCTTGTCCTGGTTGGCCGAAGAGGAACAGGTGGCGCTGATGTCACCCTCCGGCCTTTTCCTGGGCTGCAGTGGGGAGTGGGAGGCGGAGGTTGGGGGGTGGAGAAAAGTGATTCGTGAGCACATGCAGACACACTGGCATCATCATGAATAAAACAAATGTCATCCTCGGGGAGTGTTTTCTAGTCTCTCCACGGATGAGCTCACCAGCCCAGTGGAACAATAGTGAATAACACTCTATTGTCTCTCTGATATTCCAAACTTTGGACTACACAGCATGTTAATATCCTCGTAAAAATTTGAATTTCTAATGGGTTTTGCTTGGGATTTAAAACACTCATCTCTCTCTCTCTCTCTCTCTCTCTCTCTCTCTCTCTCTCATACATATTCATACCTCAGAAGGCACATTTTGAAAGTTGTTAAAGGATCGGGGAAAGCAAAACACACTCAATAGATTAATTTCAACCACTCTGCCTCTGCAGTATCCATTACTTCTAATTACTTCCAAAATTGTACATTAAATTCAGCTTTATCACAGTCGTGGAGCGTAAAGACACACAACAAAATAGCACTTCGAGGCAAAGTTAACCGCTAATGACTCTCTGTAAGTAAATAAGATGTGACTCTTTGTTCAAGGAAAAGCGAAACAAAATACGTCCTTGGAAAGGCCGAATCTTCCTCCAACATTTTGCCTCTCTCCTCACCTGGTCCTGGAGCTTAGCCGCCCTCTCCATCTCCTCCTCCTCTCGTCTCTGCTCCTCCAGCATTTCCATCTTGAGCTCCTCCAGGAACTCATTGTGCTCATCATCCAGCCACCCATCCTCCAGCTGCACAACAGGCGAAGCAGGGAAATTCAATTCAATTTTATTTATATAGCGTATTTTTACAAAAGGCATGTCACAAAGCGCTTAACACAAGAGGCCCAATGAGCAACAGGGGCAAGGAAAAACTCCCTAGCAGCGTTTTTGTTTTTACTTGTTATGGTAAAGGAAGAAACCTTTGGCCGTTCCGACTGCTCAAGGGGCTAGCCCAACTGCCTCGTGCAGGCTTTAAGTCTCTCAGATGGTGAGTAGTCCACTATTATTCCATTAGATACACATTACAAGAAAATGTTGGTATAAAGTAATATAGGAAAGAGATGGAAAGGAACAAAGAGAAAGAGAGGGAGAGAGAGAGAGAGAAAAGAGAGAGGAAGAAATGTATTGCTATTGAAGAAATGCTTAATTAATAAACATCAACACAGGCTTTTAATTGCCTCCAGTGACGTCCCCGCACTCGTCAACCTGACAGACTGAAACTGCCGTGGACACGGCTGAATGACCACACCATGGCGTCTCTCTTGCCTTTTGACCTTGGCACTCAAATTTCTCACATCAGCTCTTTGTCAGGGTGTCTCAAGCAAGCAAAGAAAAAAAAGGCATAATCCATATTTATAGATTCTGATTCTCCATTGAAGAAGTACTTAATTACTGCGGGAGTCCATTATGGCAGCGGGCCTCCAGTGGACCCGGGGTCTCCTCCTCCGCCTTGGTGTGGCCCGGGGCATGAACTCATTCTAGATTAGCATGCCATTCGTTTTTATGGGTTATGGTCCAGAGTCAATTATGTTGCTGCTACATAAAAATAAAACATGGCGAGGTGTGCCGGAGCTCCGGCCCTAAACCTGTGCAGCCCAGGAGTGGAGAGCTGGTCCCTGCTTGTCACTTGAACAGCCAGGGTAAAGCTTGCTCTGGTCTAACAGCATTTTGTGTACTCGCAGGAGTTGGATGTTGATGACCAAAAGAACATTTGTGTGTCTGTGTAAGTTATCATTTGCACATGTGACTGTGACTATGTAAATTTGATCGGGGTCTTTTTGCGCAGCACATGCTATGCCTTGCTAGGCACGATGTGTGCGATTGGAAATGCAGTCTATTGTGTATTATATACTGAGGTAAACATTCATTGGGCATTAATGTGATTTGGAATTAGCCACCTGCAGCTCAGGTCTGGCGACGAGCAGCACAATGTTCCTGCTGTCCTCGCTGGAGAGCACAGCCACCGCCTCCTCTCGGTCCTGCACGTCCTGCCCGTTTATCTGTGGGGAGCAGAGGGAACCAGGTCAGACAGGCAGCTCACACAGCCAAGATCAGCAGGGGGGAAAGAGAAAGAGAGAGAGAGAGAGAGAGAGAGAGAGAGAGAGAGAGA
>JAGFZM010000010.1:2873803-3002738 GCA_017657215.1 Limnothrissa miodon
AGAGAGAGAGAGAGAGAGTCAAGAGAGCCCTGCTCCTGCCGCAACCAGAAATTGTATGTGATTATCAGTGGCTTCAAAAGGTAGTCATTGGCGCAAGTTAGGTATAGCCAGAAATGGCAAGATTTTCTTTTTGCCTCCTCCTCCCACTTGAGCACAATGCACAAACACATACAGACACACACACACACACACACACACATGCACACGCACACACATGTGCATGCACACATAGCACCATTCACACTAACTTGCCACATTAATTTCCCAGCACCCTGAGGTAAGTGCCCTCACTCAATTATGTACTTTCAAGTGTGTGTGGGGGGGGGGGGGAGCAGCTCATTGATTACTGTGGGGATGGCACACCTTGGCCAGTGGAGGCTGTCCTCGCGAAGGCTTCCTAGCAACATGTATAGATCTGGCGACACAATTAACTGGCCGCTGACAGGTGGTGTTCATCTTTTTCCGAGGAGAGTAATGGGACTGTCACTGGAGGATAATAGCGGCGAGCACCGGCCGGCCGCCGGCCCGGGCGCTTCTCCAATCAGTCACACAACACTCGCTCGTGCCGACAATTAGCGCGCTCGTCTCCACATTATCTCCCTGGGCCACGTACACTGGTTTCACAGATCAGTTGTGCGTCTCTCGACGCTGCAAGTACTAGGAAATGAAGGGGGTCGGGAAGGTGAGGTGGGTGGCTTTGGTGACTGCTGGTGTGAAAGAACGCAAACATTTTATTAAGGGATCCTTTCAAACGGCTTTCATTTACCATTTGGTGGCCCCCTGGAATTTCTCTTTTCTTGGGCTAGGCGATTTGCCAAATCAGTTATTAAACATTCTGTCTCCCTGTGCTTTTTCAGAACCCATGGAATATTCAATGGCTTAGCCTTGCATTAGTCCCTGTGTGCTGTTCCCTGTTAATGCAGGAAACAAATGACGCTTTTATGACAGTAGCTGTAATGTATTCTCTCACTTTGCATGCTATTGTGCCTCGTAAAACATGCAGACCTCAGCAACATTAACGCCTAAAACTATCCCCACTGTTCACCACATTAGCCGGCTGGAAAACAACATAATTTGCAAAGAAAAGTAGCCCAGAGACCACAGGAATATTTAAATAAAGTAACTTTGATACATCTTCCCACTGTGTGAATCCCTGAGCGCACTTGCATGAACGATGCTGCATGATGGCGAATGTTGGAAGCACTCTCCCTCTTGCGTGGCTCTCCGGATTAGAAGCCAGTATCTCTTGTGAGTGCAGAATAGAGAAATCAGTCCTTGGGGGTAATCTCAGCCCTTGCAGGTTTCTCTGGCCTGGAGTAGCGCTCCTGGTAATGATGTAAAGAAATCTTCTCCAGGGCCCCTCGGGGGACACATCCGCTGCACCGAGCACCTCTAAACTGGGGTCATAAAGATCTGGGGGCCCCCCGTGGCCGCCTTGGCTGCTGACTTGCCGAGTAAAACAGCCAGAGGGAAGGGAGTATTATCCCCCTAACCGCCACAGAGGGGGTTACTTCTTCACTTAATGTTCAGCCATTAAAAATGAATGGGGCCCACTTGCTGCAGGACGACTGTGGATGCTCCCTTCAAATAAAGCTGGCAGCAATGAGAACAAAAGGCTGGTGCAGCTAGGTTTACTGTACCTGCAAAATACGGTCCCCTTCTCGAATGCGACCATCCCTGGCGGCAATGCTGTTCGGACCAATCTGAGAGAGAGAGCGAGAAAGAGAGACAGACAGAGAGAGAAATAGTGGGAGAGTGAGAGAGACAGACAGAAAGAGAGAAAGAGAAAATGGGGAACATTTAGTTAATGGTTTAAAATTTGCGTTTAAGCAGGGCATTAGTGACGCTAGAGCTACAGTACTGGACGAATGCATTATTCTTGCTTTATAAAAAAAAAATCCTTTTTCCGAACTACACCAGATTCTAAAGTTGTTTTCTCAACACTCCAAGCCAACTCATAAAATATCAAATGTATTGAAGAACGTGAGTGGACTTTAAAATAGCCAGACAGCCTGTCATCCTCACATATCTGCATCTACATCCTGCACATGGCTGCAGAAGAGAGATCTGGCTAGAAATGGACTAAGAAAGTGACTTTTACTGCTATTTTCATATCAGACCTGATCTAGAATATAATTTCCTATGTGGTCCTGCTCTGGTTTCAATCCAAACGGAAACTCATCGTTTTTAAAGATAACAGACACACAGGATGTAAGATTAATGACTATGGGATGATGACCAGCTACTGATACACTTGCCTTGTGCAAGCATTATTCATTTGATTCAGCTGGGAATTAAAAGCAATTTGAACCTCTGTAGTGCCAATTAATAATACGGACAAGGTTCAGAGTGTAGTTTTCTTATTAGATACTGTAGACAACAAACTCATTAAGAACTGGTGTTGCATTTCAAGAGGTTGTTTTATTTTCGCACCGCCTCTGATTTCCCTGGGCCATTTGGCCAAGAAATGAGAGCTTATGATTGGCTAAGCGCTCAGACAGGAAGCTGAAGCATCTCGCGCTCTTTTGTGATTAATGATGCTGAGTGAAGGGGCTGGCCCATCCTTCACTGGCCAATCAATTGCTGTCAAAGGTCATTTGTTTCACTCTGTCCTATCAGAGGGGATCTCCTGAGATCTCTTGGGTGCCGGTATGTTTTGTCTTCATAAAGCCCAACCTTTCACAGTGCCCACTCACTTAAAGTGATATGCTGCCATGCTGGAGGAGGAGGAATCGGCAGCTTGCAGTCAAATAATGAGCTATGTGTCTACAGTCGTCAATGGAGAGGCTTGTTTGTCTATAGATACGGTTCGTGTGGTTAGTGTACCTCGTCTTATTAAAAAAATAAGGTATTGAAGATTTTCCTACACAGTTGATGAATACTGCTTTGTGAAATTTTCTATCCAATTTTAGGCAGCAGTCTGTGCAGCGAGGGCATATAATGAAAAGTCCATAAGCACCCATTCACGACACATTTCAACATGTATCTGTGGCCAACATGATGGCGCTCCCAGCAGATCTGGCAGGAGCTGGAGAGCAGGGTCAGTGGGTTGAGTACGGCACTCTCTGTTTCTGACAGACTCTTAGACTCGAGCTGTCTGTCATCAAAACACTTTCATTCTTCATCACCAGCCCACAACGATATCATGAGCTTTCCTGATTATGAGAAAAGTGGTTTCAATTTGATAATTTTTCCTCAAAATGGAGAACTAAATATTTCCAAACACATTAAATATTCATGCAAGTATCCAGTAATGGTAAAAGAAAAAAAAAGAATCCAATATCAAAACATCTTTTTTAGTAGTGACAACATACTTGAATAGTCAAAATGGTAGATTGACACATCAAAGCTCAGCATTCAATTACATTACGGCGGAAAGCAACTGGGTTCATCATTCTAAGCTACTGGCTTATCAGCTCACCACTCTGACAGAGTCGTGTCTGTAAAGACTACCTCAAAGAAGACAGAAAAACACAACAAAAACCATCCACATTTAATGAGGGGAATTACCATTTTATTTCATCAGAGCGCTAAAAATGGCTCTACTGGCAAGGGGCTTTTTTTGTAAACCTCTGTATTAATAAAACTCCTCTTATAGCTAAGCGTGCCAAAGACATTTACATATTTCATGTTCTTGGTATGAGAGGCCATCCTCCAAGCAAGTCACATAGCAACACTAACTGACACTTCGAGGCTGACGATGAACATCTGCTTTTACAGTAGCTAGTCTATATATTGACTGTTTTTGTCATCCCAAACCACCATCCATGAGTCCAGTGGCCTTAAAGCCAAGTGTGCGCGTCCGCCTCTCACCTCGCTCACGTAGATGGCGTTGTCGTCCTCTTCGTCGGTCCTGTAGCACAGAGTCAGCCCCAGCTTCTCCTGACTGCTCAGCCGACACAGCTCCACCTCCTGCAGACACACAACACACAGACACACACTCTTACTGGAGCGTCTCGGGGCGCTGGACAGCACTGGTTAGGACGGGGAGCTGCTCAGGGACAAAATGAACCCATTATGGTCATTTTCACGAGCCAAGTGTTTTGCACTGCTAATGTGTAAACTGATGGTTTATCCCTGGGTGCAGATCTGGCCCTACGGTGGCACACCTGTTAATGTTGTAACTTTGATAACTTGATTCAACTTTTGGGCTTTTCCATTCGCCGTCTCGTTAATATGCATGCCTGTTTTGTAAATAAGTCTGTAATTATGCTAATAATCACTGATTTAATTCGGTCAGCGGGCTCTTTCTGCTGTAAACAAAGAAAACACCAATGAAATATTCATTGGCTGTCCCTGACTTGGGCTTAGGGGCCTTTGTGAGATTTGTTTGGAATGCTGAGCAAAACTCTACAACCCAGAGCCGCCTTGGTTATTCATTCCCAATGAACAATCCTGTGTGACCACAGCTCAGGTCATCTCCTGACACCACCAAATCATCAACTGTGCTTTGGGACCGCCATTTTGACATAATGGTGAAAGCATTGTGATGGTGTGCTGGCACAACATCAGGCCAAATCAGAGCTGGTCTACACAATGGGATTGACACATTGGGAAGAGTTGGGAAGGGTTCCATGGTTCCTCCACGGGCATGCCTGACCCTGTTGCTGCTCGGCAGGTGGGGCCGGGCCTGTGGGAACCTGACAGCGCTCTCTGAGCGACAGCGTATCTCCTCTGTGGCGCCTGTGTGGCCCGGCTGCTTACAGTACACATGTCAGATGTGTCAGACGGCCCTGGTGAGGAGACGAGCTGGAGCAGAGGGAAAGGTGGAGAAGCTGGGCAAATGAGACAGGAAAGGAGGCCACCTGGTGCCTCCTGCCACTGGCATGAGGGGTGATGGAGGGGTGGGTGGGGGGTGATGGACTGAAGTCCAGAGAAGGTCCACTGATTCATGGGTAATTTGCACCCCGAGCTGGTTTCAAGAAGGGACAAAACCGAAAAGAAGGAAGAAAAAGATAGAGGATGAAAGAGGAGTGGGAAGCCCGCAATGTCAGGCTTTTTTCTTCTTGCAATCTTTTTTCTCTTTTTTGACACACTCCACCTGACAAGCCTTCAGATCTTTAATTGAGTGTGTGTGTGGAGGTACAGGAGCATGAGTTGAGGCCTGTCACAGCCAATCTCCAGGATAAGACACACACACACACACACATATGCACTTGAAGGTGAGCCCACACCACCACTGACATCACAAACAACACCTTGGATAAAATCAAGTCGTGCTTGAGGAAATGTGTATCAAAGCATAATCACCACTTACTACCATACTGCTGTTCATCACACTCATATTAATGAAACAAAATATCATTAAAAATTACAGATGGTGAACAGCTGGCTATTAAATCTTGAACAATACTCTGCTGTGTTGCAAAATAAAAGTCTTTATGATGAGGAGGCAATTCATTGCCTTGGAAAGTCCAGAAAGCAGATAATATTAAAAAGCAATTAGTATGGCAAACAAATGGCATCTACAGAGCAGTTTAAAAAAAACCTTGTGTCAAAGAGAGGGAGCCTTTTTTTCCACTTTCCTTCCTTGAGTGCTGGTATGAATATATTAAGGATTGGACAGGGGTGATGGAACATCTTGAGTAGCAGTCTAGCTGACGTCGTCAACTTGCTGTCTCCGAGGTGGGGTGTGCTGAAACTCCAGCTCCTGCCGCCTCCAACACACAGTCCCCTTCCCACGTCGACCCCCTTCCAACACCTCCAGCCCACCGCACCCCAGCCCAGCAGCAGCACATATTCCATTTTACGGGCCAGCTCTCTGCCTCTCAGGCGGGAGATTGCATCGGCGACACGAGAGCCGAGGCTGACAGTAAATTAACGACTGTGATGGCGTGATTAGGCAAGATGGCCGCCCACCGTCAGCACGCACGGGATACTGTCATAATAATCGTGCCTCTGATTGCTGGTAATTGAAAAAGCAGGCTCAAAAGAGAGGCTGCGGATAATAATGAGGGGGGGGGAGAGACAGAGCCATTGAAACATTCATGCAGGTACACGCACATACACACACACATGCACACGCAGGCACAAACACTTGAAGTGGATAGAGAGGCATTCAGTGGACTAAGCCTATTGGTTAGCAGTCTCATTTGACAGTTCCTGGAACAGTAGAGTGCACCCCTATTTCAGTAAGTGAATGTAAGGCTCCCCCATAGCATAAAACCGGAGTGACAATGAAGTGATTTGAGTGTTAGATGTGGCACTTTGGGCTCTGCTTGGCTTTCATCTTGTCTAGACAATTCTCCCTTCCCATCCCTTTCCATAGTCTGTGCTCGGAGGGAGATGTTGGGAGGGTTCTATTGACATACGGTAAGTGGAGGCGTGTTGCAGTGGGTGAGGGGTGTCGGGTGGGGTTGGGGGGTGGCTGGGGGGGCTAGAAGCACAGTCCTCCATGCATGAAATAAAAAGAGCAAACACAATGTAACGAGATTAGGTAATAGAAATGAGCCATGCAGCTCCCCGCTTAATATATTACCATCTCGACATAATGCCAGGGCCTCCCACAACATAACGCAAGCGGATGTGCAAATCTCCTCCTGAATAAGAGGAACGACAGAGCGTGTGGACAAGGGGGGTGGAGTTGGGGTGTTGGGGTTGGGGGGGATTAAAATGAAACAAAAGTGAAGGAGAAAAAGGTAATCACAGTGTATTTGTCACAAAAAGAGGTCCGTACAGTTAGTCTGCTCTTCAGTGGCTTGGAAATAAAGAGTATTGGAGCTCGGCTTCTATTGGAGGCATTCACACACTGAGCAGTCTCACCAAAGTGTCAGTTTATCATGTGTGGCAGCCTAATCTGCATCCCGTGGAGATGTGTTGGTGTGTGTGTGTGTGTGTGTGAGGGGGGTGGGAGAGTGGATGGCTATGGAGAGAGAGTGTCGACTAAGCCGACTGATGATATCATCTGTCAGAGTGAACCCCCCGTGCCAGCATTGGTGTCGGTGAGTTAACTCGGCGCAAAATGAAGATGCAAGCGGGGGATCATTCAGCTGGGCTTCCCGGAGGAGCGCCATTGTTCATCTTCCCCAAAGGTGCCTCCTGCACCTTACGGGCACCAAAGGGGGGTTGAGGAGGAGGCTTGAGGGGGTGCATAATGATGGATTGACTCTGCCCTGATGGACTGTCTCCACTGTGATGAACGTCTGGATGATAAGTGAGATCAGCGCGGCTTAATTGATGAGATCGTCATACAAAACAAGCCAATCGATACAACGAGGGCAAACAAAGGGGAAGAGGATGTATGGACCAGAGCAGGGTGGCCTGGTGGTTGGAGAGCCCTCAACTGACCACACCACACCTCACTGTACCACGCCATGCCGCATCACCACCACGCTCCACAAATTCGCCCAGCACTGATAGCAAGCCCTGGCCGTGACCCATCATTCGTCAGACACAGCCTTTGGGGACAGGCCTATGGAGTCAATTATAAGTGGGAGCCCCCTCTATGTTCTGAAAGGGGGAGGCCAAGGGCGGGCTGGAGGGGGGGTGTCCATTATGGCGACAGCACGTGAAGGAGGATGTCAAGCAATATTAATAAAGGTGGTGGGTGGGTGTGGGGGGGGGGGGGGGGGGGTGGGTGGGTGAGGGGGGGGGGGGGGTGTAGGGGGGAGTGTTCGGGGTAAGTGGCTCCTGGAGTCGTACCTCATACTCTAAGTCATCCGTCCGCTCGACGTCCGCCGCCATGTTGGAGAGGTACTCGGACCCGTTGTAGTACTCCTGCTCCATTGTGTGGAGAGACTGGCAACTGTGAGGAAAGAGAGAGGTGGGGGAGGAGAGAGAGAGAGAGAGAGAGGGAGATACGAGAGAGATGGATCATGAAAGATGGACAGTGATGGACAGTGATGATTTAGTAGACTGTCCCTCTTCATCCCACCTTCTATTTGTTGAGAGAACACTGAAACGCCACACAACTGACACACACACACACACACACACACACACACATACACACAAAGACAAATACACAAAGACACAGACCCATATAAACATGATGCACACAGACACACACACAACACAACAACAACTACAAAATAGACACACACACATTAAGTTTTCCTTTGTGTCTAGCTATGGAGGAGGAGAGCACAAGAATAAAGGATCTGTCATGTGCTTTCAGGAATTATGTCACAAGGTGATCAAACCGTGTCTGATTAATCACTGAACCTCCATGCCCAAGATTCTTTCTCATTATCTGCAGACCACAGGCATTGTTCTCACCCAAAAATTAATGCTGTCTTTTTTGCCAAGGAATTGAGGAATTGTTATGCATTGTTTATGAATCTCCAGTCGTAGGGAATAATCCCTGATGTGTACTGTAGAATGCTGACATTGTGGCAAATAAAAGCAGTTTTTTTTTTGCGCCCCGGTACAAAGAGAGAAGTCTCAGTGAAAGAATGTGAACTCATGAAAACAACATATGGGTTTATATTACTTGAAAAATAACGCAGTCCACCAATAAACCAAGTCGTGTAAATGTCAAAATGCTTTATTTTTGGGGGGCTACAATATGGCATATTATGCTTTCTTCGGGACACGTGTGTCTAAATAGAACACGATTACATAGTTTTATGATCTGGGCTCCAACAAAGGGAACGACTGACATTTGTTGCAAACTATAAAATGGATCCTATCTTGGCTGAGGCACCTGAACACAGATGAAGACACAAAAATCTGTGTGTTTTATGGGACATGTTGATTACATTTGGTCCTGGGCCCTTGGGCTAAGAGTAAATTTCCTAAGAATGGAGCGCCATGTTGGTCGTTTTTATTAGTCCATTCAATTTTAATCACCCCGTAAACCCTCTGTTAAGCCAAATGGTTTTGCCAAACAGCAACAATTAAGACTTCCCGGGGATGGGTTTGAGATTGAAAAATAAAACAGTTAGATGTGAGCGCCAATACCAACACTTAGCCTTAGGCCTTGAGGAATGGCAATATGAAGTTCAATTGAATCTTGCATCTTCTGAACCTATTAACAGTTTAAAGTGTTTAAGAACATCAACACAATTGGGTCAAAGAAAAAAACAATGAATATTCTATGAAAATATGAAACCTGGACAAGTGACACAATTAATTATTTGTGGGTCACAGTGTGCTTTTAATTACCCACTTGCAATGCTGGTGTTCCATGAGATAGTCTCAATTAACTTCACAGCTTCAGCTAGGAAATCCTCTGCATATCTAATGTGGTCTTGCTGACATCCCCTGGGCTGAAACCCAGTTTTTTTCTCCTGCTAAACTTTATCTTGTTCACAGTTTGCTTCTCCTTTGAGATAGATTGGAGAACATGCATAAGTGTAGCTTCAAAAAAAGAAAAAGAAAAGATGAGAGGGAAAACAAAGGAAGAGGTTCAGCTTTCTTTGTTGTTTTCCAAGAATCCCCAGGATGGTGCTTGAAGCCTTTTTTTTTTAAATTAGGAGTGCATATTTCAACAGTCTCAGAATTTGTGCATGATTTCAAGGATTGGGGAATTGCATACAATATTCATTTCAAGACTAGGGGAATTGCTTACATGTTCCATTCTCTGTTCTGAAATCCCATTACATTGCTTTGTGTTACATTTTGGTGCAGGTTTTGAATGTTCCCTGCACTTTATATGAATGTTAGAAGATGCCAGTAAACAGCGCTCATGCTGCATATGACAGACACTAGGAGCGGGTGCACTGTACCTGTCTGAGAGGAGAAAGGGGCAGATATCAGGCACGGGCGGTGTGGACGGACGAAGCTTGGCCAGAGCCATGATGTGCTCAAACGTGATCTCCGTTTGTGTGCACACATCCACCAGCTGCACCTCCTGAGTGGACCCATGGCCCCGGGCCACAGGGTTCCGCCGGAGGACCTGCACCACGATGGGGTCCTTGGCTGTGCGGAAGGCCTCCACAGCTTCCTCATGGCTTGCCCTGGAGAGGTCCTTCCCATTCACCTGGAAGGGAGACGGCACAATTTAGAGCACTCCTGGATGGTTCTGTGCCAGATGGCCTGAGGGGAGGCAATAACAAAAATGATGTATTCAAGTGCCCATGTTACACAGTAGCTGAGTTTGAAAGCTAAACATTTCAGTTCTAATGCTTTCCTAATGTTTGCGCATCAATCAGTCTTGTGTTTCAGTAGTGCTTATAAATCTGTATACATAGTTGAAATGTGTATTACCATAACCCCTTCAGACATGGGTGCACAAATACTGCATCATGAATTTATTATTAGAAAACAAAATCTCAAACTTGCACGAGCAGAAAACAAAATTATTTTCAATTCATGTCACCACATAAAGGGTTTAAATTACTAGAGGGTAATTGAGCCTCTCTGACATGGTCAATTTAATTCCTGGGTGCATACCAGAGATGATAGCCTCCACCAAATGTGTCTTGAGCAGCCCTCACAGGCTACATCTAACTCCGTTATCCACTAATTGACAATTAGGTGCCTGAAGTACGCAGAACAGCTCAGCAGAACAGCAGATAGGTTAGTCTGTTAGCACTGCATACAAAATAATGTTGCCTCACCACAACACACAGACACAGACACACACACACACACATATATCATGTGGATAATAATATAGAAGATCACAATTAAGTAGGGACCTGACTCAGACAGCTGTCAATGACTCATGCGGGAAGAGAGCGGTTCTCATTGGACCTGAAAGGCCACTGAGTATCTATACACAAGCTGTCTGAAGACCCCCCCACCACCCCCCTCCACCCCCATGTCCCCTGGGTCCTGTTTGACTTTACGGAGGTTCATTATAAAGAGTAGGGTTCACATGGCTTTGCCCCTACGGAGGAGTACCCCCGGCATGTGATGACTTCCTCTGACATTTCCACATCTCTTGCTCAAAGGGATGATGTCTACTTCATTGCAGCAGACTCGCTTACCTTAGAGGAGCTGGCAAATTCATTATATAGCGCTGAATTGCACTGGGCGCCCCTCCGCACAGCTTGTTAACTCTTTGTCACTTAATCACAACATCCAGTAGAGCAAATTCGGCACATTATAACGGCAGGGAGAGAATGTCGCTCAATAATGCATAAAATTCTTAATGAGACATATTGAAGGCTAAGAAGTGGAATGATGTGCTGCAAAATACCAGTGCTAAGACAGAAACTGCATCATCATCATCTTTGATGGTCAGCTGGACAGAGCGCAAGATTCTATTTGCTGACGAAATTTAATTTCTTTCCGCTGCACCTGCCATGTCTATGGAGAAAGGCTCTGGTTCATTTAGCGCGGTAATTGGACGGGCGAAAGAACAATGGGCATGATATGCTCCGGCGAATGGGCGTTGGTGTAATACTGCAATAGGAAGATAATAATCTAGTTTCTAAATCTGGTCAAGCTTGCACAATTTTTCTGACAGCGCTTTTGATATATGGCTATACCTGGGCACAGCATGTTGCAGACGAGGAAGATATTACTTCATCACCATAGTGTTTTAATGGTCCATGCTCTTGATGTGGCCTGCTATAGGCCTACTCTCGTTTCATGGTGGCACAGGCTTAAGAAATGAGCAAAGCAGCTTTTGAAATTCAATCTTGTTTCAGCATGAAGGTGGTTTTTATTTTCAAACTCTTTCAAACTGCAGGTCTAACCGCCGTTTGCTTTGCATACTAGCAGAAATATATGATGACTGCGGTACATCTCCTCTGGGAGTAGAAAGAAGGATTCACTTTACATAACACACTGTCACTGGTGGTAGTGTCAAGACCGAGATTCCCCAAGACAACCGAGGAAAGAGAAAAAGTGTTCAGGGTTTGTCATTTGCCCCCGTATGCCCGAGGCAGACATGATTGAGTCGGAGAGATACCTTGAGAATACAACGACTTTCTAAACACAATGTCGACAATAAATAAACCTCTGCAGAAAGGCATCCCGGGATGCCGCCATGCCGAAGTGACCTTTGTGAAAGGCGCGGCAACATTAATCACCTGAGAGATAAAGTAGGTCGTCAGTCCGACACTGAGGCTGTTGCATCGCGCCAAAACTGAGCACCGTGCAGTCCCTAGGGGCCAGCGCTGCACAAACACCTGCCACCAGCCAGCATTGAAACGTATTGCAATAGTCCGGCTAGTGCCTCGCTAGGGTATAAATACTGTAATTAACTTCCGTAATCATTTTGAAGCGAAGAATCGCTCCAGTTCTCTTGGATCACAAAACAGCCTCCTGGAGAACTGAGATTGCAGACAAAAGGAGTGGGGTGAGACAAATGGGGCGGCCTATTGCCTATGACAGCCCGGCAAACAAAAAAGATCAAATTTCCAGAGCCGTCTGCGTCTCTCTCTCTCTCTCTCTCATTCCTCCATTTTGTCCAATGGACACACAAGATGAAAAGGAAGGAACTACTTGAAAAAGAAAGAGGTTATTTGTCCCATTGTTTCTAGGAGTGCCAGATGGGCCAATTAATCCCCATTGAGAGTGTGGCTATTAACCATCCATGCTGTTCTCCATTCTGCTCTTACTGTACTGAAAGACCCTTCGCTCTTTACATCCTGCTACCTGCACACGCATCCTCGTCTACCTAATAACGTCTTGCCAACGGGCTGATGAATGTGTGCATCAGCGTCAAGCGCTTGTGAATGCGAAGGAGAGGTGAGAAAGCCAGCAGGAAATCTAACGTAATATTTTTGGCAGAGTATAGCACTCACAAGTCGCACTCACACATTCGGTTGCGCAGCAGTCAGAATCGACATGTTAGGATGCAGAAAACACACCAAGACAGAAGAAAGCTCACTTTTAGGACATGAGAACAAAAAAATATCTGTTTCCAAAAAAAAATCTGTTTATTCTGTTGAATTTCTACATACAAAGCGCTAACCGTACATACCCAAATTAACGTCCAGATCTAACACACACACAGAGATAGTAAAAACATAGAATTGAGTTCAATTACCACAAGCACAAAATACACAGGGTTGTTCTGTTGAGGAAATGTCAGTTCAGTGTTACAGATGGCGAAAAGAACATCTGAAGGAGCTACATCTGCTTGTGTTTGTACATCAATACACAGCAGCTGTGCTTAGCAGAGAGCATTGTTTTGAATCCAACTCCCTGGAGAAGGCTTGCAATCTATTGCACATACATACACGGAACAAAAACCAACCTCAATGTAACGTATTTATCTCTGCTAAAGGCAGAGATGTCAGATAGTGACATGTCGTCGGGTCGTTTGCTCCAGCATTACAGCAGTGCATTTGAGATGCATATAAATACAATGGTACAGTATATGTAACACCATTATGAGGAGTCTTCAATGAGCCGGTGCGTGTAGTGGAATGAATTGTGCTGTGGACCTGATGGGATGGTCTATATGAGTGCCAGGACAGGTCACGAATTGAAACGTGTCAGGGAAACCACACGGAAGCGCCTGACCCCATCTGCGTCAAGTGCAGGTTTCTCATTGATCTGAGACTGCGGCCAATATTCCCGCGTGGGGAGGAGAGGGGAACAAGGCCAATGTGCACTGAAGTGGCAGGCGGAGGAAGTGCGGTAATCCAGTGGAGGATTTCTGTCCCAGCATGAGGGAAGGAGGCGACTTTATTCGCCGCGCTCTGATCCTCTCCTCAGGCTCCCTTCTCCAGCAGGCAGCCAAGCATTACCTCACAGCTGGAGTAAGATGAGTACACACACACACACACACACACACACAAACACGCACACTCACAAGCACACATGCTGCAGATGATTGATGCTCCACAGTAAATGCGAATGGCTGCTATGTAAAAATAATAAAGCTCCTGGCGAAAACACGCTAACGTGTTATCAGCATTAAATTAACTGCTTGTGCGGTTTTACATACAATGCGTTTTTTATGAGCTAAAATGCGCATCTAAAAGCTTTGTTTGGTCATTTAAAAGATGGCCTGCATCCTGAGGAGACTGTCAATTCTCTAGCTCGTCATAAAGCTCAAACCATATTCCACAATTTTGTTTCTGTGCGATGATTCTTCAGGTCGTTTCTCATCATGGATTTTGTGGAGACGGCGGTGCTCTCCTGTGTTGATGATGATGGAATCTGAAGTTTATCCCTGCTTACCACCTGCCGGCAGTGACGGGATGGGCTGCGTCACCCAGTGAGCAATGAGGCAAATGGGGTAGAAATGTAAACAGAAAGCAAAAACATGTACTCAACCGCTTTGACCTTAAGTCAAGCATGAGCCTCCCGTGGCGTGATTGACAGATGAGGAGATGTTCCGTGCTCGTGGGCAAAAACTCCTGAGCAAAGCCCCCCACAACCCCCACCCCCCTATCGCCAGCCAATCCTCTAAGGCCAGGCCAGGAGAAAACTGGGGAAGAACAGAGCAGAAGAGGAGGCCAAGAGAGCACAACTAGAGATGTGAAGAAGAGAGGAGATGGGTGGGATGGTGTAGGGTGGACAGCAGGTTTCTGCGCACCGTCAGCAGACCCACACAGTTGTCCACAGACATGCACAGCTGTGACCCACAGATAGCACTGCTTCTGCTGCTGCATCTCTCCATCAGTACACAGGGAGATAAGGAACAGGCACGCACAGCATGCACACATCAGGTCAAAGGTGAAGCATGCCAAACTGCACGTTAAAGACCTCCATTTACATTGTAACTAATTTGAATGTGTAAGAAAATAAGTAACTGCAACATTCTACTGTAATTTTTAACTTTAATTTCCTAAACATGAAAAAAAAGTGTTCGTCTTTGGTACCGGGGGTGGGGAGGGTTCTCCACCAAAATTTGTTTTTCCTCATCGAATAATAGGACAATGCAAGTGAAGTGCTGTTAGCCAAACCCAGCGTTCCTTCTATGTCAGTGAGGGGCTCATCCCTCTGCCTGTCAGCCATAACTATTTAAGAGGCTCTGCCGAGTGGATGCCACTTCATGCACAACAACGCCACTGTCAACTTCACCTCTGTGCACACGGAATCTATTTGCATTTCCATAAATACAATTCCTCATCCTCCATGCCATCTCACTATCCCCCAAAATATGGGTAATTCCCAGTGCTGTTCTCCAGAGCAATGGAGAACACAAAGGAAAGGGTTTCCATTCACTGAGCTAAATGTCTCATTTCAATAATAAGTGTCAGGCTAAAATATGACCAGTAGTCCGGTACAGTAGAGGCGTTATGACTGCATAAATCACCTGGAGACAGATGCCCCCCCTCACCCCTACCCCCCACTCTCACCCCTCCGCTTCTTGGTCTGGGCCACTCCCAATATTCTCAGTGCTGCTTCAGTGACACCCAACTGCGCTTAAAAAAAAAAACATGTTGGAGGATGGGTGTTGGAGTGGGACACTGGGGAAGTCTCGCGATCCCCTACATCTCCACGGGCCCCCGCTAACAGCCAGCCTTTAACCCAGACTGCTGCGGTGTGGAGAACAGCCGCCTCGTAGCCTCCAGCTATTTTCGCATTTGGAAAAACCCACTCTGTTCTGCTTCACTTCGCGACCTTCATGTTTGACAAACAGGAGTGAACCCCCCCCCCCCCCCCCCCCAACCCAAGCTCAGCCCTTGGTCACGTTCACTCCGCTGATTCCATGTCAGTCATAGTTTTCGCTTGTCAGACTCACATATAATGGACTTTCCAATCAAATGGAAATGTTTCCTAATAACATGTTGCCACAAAACACAAACGTGCTAGTTACTGAGTGTAAAAACATGGACGCATGGAAAATACAACAGAGGCCGTCACTAAAGTTGACATGGTTGCGTATATCTAGCTAAACTAGCTGATTAATATGGGCTTTGGAGGATCACTGCTCCCCAGGGCACTTCTTCTCACAAAACTCCAAACTTAGAGAGGGTCTTAGAGGTAACACACAGGACACTGGGCACCTGGAACAGGAACAGCACTCTATTGTGGAGTTAGGGTGTGAGAGGACCTCCACCTCTCAGCAAATCTTCCCATGTAAAAAAAGCTAAAAAAAACGACACAACATTCATATACTGTAGCTTGCATTATCTCCAGATGTAATATCTGCACCTCAAACATGTGGGAAATTCTTTAAGCAATTTTAATTAAAACGGGGTCAATGATACTCAGGAGGTAAATGATGCAAAATTACAATTCCAAGATAATGGCAATCTAATGGCTCAATTCTCCCTTCAAAAAAAAAAAAAAGATTGACAGTGGAACTAGAGCTGAATGGGAGATTCATCACATAAATGGTATTGTGAATGTATGAGGAATTATAAAAGCCCCCCTGACCTTTCTTCTATTAGATACTGGGTATATTGAAAGTAAATAAAGGAAAGGTTTGCTGGAGACTTACACATAAGCCTGCCACCTGTGGAAATCTCATATGGGTTATGAAAACACTCCATGTGATCAGGTTTGAGTTAAGCTGATGGGACATTAGAAAAGTTTACTTTGATTTGGTCTATTGAAGGTAATTAATGAAGCTGTGTGGGGTGTATGTGAATAGAGGCAGTTGTTCGTGTAACACAGCCGACGTTTGCAGCTTAAGAGCTCAATCTCAAATAAATCTGGGGCTTTACTCAAACTGAAATTGGAGGCTGTCCTTAAAAATATTCAAAGCCCCTTGAGAGACGTCGCAAACTAACAAACAAGCCCTCTCTTCACAGTGCATTATTATTAGAAATGTCTTCTTCTGAGAGTCTTCAATCATTTGATGAGAATATTTGAGTTCCAATCTATTTAATAAAAAACATTCTCTTGCATGGTTCACTCAATAAGCTCAGTGGTGTGGCATCTTTAACTGTGTGGTCAAAAAAATGTTTTCAAAAATACCCACTTGAAGCATTTCCTATAACAGTAGTGCATGTTGAGTCAACATCAAATTTTGAACTTGAATAACTTAACTAAAACAGACCACATACCGATGAGCAATTGAAGGGGATTTAATTTTACTTATTCCATGTGTCATTTTCCAGCTGTGGCATTCGGTGCAATAAATAACCATATTTACTCTGCCAAGTTTTCAGACCCTGAAAATCGTATTGGTTTACCAAAAGGCACTCGTAATGCTTTCTGCAGCCTGACTGCATCCTCTCTCGAGTAGGGGAAGGGAAAAATGAGCAGACTTTAAAAGCGAAGATCGTGCCCCACACATTCATTTTCACTTCCCTGACACCTATAGTGCACCGCTCCGAAAGCAATTAGCATGGTATAAGCGCTATTTACATAATCGCAAGACACGCGTCGGCCCACAACAAAGACTTTGCCTGGAAAGCTCACGCACTGCCTGGCTGTCACGCCGAGGGGGCTGCGCTCGCCCCTTCATTACGGCGGGGACCTCGTCAGAGGCTGGCTCAGAAGCTTCAGATGTAACAAGTACGGGGAGGGCAAAGGTTCAGGTTGGACCCCTGCTGCTGCCCATTGATCTGCCTGTTAGGCGGTAATTGGGAACCTGGTGAGGTGTGGAGAGTCAAGAGGCTGCTGGATAGACAGACCCCCCTGGCCCAAAGGAAGGAAACATCAGATTGTACAGAAGAGAAATGGAAAAGACACAGACAGTTAAGACAGACACAGATAAGCGGACAGCAAGAGAAAATATGAAGCACACACAAAGACAGACACCCAGCCAAACACATATAGATAGACATCATCCAACTCCACTGACTAGGATCGAAAACACAGAATGAGATCATTTTATTATTCTAATTCAAGACTTGGAAACGACCATTACCTCAGGGGTGTAGATAGAGGTGGCAGATTGAAGTGTCTGACAGCAAAATGCCTCTCTTGTGATTAAGTGTCAAGCTTGGCTGTTTCTCATGTCAAATGGTAAATTTAGAGGTTAGAGACTTGAGAGCAAAGAAAGTGTGAGCCCAGGAGATCTAAGTGAGTGTGAGTTCCCCCGCCCCTGCCCTCTCCATTCATGGATGAAAACGACACAGGCAGCATATTCAGCGGCCAGGTATTTGGCTTTGTAGGGTTCACCGTGGTTTAACGGATATAAGGCCCTCTTCCAATAGCAGAACGTCAATACAATACAAATACAAATCAGACAAAACAAACTTAGCTTGTCTCAATAAACGTCTGGGACATCATATAAAGCTGCCATAAAAGCAAGACATTTCCTTATAATTGGCACGGAAAGCAGATGATACAGACGGATAATCTTTAAGGTAAATATCTTTCAATGGACTTTACTGCTCCGTACTTTGTCACAAATGATGGAAGAGTGCATGGAGGGAGATAGGTGGCGTCAGTGATGTCTCTTTGGCATCACTTCCCTCACACATTTTGCGAGTAAGTAAACAGTCCTGGGCGACAGGAAATGAGATGTGACTCAGGGACAGGACGACTCCCTGCTGTGGCTAACTGCTCGTGATTATGCGGCACAAATAAATAAAGCTATCCTACAATAAAGCTCGCCGCAGGCAGCTCTTCCACATTAGAAATGCAGGCAATCTCTCTGATCTTGCCATAGATAAGTTCTCGTCAGTCATTACTCTCTCATAATATGCCAATACAGGACACCTTGAATAGCTTTTGATAGGAGATGAAACAGAGTGATAGTCAGCCCTCACAAAACATTTTAATAACTGGTGTTGATGATATGGGAATATGTTTTGAATACAGATAAACTTTGTAAACTCTGTAGGGTTCAGGGCCATTGAAGGAAGGACGTTTCATGGGTGGAATAAATCACACAGCACAAGGATTTGTCTCTGGAACCAAGTAAGCTGGGAGCAGTCTGATTGATAACACATGTAAGGCAAATGCTGAGGAGCTCATAAAAACGAGAGATATGAAAAGAAAGAGGAAGGGAAGTAAAGGTATGGTGTGCTTAAGGGGGGGGGGAGTGAGTTTATTGACCTCAATATTGCGGTATATCAAAAGAGCAATAGCCAATAGTCTTTTACCATCACTGGTCCCCTGGCTATTATTCTCCTCAAGCCCTGATCAAACAGCACAAAAGATCTGACTTTCCGCTGACATTTTTATGGAGGAGCAGAGTAAATAATTTGCCCCAAAGTAAACGCTCCTGATGTACAGTACGTGATCTTTCGAGCACTTTCAGAAATAATTAGGCCTAAAATTAGGTCAACTTTGTAAGTTATTTCCAAGATTTGTATGAAAGAAAAGGTAAACTAGACGAGAAATTAACTCAGAGATTATTTAGGCTTAAAGGATACATCTAATTAACAAACAACATACTACTCACAGAGTGGGGCTAATAACTGAGGTAATTACGTGCAGTCTCGGGGTGTATTCGCACTCCGTCAACTCTGCTGTCACTCACTGATGGATTTTATTTCACTTTCAAACTGGAGACGCTCATTGGGCGCCCTGTTAATGAAATCAACGGCACAATGAATTATAGAAAGTAGATGTCACTCTTTCCACGGAGCACGCCAATTTTGACATAATGAAATGCCTCTCAAACATGTCCGCCACGTGTGACAGTCGATGAGAGAGCTTGCAGAGGAAACAAACAATTGCCTTCCCCCTACACAATGCTTCCCCCCCACACTCACGCACAAACCGCTAAAGCAAGCAGTAATGAAAGAAGGTGGCTTGGCGCACCTTCCCAGGGCCATGAATACACAAACACGCCTAAAGGAATATTGATTGTGCCTGTCTTGTTCCTGGGATTAAGCAGGGCCAAATGCTGTTCGAGGTCTCTGCAAACAGTACATTAAGACTAGGAATTCAATTATTTCAATGGCGTGCCGTCTGTGCAACCCTTGCGGAAGTGACTCTGCTGTCACGGTTGCCAATCAGACTCAGCGTATGGAGGATCGGTGTCGCCGTCCTGAACTGGGTGTTTCTGATTGCAGCTGATGGGGGACCTGTAGGGGGAGGGGTGCTGGCAATGGAGGGGTGTGTGTGTGTGTGTGTGGGTAAGGGGGGTGGGTGTTTGGGGGCTGGGTGCGCTCTGTGCCACTGCCTCTTCCGATGGCCACACTCCCTGGCGTTAATGGGCGTAATGACGGATTGTTCCACACGAGGGTCCCCAGTCATTTATTCTCATTCTGCCAAGAGTCTGGCGAGACCACAGCCCCAATCAAGTTCCCCCTCGCCCCCCCCCCCCAATCCCCCTTCCCTCCCCTGCCCCCCTTTTAATTCCTGCTCAAATTTACCGCCTGATTGACTAATGGAAGTGGCCCACAGCTCCTGCCTTGCTTCTGCCCGCCAGGCAGCCTGAGGAGCCTAACGGCATCATTATGGCCGTATCAGTCCGCAATCAACAATTAAAAAATGACACCATTGCTCTGATAGCATCAAGCTGTTTTCATGAATATCTGCACAAATACATCCCGATTGGAGAGCGAGAGAGCCTGGAAGTGACCTGTGGTGCCAAATCGGTGATGCCAGAGGTGACTTCTGGATAGCAAGATGGACAGAGAGGTGGACCAGACGAGGTGGACATCTGCTGTCACAAGGGGGGCCCCAAGAGTGGTGAGCTGAAGGTAGGGAGGGGGTTGGTCTCAGTGGCACGGCTGGGCGGGTGGAAGATATTGAGCTGGGGGCATTGGGAAGGGACCTGCTGTGCCACGTCTGTCTGCGCCCGTCGGCCGCGAGCCCTCAATGCCCCACAAGCAGGTGCTTAATTGGAGGATGGCTCACGCCAAGCATGAGAAAGAGCGCTGCCACTGACGCTCAGTCAGGTGGCGCCTGGGAGCAGGGGGAGTCATCCCTGCACCCACCGTGCTGTCGCAGGCAGCGCACCACACCGCCAGTCCTTTAGGCTGACCCAGGTGGCAACAGGGCTTGGTGGCATCGGCGCACTCCCCCAACTGAGCCGGACCGAAGCCAGAGCTCACCCGCGTCTGAACTCTTTTTGTTCTCGCCACGCGGAAGGAGGAGAGTGATTAGATCCATTTAGACCGCAGTGGCGCCTGGCAAGCATGGCCGCTCCATGTGGAGCCACTGTAACACCAGAACGGGACCAAATGGCTTCCATGATTGGAAAGCAGAGGGGGTGGCACAGAGGAGGCAGGGGGGGAAGGAGATGGGGTAGTTTGGTTGGGGACGGATGGCGAATGGGAGGGAATCTGTGCCAAATCCACCCAGCGTTTAATAATTAGATGAGCGCAATTGGTGGGGAGCAAAAGCGTCTGCTCGGCTCCGTTCTCCGATAACGATTCGCTCTAAGATGGAGAAACCGGGACGGGAGCCCGGTGGCAGAGATAATTAGAGACCCGGCAGAAATACCCGGCGCAAAGAAAAGCTGTGTTTAAAGTATACTGTGAGCATTCTGTGCAGACTGAGCCCATGTGGCACGCTCAAATTGGCCCGACTCCTGCTGCAGCCTGGATCAAGATAAGAGCGGGAGTCTCTACCTTGGCACTGCACGGTGAACACGGCAGAGGCAGTGCTCACAATGAGTATCACAACATTAATCATATTTATATTCATTCAAAATTATCGTCATCAGTCATGACATTCCATGTTTTTTAAAAAATGAAAAGCTTGTGCATTACTGAGATTTCACGACCCAAAACACGATGTCTTGTTGTTTTTAACTGTACTGACTGCCACTTGTCCACCCTGTCCATCTGACTGCTCATTCTATAACTGTAGCCTTGAGTGCCAAGTGTAAGCCAGACTAGTGGGTTCACTGGCACATGGCTGGTCACAGGTCAAGTCTGTCCCTTTTCCGGCGGAGGCCGCTCCATCCAACAGTCCCCTGACATTTGGCTGGAGTTCCATCCTGGACAAACGCCTGGTGCGGCACCCATTAGCCATCTCATGCAGAATGTAATGAGAGCAGTTGATAATTCGCACAGAGATAACCCACACTCCAGGGCTGATGGAACTTGCCTACCATAACCAAGTCCTTTCATGAATGGATGTGTGCATTCTTTTTTAGTAATTCCGTTCCAGGGGGGCACTGAGGGCGCTCTTGTCTCGAGCGTCAGACTTAGAAGGGAGGGATGTGCTGTGCACTGATCTCTGCCAGCTGGATGACAACCCTATGAATTATAAATGCTATATCATAAATGACAAAAGGAGCCATGTTGAAAGTTTTAAAACTGCCAGCGTGATTTAATGCTGTAACATTTACTGAAATGATGGCACCTACTGAAATAACATATTAGAACATCAAAGCACATCAATTTTAACCGCAGTCAGTCCCAGGTTGTAAGACACATTGCAATGGACATTCTCCATGAGAGAAAAATGAACTCTGGGTTCATATGTCTGCAGGATTCCCAAGGCAGATTGGGTATTTTTTTCTCCAGAAATAAACAACTTGCCTGGAGGTGTGGTCAAGCAGGCACACACACATAAACACACATGCACACACATGCACACACACACACACACACCTTCATGAGAAATCTATTGGTTGTGAAGCACTGGTCTGTATACTGTAAGACAGATTCATTTTGTGTTTGTGGGGGAAGGCCAGGCCTGATGAACGTCTGCCCTGGAGAGGAATAAGATGCAGACCAAGTCTCCCTCTGCCACACACACACAGACACACACACCCCCACACACACACACACAATGAAAGCATCCCTAAGGCATCACTCTCTCTCTCCATCTCTTTCTCTTCTACCCCACTTCTCTCCCTCGGCTCTGCTATGTCTTTCTCTTTCTCTTTCCATTCTCTGTTTCCTCTATTGCAAAAAGAGTTACTGCTATTGATTAGTGTGCACGGTTCCTCTGGCAGTCCCACAGCTGCCTAAGAGGTAAATGCTGCTTCCAAACCCAGCGCTTCCAACCCCTCAGGTGGAATCGCTCCCTTTTTCCCCTGCCATCACAGACTTGAGGGGAAGAGATTCCAGACAAAGGAGACATTCCCAGAGCGTTGCCTCCATATTTATTTATTTATATATATCGATATTAAATAAATAAATGTGCTGGATATTAACCGTTTCATACGCTCCTTGGAGATTTGAAGAAACAAAACAAAAAGAGTCACTCGCACCATTTCAAAAGTGTTAATGAGTGTCGAGGGGGATCATTTTTTTTTCCCAAACCACAGACTGGGAGTAGCTGTTGTCTACTCATCCCACATATCAGACAGGCTCTTTTTTCTGAGTGTCTTCAGTGAATACTGCACCTTTAACTGCTGGTGCAGTGGACACTTCAGACATAAGACATATTTGTCCCATTCCCTCCGCCCCTTCATACACGTATGGTTTGCCAGGAGTGCAGGTTGGGCACATTGGAAAGGACTGAACTCTAGCGATGGCTATGCCAATGCTGTACACTTATGAGCAATGCAAAACTCTACCCACACGCAGGGCTTTCCCATTAAGCCTTCCTGATGGACATCATTCCGCCACCAGTCCAATGCTCTCCACTGATGAGCTGTGTGAGGCCCTGCCTACTATACACTTAGGGCTTTCCCATCAGGCCCTTCTGATGGACACTATGCCACCAGTCCCACATGGATGGATGGCAGAGGCGCGGGATGAGTGGCAGTGGCCAGATTAGGTCGTCACACCATGATGCCCAGACTTGATCAACCCCGTCAGCATTTTTTTTCTTTCTGCGCCAGCTCGCCAGAGCTTAACTCCACAGGCCCAGGATCAGCCGCTTTTCATGAGGTTGAATGATCCATATGAGTGCAATTTGGTTTCCTTTCATAGGCAGGCACACAGTCATCTATTGTGCAAAATCAAAAAGCATAACAAGGTGAAGTGGCTCTGTATAAGAAGTCAGTGACTACACCGAGACAGGGATTCTCTGAGACAGTATCCCTCTGAGTCCTATTCACTGGCACTATTTCAATTAAGAATCTCATTTTGGGCATTCTTTTTGTGAATAATTATCAGCTTTGTTAAGTAGATGGTTTCCATATTATTGTAGCCCTTTGACTCATTTGCCGTGATGGTGCGCACTGTGAAAGGCTCATATTCTACTTGTTACAATTTTCTTCCCTAAATATTCCATCTGGCTTCAATATTATATAAGTATCGTTAAAGCGCTCCAAATGAATATTTTGCAAGGAACATTATTTATCAAAACCGATTGCATTTGTGATTGTGCCCTGGGGTAAGACCCGGCTCTCAAAATGAATAATTGACATTCACGTTCTACAGCACACTGGACATAAAATTACAACACATTATTCATGTTCCGGGTTTCATTAAAACTTTGTAATTAAATAAGCTCAACTGCAACACTTTTCCAAATAATACGGCTTGCTGTGAATGGATTTTGCCATTGGCTTTAATTGCCTTAGCTACAAAAGAGCTGGGTTCGACCTGTGTTCCTCCTCATTGGAGGAGGAATTGATTTCAGCGGACAATGGCTTGGTGATCCTAAAGGCTTTAGAAGCAAGGCTCATCGAAGGAGAGAGAGCAGCCACCTCATTACAGCCGACCCATGGAATTGTGTCAGTGTGTCAGCGTGACAAAGCTTCATGACTCACACTCATCTGCGTGCCAACCCCCCACCCCCAAAAAATCTCTTAAGAGAGCCCCACAGCCTCTTGATGCTTTGTGTGTGTGTGTGTGTGTGTGTGTGTGGTGGACTGTTCTGCAGGTTGGAATGCCTCTGATGGTGTCTCCAGTGTCTAGACTCCTATTGTGGAAGGAGACCTTTTTAGAGGCGCGTGCAATGCAAATGACTTCGCTGCTGGACGCTTTTTTGTGCTCCTTATCGCTCTTGCTCTGGCACGGTCGAGCCCGGTGTGTGTGCCGGGAGCGGCCGAGGCAAGAACGGTGGGAGGTGGGGGGAGTGTGGTGGGGGTTTGGAGAGGGGGCAAGCATCAGTGGCTCCCATCAGTGACTTGTCAGTGGGGCCTCTTATCAGAGGAGGTGCAGGGGGTGCCCGCTGACCTGTGGAGTGACACTCGTTGCCGGCCGCCAGCTGATCTCCAGGGTTCTGGCAGACATCAGACGCCCACCCCCCACAACCCAAACGCACACACAGCTGTACACACACACACACACACACACACACACACACACACACACACAGCAACCCACACGTCTCGTATCTACAGCTTTTCCTCAGCTGCCTTGGAGCACCACTGTCACCTCTGGAGAGCTTCCTTTGTATTTATATGTGTGTGTGGATGTGTGTGTAGATGTGTGTGAATACATGTGTATGTATGAATGCATGTATAGACGGGTCTGTGGTCTATGTGGCCGAGCCCTAACGCTGGCCTGATCAAATGAGCATCCCGTTCTGACACCCGGCTTATTTTTCCAGAATGTCAGTGCTGATCCCGGCCAAAGATACTTTCCTGGTAGAAAAAGCAGCCCAGGGCTGCAAGCATCCTCTACGGGCTGATAAGGGAAGCTCTTATCTGAGGCACAGCATTCCTGTGAATTTTACCTATACACCAAGGTGCGACCAGTTCATCCATCAGGAACAAATGATAGTTAAATGTCAACGTACATATGAGCCATTGAAGGCAAGTGCAGAAACACCTATAAGTTCAACTAATACCAAGAGTCTTTTTTCTTCTATTTGTCTGGGAGTCCTGATAAGGTTCCTCTGACAGTTCCTCGATGTCCTTGGGGGGAATTGGCTCAATGTACGCTATGCAGTGAATTAAATAAACACAGAGAATGCATTGTTGCAACTAAGCCAGGGAGGCCACGCACTATTGACCTTTTTGGATAAAGAGGCCACTCCCTATTGACGGCCTGAGGCAAAGACTACAACTTCCAATCACCTCCAGTCAGGGCCAGATAAATGGCAATCTGCTAATGCATCACTTTGCCGCGGTCTTTAAAAGGCACCCAGCCTGGTGACTCGAGGGCAGAAGTGTGAGCCAAAAAAATACTAAACAAAAAAACAACAACAGGAAGAAATGGATCATGGTAGCCGTTTTAATTAGGGCACATAAATGTCACCCTCATCACCACGGCTGGGGAATTAATGAGCATTCGGAGCTAACCAGCCGAGGCGAGTGGCCCTGCCACAGACAGAGCCACGTTCCTTCCGTGTTTTCGTTTTCGGCCGCAGCGCCTAGGCACATTGTTTCATTCTGCGCTGACAGACTCCGTGCCAAGCTGTGGGGGGGTCCGCTATCACCGGCACGCCGGGGCCGAGACTCGCATTTCATTATAGAGGGAAACAATCCTCCGGTTGGATTTATGCAGCCTCGTAAAAAAAAAGAAAAAAGAAAAAAAGACGAGTGGATGCCAAGTGTAGGGGAAAGAAATTGTTGTGGGGATCAAGGGGGATGCTGCTTTGAAATGCATAAAATGTCATTTATGTGAAAACGTGGCTATCTCGCACTGGCAAACGGAATTTAATAATGTGTCTTTTCTCTGTGGTGGGAGGAAAATATGTGTTAATATTTCACTCATTGTCACTGGAGAGATGTTCCGGCATACAGGACCAGGCAGATTGAGGGCGGGGGACTGCGCTTGGGTGCCTTGCCATTATCCAATATTCATATCAATAATTCTCATAAAGTCGCCCTGTGACTGATCTACAGGCTCAGTGGAATTAATGAGGAAGGGGCTTGGTTATGGAGAAATCCGTGTGGAATATTTGTCCGTCAATGCTGTTTTTCATCGTTTTGCTGAACTCTGATGGTGGAGTGCTCTTACCTCATTCTCAATATCATCAGCACAAAGGCACACATGTGATGCCGTCCATCTGAAACCTCAGATGAGCTGTGTGCGTTCACAACATCTGACGCATTTGACCTCGAGCTGACGTGATTGGGTCACTGTGCCTGATGTTCGGAGTAAACAAAGTAACGTAGCTAACATGATGTTACCATTGTGTCACTTTTTCAAGGAGCCAATGAATAAATGAAAAATGAAACTCATGTAAAGTTTCCAGTGTGAGCTGATAGCTAGTGTGCCAGTGATGCCAGTGAATGGGAGGAAGGATCAGTAATGCAAGCGTGACCTATTTAAAGATGTTTAAAGTTGGAACCCTGCAGAGTATGCACATCCCCGGAAACTGCTACTGATACATGTGCGACTGTGTGTGTGCGTGTGTGTGCGCGCATCTGTGTGTGCCCACACACCAATGTACTGCATACTTTATGTGTGTGTGTGTATATGTGTATGTGTGTGTGTGTGTGTGTGTAAGGAGGAAGCTATAAACAGAACCAATGTGTGTGTGCCCCCGTGTGAGGGCTGAGAGAGATGGCAGCTTGATGGTGATAAAACTCATTTTGAAGAGGCTGCGTGAGGCAGGTCAGTGCAGGTTGCGGCGGGGATTTGATACATGGCTGAAAAGGTCAACCTCACTCTTATTGGGATAAGGAACAGGCACGGCAGGAAAAGGTCAATTCATCAACTCCCTCTTAAATCCTTCCCTGGCTTCCTCAAGGAGATTTAGTGGACTTGCTGATAAAACACATTGACTTCATATCTGCACATTTATTAGCCTCTGGTGGATATTTAGATGACGCTATGTTTCAGGGAAGCACGGCATACAAGCCATTTACTGCTCTGAAAATGTGACCTCGTCTCATTTTGTTTCTCAATATGACACATAAATATGTGACGAATGGTACATTTTAGGAGTCATCAATTTAGGAGGTACATCATCAAGTTTTGCAATTCAGACATGTTGATTACTTAAAGGCAGGCCAGTAGCTTATGTAACATCCTGCCAGGCATGTCTTCTATACGTCTACGTAATGGAACCTATCAGATGCGGGGCTTGGTGAAGTTGGTGAGTGAGGTCGGGTAGATATCGCAGGCATTAAAAAAAAGACAGACTCAGCAATTTTCGATCTAATTTCCAGGGATCTCAGGAAGGACGTCCGCCTCGCGCAGAGCAGGAAAAAAACATCTTTACGGATCCAACATGGCTGCTGACAGAGTTTGATTAAAAGAGAGAGGATGAAGCACGGGGTCTACTCAGCTCAAGGCCCTTATAATGGCCGAGGCTCAGAAATATGGGTCTCGCACGATGCCCGTCTCTTCATTTTGGGGAAATGGCTCAGGAGTGTGTATTATATTTCGAGGTAATCATCTCGGCGGACACCAGATCAATCACGCCACGCCATTTTTTTTCTTTCTCCTCTCTTTCCTTTGTTCTCACCTATCAATTTTAATGGTTGAGGACCATCATTCAGAAAAATATAATAGGACAAGAAGATGGATGGCAGCATTTGTGGCAATGGGTCTGGGGGGAGAGATGGGGACAATCTTGTGGGGGAGACGCTGGCTACCAGCGGCCGAGAAAAGAACTCACAAACACAAAACATTCATAATGTGAAAAGGCTGTGTGTACATACAAACACTTACTGTAGACATCCAACTCACAGTATGCTGTATACCAGTCTATTCATTTCACACACACACACACACACTTATTTTCACATACTGCAAAGCACAACAACAAGGCTGCACCTTAATCTTTGTTATGTAAAAAATAATGCAATTGCTGCGCACAATTGAAGACGTCTGACACATTCATGTATCAAATTTAAAAGCCTGTCCACATTTCGCAGCATTAATAGCACAGCCCAAATCTATCCACCCAACCACTAGATGAGACTGCTGACTCCTCAGCTGTGTGAGTAATTTCCCTTGAGCACCATAGGGGGACTACAGTTATGTGAAGCACTATTCTGGACAGCAGCCAGACCTCCATAAGGCAGGATCCACACAGCAGAGCTCGGACTCATGGGAATTGTAGGATGCCGTGACTCACGGCCTCGGCGCTCTTTGAGTGATGTTACCTTCTCCTCCGCAGTCCACTCAGCATGATTCGTGTGCAAAAAACACCCCAGCCTCTGTACCGCACCCCTGCTGCCAGCATCACACACATAGGAGGAGGGGAGGGATGCTGTTCCGCACATAAGAGCCATCCAGAAATTACGCACCCCACTTTAAATCCCCGAACCTGTGGCTACCAAACACTCTTCACTGAACTATGAAGAAATGAAGTGCAGGGTATAAAGTCAAGATGTAACAGTATAAAGCAAAGATTCTAGAGCGAGCAGCTCAGCACTCTAGAATTTTTGCTATAAAGTGCCTATGCTGTTGTGCACTATTTCAACAAACATGCTCCTGTAGTGGAAGAAGCCCAGTGGGTGGCTATAGATTGAAGGCTGTATAGTATACTGTGTTACTGTAACGACACAGAGCCTCTAATCTGCCATTTAATTTAAAGAGCAGCCCATAAGTGCTGAGAGGCACATATGGTGGACACTCGCTGCTCGTAAATCTTCTTTGCTACTTCTTTATCAGCCGATGATCAGGGCTGTTCTGCCTCATTAAGCCGAGCGACTCCTGAGCACGTGCTCCTGGTGCCCCTCACCGCACCACCAGTAGCCAGGTCCGGGCCCCTCAGCCATCACTCACCGTCTGTCTGCCGGGCTGACCCCCGCTGTGCCGGCGCACACAGAACTTTCCAGAAAACTCGAATGTGCCACGAACTTGAGCGGAGGGCCATTAGGCAGCGATTAGGAAATGAAAGGAGTGGAGTGACCGCTGAGGCAAAGGGAGCTGACTAGAGCATGTTATACTCTGGCACGGTGGATTGGTTCCACTGTTGCGCTAAGCTGTAGGATGCTGTTTGTGCTGTGACAACGGACCCGTGGAGAATTGGCTCCAGTCATCTGCTTAAAGCCCGTTTTTGGACGCGTTTGTCGGCTTCATCTAAATCAGCCGTGGCTGGTGCACCATCTTCCCTGTGGGCCAAGCATCTATCAAGCGGGCACAAAAGAGACCTCTCCGGGTAGGATCACGCTGACAACCACGAGGAGCTCCAAAACGGAGGGAAACAATGAAAAAAAAAAAAACTCTTGCTTTCTCTCTCTCTTTCTCTCATTCTGCCGCATAATACCCAACAACACAGAGCCCAACTGCATGCACCAACATCTGTGGTCTCGCTAATTAGTCCAAAAAAAGTCACACCTCACTGCATACAACTTCTACACGGATGCTGCAGTGACAGTCTGGCTGGGGAGGGGAGTGCTGGGATTTTCAATGCATGACAAGCTCGGAGAAAAACAGACTCTGACTCCCCCAATACCGCAGGGAGGGCCATTAATGTTGACGCCTGACACTGGCACTCATTATGATCAGCTTGATTCTGTGGAGAGATCCTATATATTCCTCCGCAACACTAACTTCAGTCTTCATGCATATACAAAGTGGGACTTTTTAAGAGTATAGTGGCAGCACATAGTAGAACATTTCTGTCCACTCAGGCTGTTTCCCCCAACACATTTGTCCTTTGGACAAAACCAGTTAAGCTTAAGTTAAGCACTGTGAAGAACTTCTCATGTCATACTGTGATGGTCAAATGGCCTGCCTGCCTGCCTCAAAGAGGGTTGCTGAGGTTGCAAGTGCTTCTGCTTTAAACAAGTCAGCAAAAGTTTTTGTTGCTTGAAGATGGATGAACAGTGTTCTGTGACAACACACCATGAAATGAACCGAGTTCTATGAAAAATGTTGCCGTTTTGTGTTCCACTTTCACCCTCCATAAGTGTCCTTCCATCTTGTTCCTGATGCTAAGCAAGCCTCCAAATTCCTCTATTTTCACACAAAGCTTTTCTTCCCCACTCGGTTCCATGTGCATTATTACTGCGTGACAATAAAAAGGAACATATTTGGAAGGTGGAAGGTCTGGCTATTTCCACAGCCAAACACCTGCAGCCGTGTCAGAGACTCGCTCATAAATCTCCCGCCACTCCTGGGACTATGGCAGTCAGAGGAGAGGGAGAGGGAGAGAGAGAGGGAGAGAGACTGGGGGAGACTGACCGACCACCGTGACCAGTTTCTCTATGCCTGAGAGCCTCTTTATGACCGAGTGACAGAGGGCTGCCTCCTGAGCCATTTGCACATTTTGAAAATGCACATAGCCCAGAGTTAGGGCAAAACCCTGTGTGCTTAACAAGGGAGGGATTCCAAAAGGGAGACAAAAGAAAGTGACATGGAATCAGCAATGCACTGGGAGTGAAAGAGACAAGGAGGCAACAATATGATAAGGAATAGGGGTTTTTTGGAAAGGAAAGCTCTGGAAGCAAAGTCCCCGTCCCTGACTGGTGCAGTGAGACAAACCTGTTCAGGAAAACACACACATTGCCACACATCTTCTCACTCCCCACCCCACACCTCCCCCTTCTTTTTTTCTCACCCCCACTCCCACAACTCTCCCACTTTCTTTTTTTCCCTCTCTTCTTGCCTCCACCGATGGTGTGAGTGTAGGTGCTAGAGTAGCAAGGCTGTCCAAAAAAGTCTCTCTTTCATAGATGGAACAAAAAGACAGCAGCATTTGAAACACTCCTTCCTATCATCCCTCCTTCCTCCCCCCACCTCCACACTCCCATCCTCTCTCCCAGGGTCTCGGCAAGCCAGCACTTGGCTCCAGCTCCGGGAAACAACTGTGCGCGGCTGCACATTTATCTACAGTGCAAGGCAAGGAAGAGATGAGAGAGAAAGAGAGAGAGAGAGAGAGAGGAATAGAGTTAGAGAAAAAAAGAGAGCAGAAAGCATACAACCTATTTGAACTCCACGCTTTGAGACAAGCCAGCTGTAAGAACCAGAAAAGCAAGCCTTAACAATGAAATTGAAGCCTGCTACCAGTTTTTGACTATCTTTAATCATGGACCGAGTCGAAGCCAAAGAATGAAGCCAAACAGCAAACTGCAGCTTATTACTGCATCTGGGACTAAGGAGGACAAAGAATTGAGGAGCACCATGAGGACAACTCCTCTGGTCTGGGCCCACAACCCCTGTGACCGGCCTCTCTCCTCAGAGTTTAGGGCTGACAACAAGCTGAAGAAAGCCCACACGTTCTCCTCCACACATTCTCTCACAAGCTCTGGTCTCTCTGACAACGGCAAAGTATCTGAGTGGCAGCCGCCAGAGTGCTCCAACGCAAACTAAAGCCTGTGGCCATGGGTGACAATTAACCAAGCTTAAACTCCACGCTAACACCACTCACCCCCCTCCACCCCAACCCCCACCTCCCCAATCCCCTCAAACTCCACCAACGTTCTCATTCCGCAAAGGCTGAGGAAGACATTTCACATCCAATTAATGCCAGGGGGATCGTTTAATAAGGCGGCTACTGAGGCTGGCTTGACAAAGCGGCTGTGGTGGCAGAGCCGAGCGCACTTGGGCACCCGCCAAGGTTGCGCATGCTTTGCTTTTTTTCCCCCTGTCTGGGACACCCACATTCTGAAGCCCACCCTGGATGCGTGTGGAGAGCAGGCTTCAGTGACTCCCAAGGGCGACCAGGCGTGGCGGGGAGTGGAGGGCATTAGGATAAGCTCTGTCTGAGACCACCAGTGTGGGCACACTGGCCAGACTGGGCACAGAGTCACGGATCAGCTGCCACCCTCTCTGACTGCCTGTAAACACACCACCACTGCACTGTTTGTACTGACAGATTAAAAAGTAGTGTGGATTTACCACCCACTGTATTACTGACATCAAAACATTTCACTGCTCTGAAACATCACCTGATCCAAATCCATTCAGCTATTAAAATTGGAAGCTAGCCTCTGACCCAGATGATAAAATCAAACTTCTAACTTGATAC
Source organism: Limnothrissa miodon (assembly GCA_017657215.1). Taxonomy (NCBI): domain Eukaryota; kingdom Metazoa; phylum Chordata; class Actinopteri; order Clupeiformes; family Clupeidae; genus Limnothrissa; species Limnothrissa miodon. The sequence goes on from JAGFZM010000010.1 coordinate 2,906,129, forward strand.
TCCAAATGCACACAATTGTCATTTTAAATCCATTAAATGACATGACTATGAAATCAAGCTCCCTGGTTCAAATATTAGCATAACAGCATCTGATGAACTGTTTGACACACAAACACCACAGCTTGTGCAATAGCACTTCAGCCAAGACAATCAAAGCAGCTTCAACCCCAAACTGTCATGCACTCCTGCCAGGTATGCGTGAGAGGGAGAAGAAGGATAGAGAAAGAAAGGGATGAGAGGAAAAGAGGGGAAGGGAGAAGAGGAAGAGACAATTAAGAAAGAGAGAAATCTATTGTTTTCTCAAATGTACTAAAGCAAATTAACTGATAAGCGGGGTAGAAACACTGTATGTTTCACACATTCCCTTTCACACACTTCGTCCCTGTAAAACACTTTCCCCTTTACCAAACGCCCCCCTTCTCCTATTGGTCTCAATTGCTCTCTCTCTCCCTCTCTCATTCCTCTGTCTGAGGAAACTCTTATTCCCTTTCCACACCATGAACGCTCTTCATACTCTTCAAGCCAAGTCAGACTGGAAGACAGAAAAGAAATCATCCTTCTCTGCATGCCCACAACAGTACCTGATCGTCCTTTTACTCTTTCTTGCTCCCTCCATCACTCCTCTCACCCCCACCTCCTCTGTCTCTCCATCTCCGTCTCCCTCTTTTTTTCCAGCCGACCACGAGAGCAGGTCAGTGCTGTGAGACCTCACCTCCTCCTCCTCCCCCCCCACTGCTCCTGCTCCTACAGGAGTGTGCTTACCTGTGCAATCTCGTATAGCAGCTTATAGTGTTCCTCTCTCTTCTGCAAAGTGCAAAGATTGCAGCCCATCCTAGCCGTCAGATGTCACGTCGCGCAGGAGCCGCTCGGCGCCCGCTCCTCGCTCGCCGGCAGTGCAACAGACAGGGGCTTACCCGCCAGATCGGCGTGCCGTTTCTCATCAGTCAATCCTTAGGGCAGGTGTCTCGCTCAGAAACATGTGCGGGCAGCCACACGCGCAGAAGCACACACCAGAAAAAAAAAGAAAAGAAAAAGCACACAAACACTCCACACACATGCACACGTGTGTGAAAGTGTGTGTGTGTGTGTGTGTGTGCGGGTGCGCAGAAGTGTGCGGTACCAGTTGGCTTTTAGGAACGCGAGTGAAGCAGCCGCGCAACTCTATCGCTCCTTCCCTCTCCCTCTCTGTCTCTCTCTGATAGTGGTTGTGGCAGCAGCAGTAGTAGCAGCTCCGTCAGTGTCAGTGTTTCTCTCTCTCTCTCGTCCACTCTCTGCCGCTTCGCTTTCCCTCCCTTTCTCTCTCTCTCTCTTTCTCATACGCACACTATCAGACTCTGTGCACGCTTCTCGCGCTGTTGTTGTTGACTCCCACTTTCCGTGACACTCCCCCTTCACACGGAGCCACACACGCTAGTGCCGGGCCATGAATAGTCATGAGGAGGCTGCAGCCAGCCTTTCCTGAGAGACGGGGGAGTGGTCAGAGGGAGGGACTTGGAGAAAGTGGGTGGTGACTGAGAGACGAGAAAGGAAAGAAAAAAAAAAGAAAGAAAGACTGGGTGCCTCATTAAAGGTCTGTCACTGTTAAACAATGAGTTCCTCTGGTGACCGTCTGTGTGTGCACACGCCAACACGCACACACACATGGACACACACTAATCTTTAGTGTGAATGAAAACTTGTGTCAGGATGTGTTTGTGGGTCTGTGTTGTGCATCATCAAAGGTGTTTTTAGTTTAGAGGGAAATGGTTAGCAGACAATCTTATGCAGTCTACTGGGAAAACAAATAGGCTCTTCTAGCAGATGCTCTTGCCTACTTACTTGGGATTTCCTCTCAAGGACAAACCTTGAGGAGATGCCATGAGAGGAACAAGCCTTTTTTTGGAGGGCATATGCATCTCATTTTAATCCATTTCCATGCAGGGGCTACACATGCTTAGCGCACAGAGAGCCATGTGATCTCAAGTTGACGGATGCTGTCTTCTGAAGGATGCGGCGAGTGGAGGAGAGGAGAGAAGAGGAGATGAGACGAGAGGAGGGGAGAGGAGAGGAGAAAAGCACCAGGGCTGTGCAAACTGATCAGCCACACTCATCATGAGACTTGCAACATACAGTGTGCATCTTAAACTAGGTCAGCCTCTGTTGTTTGTCCAAACAACTCGGCCCTGAAGTCATGCAGGACATGAACCGAGTTATGGATCTGGGTCTGCTTCTGCATTCCCCACAAAAAAAAAACTCTTCCCAAATAATTTCCATAATACAGCGACTATACAGTACCACAGCTTCAAGGAATTATCTCAGTAGGACCTTGAGCAGGTACTGTAAGAGCCACAGCTGTTTGTTTCGAAGAAATAAAGACTAGCAATCAGAAGACAATTCAGCCCATCAGGAGATCACTGACAATAACACCTTCTTCCTTCAAGCGGGGATAATTGCAAAACAGTGGACTCTAGGTGGGGTAGAAAATGAGAGAGAGAGAGAGAGAAAGAGAAAGAGAGCCCCCCCTGGTTAGGGGAAGAAACCACTAACAAGCTGTAATTGTTAACAAATTGCCCCCAACCCTTCTCAGTCATCGGTATCCTCCCAGACTTAAGAGGAGATGAGCGCTCATCAGCTGGCTATTGGCCGTCTCCACCCCCCCCCCGAGAGAAAATAATCCAATTTTCTGGGGTTTAATTTCAATCAGAAGCCTGGAGGCAAGCCAAAGAGCTACCTACCAGCACATAGCATCATTAGAGTTAATACGCACCCATCCCCTACACGTGCGCACATGCACACACACACACACACACACACACACACACACACACACACACACACAGTTGTCAGAGATATGTTCAGAGAATGCCTCTATCCCATCCTCATGTGTAAGGACAGGTAATTTTCTTCATAGTCTTCGGTGAGCACAGCACATGACGTTTTGGATATAGCAGGTTAAGAGCACATAAGGCAGGATTATTTTTAGGGGAAAAAGTAAATTGTGTGAATATATTACAAATGTAAACATGATGGTTGTTTTTTAACGTATGCATAAAGTACACATTATAACAATATACTGCAAATTGTTCACACACACACACACACAAACACACACACAAACACACACACACACAACACACCACAGAAAGGAATAGGGAGAGGCCGAGAAAGAGATTTCAGCTTTTTTGTGGTTGCCTGGCAATGCCAAACCCATCAAGTGCTATCCACTAAAGTGTCAATTTGACATCAAAGGGTCTTGTCGTGGGGCTTCTGAGCAGGAATTTGATATTGCTTTCCAAGGACGGAGCACTGACTGCAGCCTACAAAAAAAAACAGGATTTCAATTTGAAGCACTGCTTCTATTGCATCTCTCTGATGTCAGCATGGAAATACGGCTCTCCACATCTGAGTCCCAAGGTCGCCGTGTCAGTCACCCAATGGACTCCTGTTGTCACAGCAATTATGAGAGGCCACAGAGACACAGGCACTTAACACTCTCCACAGACTGCATGCTTTGCAACCTGTGTGTCAAACAGGATCGGACCAAGATCATGGTCAAATACTTTACGGAGGGTCGGATGACGACAACCGGCTATTCTCCCTCTCCCTCTCTCTCTCTCTCGTGCTCTTCTGTGAGGGCTTGTGTTATGTGTTCTCTCAGCCCCATGCTGTCCATTTCTGTCCCTCTTGTGTTGGTGAGGCCATTCATCAGCGATGCTGCCTCACTGCACAAGTGGGGAGAGAGGAAAAAAGGGCCCTGCTTCCACACTCTCCCACTTAATGGGACTCTGGTGTGTGAGCATAGAAAAGCCATTAATTCTTGGGGCGACAGGGCCCAATTTTCCCAGCATCCTCCTCGCCCCTTTGACAGACTGATATTTGAGTTCAACGCCCCAACATTCCCCTCACACACACAAACACACACACACACACACACAACCAACACCCACCACACACACATGTATACAATGTCCCATGCCTTCCTATACCTTAGAGCCTAAACCTTGAAACCAGCCAGGTGTAAAATTCCAACAACGCCGAGTCGCCATGATGCAACATGGCCACTCGGCAGAGACTTCCATGGGCCCCTCCAAGCAGTGAACGTTAACCAGAGTCGCAGTCTCAGACAGGCACACATGCGCCGAGGGGCTCCGGTCATGGACCACACTTCAAAGGGAGAGAGGAGTTATGGAGTTTTAATGAATTCCCACATGACACAGAAGCCCATCTCATGGCCGCCTCAGGATTTGCAATGGTAATCACCAATGGCTAACGGCCGGCCGACACCGCCTGACCGTTTTCACATGAACACGACAGGAGGTGAAGAGTTCACGGGTGAATTACTCCAGAAAGTTCTCAGCTCAACCTCTTCATCTTAGCAGAAGTGACTCATTTAAAGCAGAGACTGCAAACAGGGTCTCTGCACGCTCTTAAAGTCAGAGATTTAATATGAATTTAAGGCCTTAATCTTAAATCTTTAATGTAATGAAATATCATTATCATTATTAGATGTCTAAAAGACATCTAGTTTGGTCTGAAATTGGTCCTTTTTGTGAATTTATACCGCAGATGCACCACTACAGTGTATTTCACATGGACCACACCACTTGCCTGAAGAGCCGTTTCAAGGGGAAGAGGCTTTTTTCTTTTCATGTGAAGTTGGTAGTTACAGTTGCATAATTTAAAGGTATATTCTATGAACATAGAATGTATACATTTCATTTCACTTCTGAAAAGCTGTGCAATTTTCTGTGAGTAAGGGTGTGACCCTAGACTTATATAGTCCTAAAAAGGTCTTAAAAATCATAAACTCAAGTTGTTAAACCTGAGGAAAGCCTGTACATAGGAGTATACTGTACATTGAGGCCATTAGACATAAGACTTAAACGACCTTTGAGATACAAACATATGGTGGGGAGCGCAGCAGTAAGCCTGTAGGCAATATTGGCCTGCCATTATTCCTAGACCACACAAGCATAAGGCTAGCTCAGAGGTGAGTGCAACTCAGTGAACTTGCACAGTTTGTTAGGCCATTTACTTCCATGGAAATAGGTTTACCATTGATCCGAAGTATCAGCTCTACAAATGCACGTACATCATTATGGCTGTCTGACTCCTGCAGACAGGACACGAGTCAAACCCATAGCGTACCTCAGCTTGGCAGCTCTCCTAGTGAGATTCAATATCAGTCAACAAATGCACATGCAATTATGGTACGTTTATAAACAACAATCAGATAAAATATTTGACACAATTATTTCAAAATTATTCACAGCGACCCTAGAGCACATTTACAGAGCAGTTACAGTGCTTCTCTTGGTCATTATGTTTATATCTAGAATCCTACATATATTGACTTTTATTAGAGGTCTGCAATTCAATCATAAGGACACCACAGTACAGTATGTCATGATTATCATATGTATCTCATCAAAGGTACAGTTCATGATTCTAGCCAATCAAGACGTTCTTTCAGAAAGAGTCCCTGTGCATGGACCGATGACTAACCAGAGAGCCACACCACACATACTAGCTCATAGCATATGCTCATAGCATAGAAAGTTATGCACATTATGGCGGATATTTCACATAGATTATGTGTGGCAATGTAGTAGATAAAATATAAAATAAAGAAAGACTGAAAGAAAGAAAGAAATAATACATATTACACATTACATAATACATACACAGAGAGAGAAAGAGAGAGAGAGAGAGAGAGAGAGAGAGAGAGAGAGAGAGAGAGAGAGAGAGAGATGGGATTATATTTTCTCAGACAGCCTCAGGCATTAGTTGATTTGAGGTAAATCTGACTTAACCTGTTAAGGCACACCCCTATTTTTCCTATTTAAAAAAAATGGCATACCCAAATGAAAAGCTTGACAGTTCCTACATAGTTTTAGACTGGGGGGGGGGTCCCACAGTTGGGACGGTGTGCCTTAAGGGGTTTTAAAATCTTCTGCTACTACATAACATGAAAATTTATCAATAAGTATCAAATAATTGCTACTCTACTTAAATAATAAATCTGCCGTAATGTCTTTTATGTAAGTACTACTGTATATAGGAAGCACCACTGATTACATGTTTTATCCCACTGACATGATTTGCAAGTGAACTGCTAGCATATTCTAACAGGAAAACCAGTTTGAAGCGAGCTAGTTACAATCTTCACTGAATGCACACATCCCTCCTCAATGTGCATTGTCAGTGCCTGAATGAAATAGACACACACACACACACACACTTATCATGTGCAGGTTTTCTGGAGACTTTGTTTCAAGCCAGTGCTGATAGCTTCAGGTGTCTGTGGTAGGTGTAGCAGGACTGAAGTCTGCTATCTGTGTTTCTCTAAAGGGGATGAGTGGCTAAAGCTGGAGAGCTCATGGAGATTCCAGCCTGTTTTTGTTTTGCTTCAAAGCGTCAAAGCGCCGGTAACCTTGACAACAAACGTGCACACAGGATTTAATAAGGAAAAGTGAACAGGATTTTGGTCTTGTCAACACAATTTTCTCAGCTGAATACTAAACAGTCAAACTCTTTCACAAACGTTGGATGGCACTTCACTTGTGTGGAAATACTGGACCTTTGAAGAAAGCAGCCTTTTTCTCAGATATGACACTGATTAGGCTAAAGGAAGCAGGGAGTGACACCTCCAGTTTAGGACAGAAATACTGAACAGAAGCAAGTAAATGAAATGCACTGAGCCATTGTGGAAGTACCACAATCAGGTCAAGAGAAACATGCATACATACACACTCACAAGTGGAATCATGTGGACAAACAGACACTCAGACAAATACACAGACACACATACACACACACACACACACACGGACAGCCATGCTGTTTTATGTTTCTCAATGACAATAAATAATTAAAGAGCATGAATCATTAACCCAAGAGGGAATATGACCACAGCTATAAACTGAACAGATGCTATCACATGGGAACATTTCACATGGTCACACATGGTACAGTGCTGCCCCAACCACCACCCCCCAATTCAATCCACGAACCTTCAGATAGTTGTTTCGGGGGAAAGGGTTACAGGTTACACAAGTGTAAAGAGTGTCCAATGCCAGACAACCTCAAGCTTGCCTGATCCTTTGACTTACCGTTTCTTACCTACCGCGCTTAAAGCAATTTGAAAACATCATTGGTCAACTGTCTGTATCAAAGTTTGTATTTTTTTTTTTTGCTTAATATAGAATGGATCTGCAGTAGGATTTTATATATTTTGTTGCACATATGTTTTACTCTTGCATGTCTGGGTAGAGGAAGAATTTACTTTATTTCTAGATGTTACTAGGGGGGGTGTGAATGTCTTATCATGCATATAAATAATAGATGGCACTAATAAATAGAAACAAAGGCAGTTGCAGCAAAAATGCAATGAAAAAGCATCAGCGTGTGATGCATTTATACTACCAAACAGCTCCAGTATGCTTGGAACTGGCTCATAAAGAAATTATTACTAAATCAACTGGCAAATGAATTAATACATACAGAGTGACATCCACATCCCCTCCTCCCCTGTCCAAATCATGTGTTTGCCAAGTGGGGCAGGATCCGCTCGGCATTAGGCATTCTCTTTGCGTCGCTCCAAACATGCCACCCTCATATGTGACAGACACATTAATGAGCCCCATCAATCTACCGTACTGTAACTCCATAGAGCCACAGGAGGCAAGGCATTCAAACAATAGTGTGTGTGTAGGTATGTGTGTGTGTGTGTGTGTGTGTGTGTGTGTGTGTGAGAGTGAGAGAGATGGTGTGTGTGTGTGTGTGTGTGAGAGAGAGAGAGAGAGAGAGAGAGAGAGTGAGAGAGATGGTGTGTGTGTGTGTGTGTGTGTATGTGTTTGTGAGCAGGGGGATGGGGAGTGGGGGGTGTTTGTTGTGGATACATGCTAGAAAAAGGTCGGCATGCTCCTGTTGTATATGTGTGTCAGTGTGACAGTGTCATGTCAGGAACATGTGGCAAAGCTTTGACACAGAGGCCGTGGACTCAGGTGGGACTAAAAAAAAAACAGATAAGGTGGAGGACGGGGCCTTCATCTCTGACAGCGCACTGTTCTCACAGTGGGAGCGGCTTTTTCTGTATACTGAAAAAAAAAATTAAATGCTCAGGCAAAAAAAGACACAGAGAAACGCACAAAAAATGAAAGCAATGGAGGCTTCTGTGCCTTGACAAAAATAGAGGAGGGTGTAGAATTGTCACATTTCACAGATGAAAGGGCTCTGACAAAACACAACACAGAGTTTTTGATCAGGAAAAAAATATATCCCCACCAGTTACATTTGAGAGGGAAAGCTCGGGAAGAAGGAAAGAGGGGCATTTCTTCCGATTTCAAGTCTTCCACATGCAATTATTTGTGGGGGTGTAAAAGTGACAGACTTGAGGCCCCTGGGTGTCCCCAGCACATATGCTCACTTTAACACCCAGAGATCCTGAGGGGAAAGCGGGTGTACACAACTCACGCAACACATAAAAACACAGCACACAGTCACAGGCACACACACACACACACACACACACATACTGTAATGACTTACAGACCCACAAAATAGAGGCACACACAGTGATACACAAAATCCTCCAATAAACCTTGGAGCCTTGGAGAGAGAGAGAGGGAAGCTGACACCAGTCAGTGGGTCCTCACTAGACTCCCTACAGGTGACCTGGACAAATTAGGCCGGCTGTACTGCAAACGGCCCCAGGGTCCCTTCACTTTCTCAGGCTCTGAGAAGGCAGGGCTGGCCAAACAGACCCATGGTACTGTACTGGACACATCTCACTCTTTCTCTCTCCATCTCTCTCTCTCTGTCTTTTTTCCCATTCTCTTTAGCACATGGCTGTAGCTCTGGGCCTCTGGTGTAAGGTAACAGTTTCAAATGTGCCACTTGAGGAGTGGCGAGCATTAAATGTTGACAATCGGCTGGGAGGCGGCGTGTGTCGGGTTACTTTGGTGAGAAGCAGCGGGGAGTCGCGGTTCCCAGGCTGCGGAGTGCATGCGGCTGAGGCCTCAGGGTGTTCACAGTGCAGAGGCGACCACGACGGCGACGGCTTCGTGTGCCTCGTCGAGAGCCTGGTGTAGTCTGTCATCAGTCACACTGACATCTTGAAAACAGGCGCTCGGCCAGAGAAACTCATTGGTCACCTAATTTGTAACCGAGAGGAGAGCCATAGCCTGAACTTATCCTCAACTTACCGAACATTACATAAGGTCATGTTACATTACACAGCGTTACATCACTCACTGTTAGTATTACGTCTTCAGAATGATGCAATGACATAATATCCAGTTTGAGGTAAACAGAGTGGGTTGATGCTTTCACCTGCCGCAGCAGTGTTTGGATTTATTACAAGGCTTTCAGCTCCTCTGCTGGGTTGTTCAAGGTTGCGCTCAGAGCTGAGCTGAGGATGCCAAGTTAACTTGAAAAAACTTGAGTGGAGAGGAAGAGTCTTAGAACTGTTCGCCGCTAATTCCGACACTTTTCCTGCTCATCATGTTATCCATATTCATCTGATCATGCATTATTTACACCATCAAAAAAAAAACCCAGTGGAATTAATGAGACGAGGAACGCTCCAAACTTTGGGGAGTTTGTGTTTATTTGGAGTTCTATCCCCCCCCCCCCCGTGCCATGACAGAAACCTGCTGTATGAATATGCATTAATGAACATGAGAAACTCCTTGCGCACTCCACGTGTACGCTTTAGATAATGTAACTTAAAAGGAATAGCTGATGGCACAGAGGCTTCTGGGTTCCCTTCAACTGTGCTAAACATCAGTCGTCCAAATACGCAGTGCGTGTAACACCTCGGTGCTTGCTGCGGCACCGTGGCAGGGGCTGGTGCTGCAGCTTGTCTGAGATGCTGGCGAGTGATCAGACGTGCCCCTGATCGCTGGAGCCCATTGTCACTGCCGCTCGTCCCACAAAGACCTCCGCTGCCATTACAATTCCACACATGGCTGTCGGTTGGAGCATCGCCTCCAGCTCTGCTCTCTGATACAGGTGCATGAAAGGACGCCGCGCAGTCGAGGGACGTGAAGGGTTTCTTTGGGGTGTCCCTTGACCTGGGACATCGGCACTCTGGGAGATAAAGGGCACTGATGAATTGAAACGTGATTACTGGATGTGATTACTGGATCACGGTTAAAGAATACCCCTTTCTGGGCTAAGACAGGTTTCGCATTAACACACTGCTCCTACTTACTTGTATCAATGCAATAAAGTACACTGGAGCAATACAATGTGATGTGTACAGGATCTACACATGCAGATGCTTTCACTGCCTCCCCCATCAGAAAGTAGATGGAGGAATAGTGTGGTGGGCAGAAATGGCGTATTTGTCATGCTTCAAAGGTCAGGGTCAAGCATGACAGCTGTGTGACTGTCCATATCCTCGAGACGCAAACGCAGACATGATTTCATCTCAGATGTTGAGCGTCGCCCCTGTCCCCATTTCATCTCCCCGACATAGCATGTCATTTGTAAAAAGTAGCTTCTCCCCGAAAGGAGGTGGGGAAGGTGAAGAGCTGAGCAGGATGGGGTTCCTCTCACACTTTGAAGGTGGAGGTCAAATGGGAAGCTTGGCCTGTGCGTGACCCACCGGCTGTGCATGTCCTGGAGCAAAGGAGAGAGACACTTACAAATTTGATGCCCCGCTAGGCTGTGTGGACCTCTCCGTCTCAGCGGGGACACAATGTGTCAGAGGATGTCATTCCTGCCAAGAAAGAGATGTCAGACCCTCAGGCCAACTCCTGTCACTCTTTGATAACTTCAGCAAATGAACAGAGAAGCAATTACTAAATGCCCAGTAGGTGATTTCTATAAACTGACTCTTTGTTCCTAGTGTTTCTTACAGTAGTTTCTCATTTTCATTAGAATCATGGGGACAATTTGCTGCATTAACATTAGCAGACAAAACACACACACACACACACACACACACACACACACACACACACACACACACACACACCGCATTGCATCAGGTGATGAAACTGTGTGCCTTCTACTTCTTGGTTACTGCAGGCCTTGCGAGCACTCTTTCTACGCTCACAAAGCAAATCACTCAGTGTATCAAAATGGCTCGGGTTTGGCACCGGGTAAGAGGAGGACCGGCATCCTGAGACCAGAGAGAGGGGCATGGAGGTGCCCCCGCTGACAGTGAGAGACAAACAGACGAAACACATGGCCAGAACGAGGCGCGCACAATTGATTTCACAGTCCCGTGCCCACCGCTGGCTGTGCAGGCCGGGCCCCTGTCAATACGCTCAATAAAGTCCAGATTGTAAAAGAGAGTTTTTGTTTCTCCCGAGGAGCCAAAACAGATCTATAGGACAATCTGTGCAGAGGGCAGAGGGGGCTCTTGAGAACAGTAGTGAGCCAGACAGACACACACACACACACACACACGCACACAAGAGTTATGCTGATATCAGCAGCGCAGTGATAGGCTCATGAACTATCCATGTCCTGCGTAAGGCCTTTTTAGACAATGTCATTTGGAGCCGGGGAGACAGAGTGCTCCCTGCTTAAACAATGGGGCCTATGCTCTTCGCTGCCTGACGCAACACCATTATGGCTATCGACGAGAGAAAGCACGGCCTCAGAGTGCCAGACACTTGTAAAAACTGCAAACGGCACAAGGTCTTCCACGGCAGGAGACGACCTACAAGAAAATTAACAGCTAAACCTCCACCTACTGATTGCAAGCAGATGAAGAAGAGGTAGTGTGTGTGTGTGTGTGTGTGTGTGTGTGTGTATGGGTGCGGAGTTAAATAATTAGAACAAGCATGCTCTGCTATGGCTAAAGCTGGCCACAGGTCCGACTAGCACTAAGACCAGTGAGATTAGATGCACTGCAAGTCAGTTTGTATTCATTTTCCGAAGCGGGGGAACAGTGAGGAATAATAAAAGCTGAGATGCCTGTCATTTCGATGGCTCCTCAGATTGATTTCAACAGCAGGTGCATTTCTCCTGACCTTCAGGGCGAAACAATTTTCCGAGCCTGTTCTGCAGCCTGCGAGGCAGAATTGACTCATAAAAGTTATGTGGTCATGGAAGCGATTCTATAAAAGTTTGACACATACATTTGTTTCTGAAACTATGCACTTACAGCTGAATCCAGACAATCAGAAAATACATGGCTCCATTAGCATTTGGATAAATATATCAAGCCACAGTCAGTGTCTTTGGTTCCTTGTACAACACAATTCAAGATCCCTGATATTTTCTCATCTTATTCCTATGTTTTTTTGTGACAAAACCCCCAAAACAAACCCAAAAGGAGGTAGCATGATATGACTCTGGCAGAAGCAATTTGGGCTCATCTCCATCTGTGTAGAAAAGGCCTCTCCTCCAGGTCCTTTTGTGTTCTATAATTTGGGTGCCCTTCATCATGCAGTCCTGGGCACACGCACACACACAAACACACACACTGTCTCTCTTTCTCCTTTTTCCACACACACACACACACACAAACTCTCTCTTTCTTCTTTTTCCACACACATACACACACACTCCCGCTCTCGTTCTCTCTCTCTCTCTCTCTCTCTCTCTCTCTCTCTCTCTCTCGTTCTCTCCTTTTTCCACACACACACACACACACACACACACACACACACACACACAAACTCCCCAAAAATTTGTTTGCACAGATCTCATTTGGTTCTCTCTGCATTACTAGCTGGGAGAAAAGCCATCTCCGAGCCACAGGATAAGCTTAAAATCTTTAACTCTACAAGACGCGGCAAGAAAGGGGAGCAGCTAGGTTCACGCTAATAAGGCCACCCGTGGATCAGACTCTATTTTGTGCGCAGAGGTTAGTCAGGGATTAGGAGGATGCCCAAGGGGCTGGAAACCTTATTTTCAGCTCCCCTGATAAGAAGGGGAAATAATGCCAAACTGAAACTGATATGGAGTTATGGCTTCGGAATCTGCTACATGCTGGCTTTTCCTTGCTCTTGCTGGAAACATTAAGATGGAAATGGTAATTGTTTCCGTTTAAAATCACTGGAACGATAACCATAAATGTGATCTAAGAAGCAATTTTATCATATCAAGTTCATCAAATTGCACTTAACATTCGGGATATTATCTGCACTGCATAAATTTAACGCAGAAATGGTGTTAAAAGACAAGTAGCCTAGTCGTCATGCCACTGTGTTCTTGAGACGAAAGGGAAAAGACTGCTAAGCACAGTGTTGTTTAACTCTGAGGTCAGACAGCAACAGAGGTCAAATGACTCTCCTCTTTCATATGCTAATTGCTAGTAAGGGCATCAGTGAAAACGATACAGACCATTCTCACCATTGTGTCTCTTCAATAGCTCGCTTTTGTTCGCACCAGCTGGTGTTGACCCAGTATGGGACCGCACATGCTATAACCTATAAATAGCTTTTACCCACAAACAGAGTGAAATATTTCAGGTCGTTATCAAAAATTCAGTGGAAGTGTCCCCTTCCTGACCAGGTGTCACAATGCCACAGATGTCATTCATGTGTGTATCATATAAAAGGTAGAAATAGGGCACTGTGCCTCATTCATATTTACATGTGGCACAGACATGACACACTTGAATAGGGACGGTGTGGTGGGAATGCTTGCGAGTGCTCTTCAGAGGACTGCACCATCCCGAAATCCCAGATTTCCCCTCAGTCCATTCAGAGCCCTGGGGGGAGACTCTGTTCATTTGCAACTTTTGAAAAGAGACACGGAAAACAAATAAACCGTCGCAGTGTGCAGTGCACCGCTCACCGGCACCACCTGTCTCTTCCCCAAATGGTCTCCGGGGATGACCATTGATTTCCCAGTTATTAGGAACACAAAATTATTGGATGTCAGATGATGGAGTGCTAGGAGACTTGAAAGTATTTATTTTTTTTGGGGGGGGGGGGGTAATGTTACAGAAGAGCTACCCAACGGTTTGATACAAACCAGCATAGAGACACACTAAAGCCCCATCCCAATACCATGGCAAGAGATGACTGACAGAAACCTATGTGAATCCCTTAAGAATGGCAGAAGTCAGAATGTGTCAAAACTGAAGAGTCACACCAGTGGCTTTCAAGTCCTAAGCTTCATGCAAAGATACAATTACAACAAATTACATGACAAACCAGCTCTAGGTCAATAACGCCTATCGATCCAGTCTATCGATTACATCACCTTCTTCACAAGGAGCAGAATCTCTTTTCTTGGCATTTTTTAGTCTTGGGGAATCCCACCACCAATTGGAGCAATATAAACCTTCTGAAATCTCTCTGTTCACTTATTCTCAGCATCCAGAACAACCACAGCTATACACTAGAACACCATTTGTTTAGCATTCATAGAGCTGACAGGCACAGTATTAACAAAGCATACTGTTAATGAAGTATCTGTGTGGAGAAACGGCAGGAGATAGGCCCCTGTAGAGAATCCATCAGAACCCAGCCTCTGCCAAGGACAAACCAATGCGCCCCATATGTCCCTCTGGCTAGGGGTGGGGAACAAAAGCTCCAACACCTCCACCGTAATATCCAACCACTGCGGACCACTCTACCAGGGTCACTGCAGGTCTTTTTTCCCCAATTTATCCCAGCTGCTTGCCTTTTGGGCGCCATGGATGGGCTACGGTCCGGCGAGCTCCGTGGCAACACAACGTTAATTCACAGGAGATAAATTAAGGGCCCTGGGAGTGGCCTTCCAGGAATGGTTTCCAGCTCATAGCGCACGGCTGGATGAACCTGAAGGGGAGCAATATTCACAAATCAGCCAATGGTTACGAGCGAAGGAGCAACACTATCACTCAGCTTGGTCCAGTGCGGTTAGCTGAGGGCCGGGGCTATTGTGTGTGTGTGTGTGTGTGTGTGTAGGAGGCATCACAGTGACTGGCGAGAAGCTCTGAGGCATTCATCCATAACTGAGATGGGGAGGTGCTAAAGGCATCTGCTGAGAAGAGACTAGCACATTTACGCAATCTGTAAACACATACTTCAAAGTGGCTCACCTCCAGGCAGTGTCAGCAACGCCTGGGCCCTGTTTCTTTCTAACACGCGACTGAAAGACACTCATGTCATTTGAGTACTGTGCCAACATCATGCAAAATATCCTGGGCAAGAAATATTAGTGTATTTGATTTGCAGTTTGTTTCAGTTCTCATTTAACTACAATGACTTTTCCAGCATCTGTCCTCATAGTTCAACAACCCTGGAACTGGAACTGGAAGCTGTAGAGGCTGAACACATTCAAGGATCCATTGCTGCCTCTAAAACTATTCTATTTTATTCATGGCTATTCATTAGTTGACACTGCACATGTCATTAACATATCCTAAAACTAAAACTAATGACACCGTTGTTAAGACACTTCTCTGAGCTTTTGAACTCTTTTTGAGCAGCTTAAATACTGTATGTTAAATTTGCCCATCACAAGGCAACACAATTATGTTACGGATTTTTCCTGTCTTTGGAGGGATTGTAAAATTAATCCCGTTCTTAGTGGAAAGAATATTGCTTCAGATTGTCATGGATCAAAATGTTTTGTTAAACAACTATAATGCTCAAAGATCTCTTATCACACATTAATAGGCTGTAGTTTTCCAGTTCCAATGACACACACACACACACACACACTCTTCACGATCATCCAGTCAAATAAACTTAAAATATATATATATATATATAAAAAAAACAAAACCAGAAAATCAAGTGTTGTCATAACAAACAGACTGCTTTGCTTCCCTACCCATATTATCACAAATAATCAGGTAGATCTCAGACAGAAATAACAGTAACAGAGTTAGTGGTTAGTTTTGTCAACAGTTTTTTGAGATTATGGAATGCACGTGTGGTTAAAGGCCCACTATGCAACATTTTTTATTTAATTAATCTGTTTCATACTGTTTAGGATGCTAAAATGAGTCATTACACAGCAAACAAACAATGTAGAATGCGCCACCGTGGCCTATAGCGGTAGATACAGCACTTGCAATGTTCAGCAGCGCGGACCGCCTCCAATAGAATGCAGTGCAATACAATTCAATACAGCGGTCTTTAGAGGGAGCTCGTGAGAGAGAAAAACAGAATGTTGCTTAGCCCCTCTTTAAACTATAGCAAAGCTCTGAATTCCACAAATCCTAATCTCAGCCACTTCACATAAAACCACCGTGATATCACCACAAATAACACTCTGAAATGCACCGAACTTTAGCAGAAGGGTTAGTGATGACCCTACCCCTAATTCATACTGAGGGTCTATTAAAAGACGATTGTGCAAGACTTGCCCACGATTGTTACTGTAACTCAATAGTGAGTAAGTTGAGTAAGTGTAGTTAAGTTCAAGAAGAAAAGGAGGAGGAACACTCCTTCCTTTCCATTATCTACATTCACCAGATACTGACAGAGACAGTAAAGCATCATTGCAGTATCATTGAAATAAATTCAATTAGACATTAAACGTTCCTCTTGACCTGAACCACCCTAACAAAATCACCATTTGAATAGACTGTCTGTCCAGAAGACATGGCTAGGCAAGTTTTTTATATAGTGCATTTCATAAACAGGGGCAGTTCGATGTGCTTTACAGTATAATAATATAATAATAAAGGCACCAAAGGGTGGATAATCGAATACAAAATGACTAAACTAAACAAAATAAGTTTAAGTGATTTAAAAACACATGATAAAGCTTTTGGGAAAAAGAAATAGAATTAAAATTTGAGTGATTTAGATTACAAAAATTGTAAATACTATAGTAAATGAAGTAAAAATTTAGTAATAAATGACTATACATCTTGTAATGGTATTTGTAATGACATGTAAAGCATTAAAGGGCTCAGAACACATTTTTTTGAAAGAAACTGTTCTTTGCGGCTCAATAATAGTGTATGCCAATTTGTGCGTCTCAAAGTGACCCAAGAGCACTGGTAGAGCGTCTTATGCAGGCTCATTTGAAAGGGCTAAAACGAAACAATTCCTATTTCCTACCCCCCTTAAAAATTCATGAAGCAACAGGGGATTGGATCAGAGACGGTATAAAAAGATCTTTTATTGGACCATGTAAGTAGAGGAGGTGGGTCCTATTGATCTTACGTGTCAGCGTGCCTCTTTTCAGATTGACCCGTTTTAGCTCGGTGAAAACTACATGTAGAAGGAGGCTGGAGACGGTGTTGGAGTTTGGTATGGTCCATTGGATACCTTAACCCACCTAAATTCAACAATAACGAGATAAATGTAGTATGACATTCTATGAGCCCTTTAAAGCATGTAATGACATATAATGACAAAGTTCTTGGTACTTTTTTATGTGTAGGGTCTTCATTGACTACCAAAGTTTGGTGTTATTTTAAGCTTTATTCATGGTTAAAAAGCTGTTCTGGTACCTGGTATACTGTATATCAGCTTGAATTTCTGCATGCCTTAGTGATTCTTCAGCAGTTAGTGTCACTTCTAACCACCTTGATTCATCAGAACTTGTCTCTACTCTCTTCTGTGCCTTCTTTCTCTCTCTCTAAATGACGATACAAACATTAAAAGCAAAACAAATAAACTCAACAGCCTAACCCAGAAACTGGGCTCCTCATTGCTCATTTCCCTCACTGTGCCAGTCTTCCACAATACTGACCAAACTGTCACATAAAAAGGATTGTTTTATGATTTCCTCCTCAGACATGCTGCCACTGTGAACAGCACAATTACTCAATCCACTCCTCTACTACACTATCTAATTTCACATTTCCATCCAATGTGCACGCACATTGCACTCACAGAGCAAAGCCAGGGTGAAAACAGATGCAGAAAACCATAGCTTATTATGAGCCGAAGGACTCCTACTTGAGGCAAATCCAGAATCTTTTTGTTACCTGACAGGTTTGCTCTCTGATTTTCCCAGAAAAAGCTTTCAGAGCTTCAAAGAGATCTGCAGTTATGAAAAGAATGTGTTATATACCACCTCACAGGCACAATCTGAAAACACATTGAGCCCACCACATCGACAATGAGAATCAGACCCGTCCTGGCTTCTGCGAAAACATCTACCACATGACAAAAAAATCCAATCTACTAGTAATAGAGTATAAGATACCTCACAGGACAGAAATTGGTTGTAGTTTGGAAATCTGTACAGAAAACAAAGCTGAATCATCTGGCACTGCACTCACACTATAAGTCTCTATTAATGCTTGCTATCCTCATGAAGTCAAGGATATCAAGGAACATTAGGATATCAAGGAACATTATACACAATCCTCTTCTACAGTCATAATGGTACAGTCTCTGCCTACATTCTCCTCAGTTAACAGAAATGGAAGAAATATTCATCCTTTTCATCTACCACTTCTCTTCTTTTTCTCTAATCCTTTCTTTCACCTCCCTCCTATTCTCCTTCATCTCACGTGTGGCCAAGTGTGGAAGGGTAGTAGTTACCTGAACAGGTATTACACCTCAAGCCTTACTCCTTGTAATGCAATTCACTTTAGAGAAGATCCTGCCAGATTTCAGCCTGCAAGCTCCAACCTCGTTGTAAATTTTAGAGGACTTTCACACTTGATACACATCGATTCATATACATATATAGGGCAAGTATTGTGTGTTTTATCCAATGCTGTGTAGACAACTGGAATCGGGATGTGCACTGGAGGAGTCCGGACCTGGCCAGGAATGGGTCCTGAGGCACTTGGGCAGGTTAATCGGTCAACTTTTCGTTTCACTCAATTTTTATTTTAAATTGTATTAATAAAACTTTTATTTAACCTGTAACACTGTTACGTGTTGCAGTTACTGAGTATTTTAGTACAGCTGAAATGATCCAGACTCCTCATCCATGTACTATTTTTTTGTTGCACTCTGATTTATTGTTCTGTCTTTCCATCATGTTGCTTTTGTGCTTTTGTCTCTATCACATTACTTAAAAAAAAAGAAAAGTCAAACCTGCATTCACGTGTGTGAAAACCTCAACCATGGAAATCCTTGTATGTGCCTAATTTTCAGCATAGCCATAGGGGATCTGCCTCTTTGATGGTGAGCTGGTGTGATTTCAAAGTCCAGTGTCAAAACAACTGTGGTGTTGTGGAGACCTGGACTTCCACTGAACACTTTGAATTAACTTTAATGAGGTAGACTGGAGGTGCAGCTCTGTGCGCACTTGCTGATTACAAACGCTAAACGCCGCCACGTTCACTGGCTTGAGCCTGCCAATGTGTTTGTCTTTAATTAGGTGTACTGGTCTCTGATTCAGGCACACTACCACAGTGGTGGTTCTTCTTCTTGTTTTACAGGCGCATTTGAGTTTGTACGATACAGACACACGCTGTAATTCAAGGTGACATTGGAAAAAATAAATGTAGGGCATGTTTTTGATTATACACTCCGGTGTTTGTTGTTTACCTCTACTGCTGCTCAGCCAGGGGAAATGGGATTTTTTTGTCACCCCAGGAGCATTTATTTTCTTGTGGTGATATAAAAAGAATGAGCTGACAATACTATTTTAGCACTGTTAATAGCAGGCATTATAGGAGGAAATAAAGATTCTGTCTGGTGTTTTACTTTAGAGAGAATGAGATGAAATGGGAATTACCGGGAACATTCTATCATTATAATCACAACTTTGTCCTCCAAGCATGAATATATGCCTGCGAAAGTAGCTATTTACTTTGCATGCCTACACTTTATAAAGTAAGGAATCCTAAACACAGCAATTGCTTTCAACTGCTGACAATAATCCACAAAATCACACGTGCATAGACCTAACAACACAAGACGTGTTTATATTCTAATTTAGTTGTTTTCAAAATGTTATTCAAAGCTTCTTAAGACACATCACTAACTCAGTAGCATGACCCGTACCCTATTCCACGAACACAAACACTCTATATGATCATGGTATGGTAGTGCCTGCTGTTATACAGTGTCTTTAATCCCTCATTGTAGGGCTCACCTCTTGGCTGCCCTACCATCCGCTGTCTGGCTGAAGATTTAGTGTTGTTCATTTCAGCAGCTAATTGAAGAGCAGGGGTTCAGGGAGGTCAGCCACACTCTGGGAAGGACGTAACAGGGGGTGTCCACTAAATATAGCAAATGGTTCATACAGGCTGAGACCTGTCAACATTGAAATATAGAGCCAGCCGAGCTGCCTTGAAAGCACACAGTGGGGAGAAAGTGGCCCATGTTACACGTCGTAAAAGGCTTTAGCCAAATAACAGACCCTGGCACGGCCCTGTAACATTAATGACTTTGTATTCTTTGCTCGTTTCAAATTTGATATGCTATTTTTTATTACTCTTTTCTTCTTAGACTGCTGTATTTGAACGTTGACATTTCATTCCCAAACCATTTCAGTGTGCTCCTCATTTTGGAGGGCTCGTCATATACAAATAACACACTACCAGGATATAACTCAGTTTCTTTTGGTTCCTGATTAGCTGCTTGTATGTATATGCATGTGATGCCATGTCTTTAACGTCCCCCCTCATCAGTACACTTGACTTGAGGTCTAGTGAGGCTGTGAGGAATGAGGCCACTCTAGTAGATGCATGTACGAGTCTCTCCAAACAAAGAAATGGGTCGGAGGGTGACAGAGAAAACCGCCTTTCCTATAGGCGCTGCCATAATTGGTCCTAATGGCTTTCTATTGAAGGCCAGCAAAATGTACCACTCTGGGCTGCAGAGCACGTATCGGCAACTGGCAGACATGGTCATCATTCAGTGCCTGCCTTGACTTTATCATTGCCTGTGACCCCGTCATCTATCTAATTAGGCCCAATTTAGTAATCACGCGGAGCACTTCCCATCGGCCATATGGCCTGCACCACCGAGCAGGCACAATGCCTCGTTAAGCCAGTCCCTGTTCGTTAGGTGGGTTCTGGCAGTGCGGAGTTTCTGAGGTTAACTCGGAATTCTGGGCCACGAGACGCTGAAGCACAGCGGTCAGCAGTAGCGCACACTGATGACTGTAGAGATTATGCATTTGCCTGTAGAGTGGCTATCTGCACACCGATGATCACTTAGTCATGAGATCACGGTGCAAGTAGACACTATAAATAAACAGACAGGCAGACTAGCAGACTAGCTAGGCTTACAGACGGGCAGACATTGAGGCAGAAAGACTGATAGTTAAAAGGTGGGATTGATAGATCAGATAGACGGGTTAACTAATGTGAGTGCATTCAGATCTGTAAGCCAAAATCTCTGGTCTCAACCTGAGTAAAAGGCTGCCTTTGACACGGGAGGTAAGGGAGCTGGCCGTTACATAAATCACAGGCTATATAAAGTGTACTGAAAACACCAAAAGCAGTAACCTGCACAAGGCAGCGCAGAAAGCTATTTCAGGTTTCCTTTTTACAGGGAGAGCAGGGAAATCGATGGGCTGAACTTGGGCTTATTGCCAATTCCCTGAGAGGGAAAAAAAAAGAGGAAGCAGTAGGCTTCTCTCACAGTAGAAACCAGGCGCTGGTTCTTACATCACACACACACAGTCACACACACACACACACACACACACAGACTGCAGAGGCTGCAGAGGAGCAGCAGGGTGACGAGTCAACACACCAGCACACAAAGCCAGCAGAGTGTGTGCAGAGATGCATCTAGGCGGAAATGGATGTGAGGCACAATAACAACCCGGAGAGGAGGAGGAGGAGGAGGAAGAGGGGGAGGCGGAGGCATGGCTGGCATCTGGCAGCTGTTTTTTTTGGGAGAAATTACCGTGGCAGGTGTGCACACCAATTACAGTGCATTTTGCCATTTGCAATTGTCTTCTGGGTCTTCAATATTTTCCCAACACGCAGGAAAAATGAGCATGGACTGTTACTATTCTGTGTGACCAGAGTATTTTATCTTCACTTAACTATCTTCTCCTCTGAAGATTTTGAAAAGTGTCAGCTGAGATGTATAGCAGGGGGCATTATCACAAAATAAGAATTTGAGAAGAGAGAACAGCATTCAGTTCCATTGAGTATGACCAGGCCCAGTTATTATATCATAGGCTGTTCTACCACCTATTGTTGTAGCATACAGTAGGCCTACATGTAGCTTCAGTATGCAACTATCCTCTAACCCCTGACATTCATTTAAAGTTTTAGTTTTAATTCTATGTGTAATAGCCATTATGAAAGTATTCTTTGGAATATCAAAACATAAAATGACCCAAAGAGCTAATCCTGATACATGTGAATTGAACAGGGTGTCATCTGGTACAGTGCCTGGTGTTTCGCTACATACAGTATCGTCTACTGAAGCATAGCACATTCAAATTAACGGCACAGTAATGGTTGGCAGAATGCTAACGGCGTGTTAGCGCTCTGTTGGCCATGGGCATCAATAAACGAAGCCAGCCCCTTTACATGTAATTGTGTTTGAGGGGTCACTGAGGGGTCGAGGGGGTCATTCTTCAGTCACTGTCTGACAAATGGGCCAGAACTCTGTGGGCCGTCCAGCACTCGACCTGTCCAATCCCAGGCACCATTGGCCACACCAATCACAGCCCTGTAATGGACACATCACATGGATCCATTGCCTACAGATGACCGAGTGCCCGCCTACTGCTCAGCTTGGGTGGGTATTTATTATTCCTTCACCACCAGCCCCCTCTCTCTCTCTTTCTCTCCCTATCTCTCTCTCTCCCTCTCTCCCAACACAGTGAGCTCTTCTGCATGTGCCCAACACCTACAGTATGCAGAGGAAGACCAGGGCTACACATGAATCTGTTGACTCGAGAAGAGCAGGCTCTTTAGCACTCTGCCATTGTGAGCTGATGGTGAATGTATCATCATAAAACGCACATCTCGAAAATATCAGCGGAGATCACTTCAGGGTTCCCTTGGACCATCAAGTACTTTATGCCTTAACGACATGATGATGTTTTGAAATGGTTCCGAAAAGAGGAAGCAATGATGCCATAAAACATGACCTCAGTCCAAGTGAAGTGCAATCGGGGTTGTACCGTACATGGGCTATCTGATGGAAATAAATTACTGGAAGCCAGCAGGCTAATTCATTACTCCCTATACTCTTGTAAAGGATTTGCACACCAAATGAAAGTGGCACTGTTTTCATATGGCGGAACCACAGCCCAATCGATACTGGCATAGAAAAAAAAAATGGCTTCTCAGAAAAAGACGATTGCTCTTCCATGGATGATGGATTCTGGCATTTGAATGGGAGGCTGAGGTACCGCCTCTCTGGGTCTTATTAATCCACTGCTTATGAAATATGCCCCCATTTCACCAGTATGACAGACAAAAACAGGAAAGTTCTAAATGAAATGGAAATAATTTTATACTGCAGATGACAAAAAACAAATCTTGGATGATGTTCCATAAATTAGAAAACGGGCACTAAGGCACGTCCTCAAAGCAAAATGCAGTTCATGAATTTGAAATGAATTTACTAGCTTAAATAACTAAATAAAGAAAAAAACAACTACAATGTACAGTGCTTCTGTATTCAGAATTCCCTCTGAAAACAAGACTTTCAAAAAGGCCTGAAGGAGTTTTTTTTTCACTCTGGAAATATTGGCATAAAAATCACATATCTGTTTGTCAAACAACTTTGCTTGTCAATTTTCCATCATTGAGGGCGAAAAGAGCTGCGGCAAAGAAAAAAGACCGCTGAGAATGACTGAGGGAGGGGGGGTGGGGGAGACTGGGGAAGGATGAAACGTGGGCAAACGAGTGAGAGATATTGTTTCACACCCTACAGAGCGGCGAGCTGCAAACCCACCCAATTACTGTAAGGGAGTGCCTGCTCTGCTCATTGCCACGCCTGTCCAACGGCACTCCATATATCCAAACACACACACATACAGTACAGAGAACGAGAGAGAGAGAGAGAGAGAGAGAGAGAGAGAACAGAGACAGAGAGAGGGTGAGCGCAACAGAGAGAGAGAGAGAGAGATAGAGAGAGAGGGAGAAGGAGAGAGAGCGATGGAGATAGAGAAAGGCCACAGTACACAGTCACTCTATTGCAGCACCAGCTTAAATTTAGATGCGGTCATATATTATCTCAGTTAATGTGATTCTGGAGAGGGAATTGGAATTTCTCACTGTCTTATATAAAGAT
The DNA here is from genome assembly GCA_017657215.1 of Limnothrissa miodon. Lineage (NCBI taxonomy): Eukaryota > Metazoa > Chordata > Actinopteri > Clupeiformes > Clupeidae > Limnothrissa > Limnothrissa miodon. The sequence goes on from JAGFZM010000010.1 coordinate 2,930,152, forward strand.
AGATTGTTCTGCCAATAGCCAATGGCTGACTGCCGTTACCCCACAGTCCCATCTATGACTACTCCAATCTTGGTGGTGGAGAAAGAGGAGGAAGAGAAAAAATGCATTTAATGTTTTCTAAAAAAAAAAAAAAAAAAAAAATCTACAAGCACTGCTATATCCATTAGCCTTTTAACAACCACTAAAAGGAGGATTTATATCCGTAAATTAGGGTGTGTATAACACGACTGTATCACGGATCGTAAACTTTAAGTCAATACAGGGTGGAGATGAGGGGATGCAGTGGGGAGCAGCGGCTCTACCTGGTGCCCTTGTCCTTCCCCTCTCCTCCTCTAATGCGGCAGGAGAGCAGCTGTTCCCGAGCAGAACCTCCATCTTCTGCTCCTCCTCCACCCACGTCCGGGGCTAAGTCCCGACACGGCCATTTGTGCATTGGCCTATTCTTCGTGATAGACCTTGCCGTAATTGGCTATTTCACACATATAAGGCTTGAGCTGGCAGAGGGTAAAGGCCAGGCAACCAGGCTGTCATTGCGGCACACAGCACTCATCCATCAATTATTATCAGACACTGGGAAAGCCACCTACGTCTCGGAGCGGCACTTTGTCACCCCCTTTTCCCAGCGACTGGGTAATACATTAAAAAAACTCAAGACTGGGCGCCCGTCCCACGACCAGACCTGCCCTGATTGCCAACCTGAGACTGAAGCCCCCGAAAATACTTCACTGAAAGAGAGTAAGGATCTCCTCAGGCAAGTTCTGACTCCTCAACCATCCCATGCCACATAATGGACCTGGATACCTTTCATTTAGATGCTTTCGGGGGGTGGAAATGGGCTGTGGGCATGCAGTTAGAATGGCCTAGCGTTTCACCTTCACCTGCCTTTGATGGAGGCTGGACCACTGCTCAGTGGTCTGTGGCGGAGGTCAATTGCACCTGTGAACATACGTGCCACGGAACAAAACTTTGAATGACATGGCATGTGGCAAACAGTCTTAACTGTTCCAATTTTTCGGGAGAAAGGCAGAGGGTAAGAATTGATGTTTGCAAACTGAACCTACTATATAGCCTGGCTAATAGCCTATGGCATGTTGCACAGTTCATAAATTAACTAGCTAATTGATTTGCTTGCTGTTGTAAGTAAACAGTAGGAATCAAAACGAACTTGAAATGTGAATATCAACCAGCCACTGACAAATAACGTGGCGAAACTCGCCAGCCATTGAATATATCAGTATTTTTTTCTGCCTGATAAATCTACCAGCCCGTTTCAAAATCAACCAGCCCCACACTAGCAAATAGTCGGCAGCGTAACTTCAGTGAAACTTTGTCAGAGTAGGCTACCTGAATTCAATCTGAACGTTCTATAGCTCCGCAAAAAGAAGGCAGAAAAACTTTGGTGTTCTGCTTTAGTTTGTGTCTTTGGAGATTTATGGGATTTATCCACATGATAAAGCGTGTTAATTAATCAATAATCAAAAAATTTTCGGCACGCGCAAGGCGCGCACATTAACATAATGCTTGGGCTCAGCCCAAGTTGTCCTTCTACTCTAGCAACGCCCCTGGTGTCAGCTACTATAACCATTATCATGGCCGGATTTCACAGTTTTTACACAACAGAAACAGCATGGGAGGACCTCTGCCCTGAGAACATACCCAAGTAAACAGGATTTCAAGATGGCCTCATCATGACCCCTTTTACAGGATTGCCATCAAAGGGACCTACAGTACCGCACTGCCCTTGAAACTTTACAGAGAACAAGCATCATTTCCATAAGCAATGATGATTAAATTGGAAAATCTGTTCTCGTGTTTATGATTTAAACAGCACCGGGGTTGAAGGCAGATACAGTATATCAGTACCCTACAATCCCTTTTGTTAAATAATGGATGGCAATGGCTCATAAGCCAATTAGTTTGGGGGCAGGAGAGAGAGAGAGAGAGAGAGAGAGAGAGACAGCGGCTGCGGTGTGCCCATCACAGATTGATGCTTGATAAAGGGAAATTAAACTCTAATTAATCACAGGGATGGAGGAAATGCAACCCTTGATGGGCTGCCGTGATTATGCAGCTCATTGAGTAGCACATATTCTCTCTCCCTCTCTTTCACACACACATACCATACACACACACACACACAGGGGGTAACATCACCTAAATGCTGTTTCCTGAAAACCAGATGGATGTCGTGTGTGTTATGGGCTGGGTATGCTAAGCCAAGATGGGAAGCAACTGCAGAAGAGGCTGCTGAATCTATGGTAAAGGTCAAGACTGCATTTCACTTGTGAATGCAAACAATGTTTCCAATGCCCAATGTTTCACTGTTACTCTCCATACATATTCTCTCTCTAACATATTGCTTTGTGTTAAGGTGGAGTGACGAATAGATCATACTTAGGCCTTCACATTTCCATAAGGAGAGCGAGAGAGAGTGATGTGAGGCTGCATAGCAATTCTTAACGTCACCAGAAGAATAGTGGTCTTAATTTATTTGGCAAGATTTTCACCTGCTCAATATATGGTAAGGTGAGATGGAAATATTTCCTGGTAATTGAGAGACTTTTCCACATGCAGAACTATGACCGATTGGCAGAAGTTCCAGCAGTTCAGCAATCACAGGTTTGGGGCAATTAACATATACACTGTAATTTAAGCAGCCCAGAGGTGGTTTCATACCATGACGTGATATGTCGCTCGATTTATCTTTTTATTAACACAATTTAGGTTGGCTACAGCACTGAGGCATATCCTCAAGCATAAAAAGGAGCTGGATAAATGATTCTAACTTGCCATTGTGGTGACAAAATAAATTTCAATTACGGCCATGTGAAATTGGATTTCCCCGGTGCATTATTGGGGGGGAGGGGGATTGGGGGGGCTGGGGGGGGGGGTGTGGTGGGGGTGTTAGTGGGGGAAGGGGGTTAAGAATTGTTGGGAGCTCTCTGCCATCACTTCTGACGCAGTGCATGGCTGCAGAGCCCACTCGTTACGCCGAGCCCTGACTCTTATGAAATCAATAATTCACCCAGGACAGATATGCCCCCCCCCCCCCGTTACTGGCCATGGGAAGATGGGATTAATATAGATGATTGTAGGCTGTGGACATTTTGGGGCAATTTTCACCCCCAGCTGCTCACCTTTATGTTGATTCGGTCCAGAGAGGCCATGTTTGGTGGGAATGGGGGGGGGGGGGTGTCTTTGTGAGGTGCTATCGATCGATAAGTCTGAACAGTGGCTATAAGGAGTTTTTCTAGACTCAATAATTGTGTGTGGACAGCCATTTGTGGCATTAGCTTTCAGTCCCATTTGGGATTATGTCCTGTTGCCCTTACATATTGTTTCTCCACAGAAAAACAATGCTCCTTGGACAATGGACAACTGGGCAGGATTATTACGCTGGTGTAATTAAAAACGCCCTGAGCTACAGGCTGTGCAAGGTTGACTGTGTTGTGCACCAGCATCATCTTTTGGAGTTACTCACCAGGAGCAGTCGAACTGGTGATGAACATGCTTTGCTTTCAACTCACACATGAGATTGACTGTTTGTGTGTGTGTGTGTGTGTGAGTGTGTGTGTGTGAGTGAGAGAGAGACAGAGAGAGAAAGAGAGAAAGCAGGCAACTGTATCAACTCACAAGTCCCCACCTCTCATTGACTGGTTTGGTGGACGGTTAATTATGGCTAATTAATATGGAGAGGTGGGATAGGGGATGAAGGATGAGGACACTGGACCAGAATACATTTCTGCTCGGTGCCAGACAGAAGGCCCCGCTGCCTTGTTTGCACCCTGTGGAGTGCGGTCCTCGCAGTGACCGTCATCTGGCTTCATGTGCCATGAGGGTGGCAAATATTAATAGCCAGGCCAATGCTGTAGGTCACACCTTGGCTACAGTACATGAACATGTCCTCTGCCTTTTCTCTTTTCATCTGCGTATGACTCAGTCTGACCTGATAGTCCTCTTCAGAAGCACAGTGGCTGGGTTGAGAGCTGCAGGGCTCATTTCAGTTTTTCGTCCCCACAAGATATGTGGTTGCCCATGAAATGCTGACAGGCTGATGTACAGGCTTTTAAAAGCACTTGTTTTTGTGTTTTAAAAACTGAAGGGTGCAACTGGATTGGCATCAATCTTCTGCTGCGTCCACTCAGGGTTTTTATTGCTTGTCAATGGAGTTGTTCAGTGTCAATTAACCTACAGACAACACACAGTGGGGGTTGTTGTCCGACTAGGCTGTGCAAAGCTGTTTACTATGAACAGCGTCTCATCTTATTCAGTGGCTACAACAACAAAATAATGCTAGGCCGTTCTTTCATCAAATTCAGTTTTGAAACTGTTTCACAGACAAAAATGTCTGGCGAATATTTTTTTATCAAGTAAACATGAGAGTTCACAGATTAAGATTAATGATTTAGTTATGAACCGATAAAAAAAAAAAACTATTTTTGAGGCACTCCTTACAAAAATTAAAAAGCCTTTATTAGATTCTGGCTACATGCCTACACGTTTCGACCCATTGTCTTCATCAGGGCATGCCAAACAATTACAGGTGAAAGGTATTCATCAGGTAGGGAGGTAGAGCTAGGTCACATGACACATAAACCCCACCCCTCACACCCACACAAGGTCAATATCAAACATTTATCAGCATTTATCAAAGATGTCTCCCCAACAACAAAACACCATTTCAAAACACCATTCAATCAACCATTTCATTACAATCCACAGTTCAATCCATACAAAAGATAAATTTAACAGGTTATAAAAATGGAGAAAAATCCACATCCTCATTGAGGCCTCGAAATGTTGTGGCATTCAATTTAACAATCCACCAAGTTTCCCTTTGGAGAAGGCGTTTTAATCACCCACACTAAAAGATAAGTTGATGAGAAGTTACCTCCCTGCATCCAAACCTCTCTCTCATTTCCCAAAGTCAAAAGGCACATACAAATGTGGCTCATGCAACCACTGTGAAAACATCTCCCGCCAAGCCACTTTTGTGGATGTATTCAGTGAGAAGGTGTATTATTGTAAACACTTTGCAAACTGTAATACCACATATGTTGTGTACAGGTTAGAATGCGGATGTGGCTGCTTCTATATTGGACGCACAAAACGCAGACTGCGTGATAGACTGGCAGAGCACAAGTACGCCATAAGGACTCAGAATCCCAATTACCCCATGGCTATTCACTTCAGAGAAGTAGGTCACACGGACCTGAATTTAGTGAGAATAATGGTGATAGAGGTTATCAACAAAAACATTAGGGGCGGGGACAGATTAAAACGCCTTCTCCAAAGGGAAACTTGGTGGATTGTTAAATTGAATGCCACAACATTTCCAGGCCTCAATGAGGATGTGGATTATTCTCCATTTTTATAACCTGGTGTGAGGGGTGGGGTTTATGTGTCATGTGACCTAGCTCTACCTCCCTACCTGATGAATACCTTTCACCTGTAATTGTTTGGCATGCCCTGATGAAGACAATGGGTCGAAACGCATAGGCATGTAGCCAGAATCTAATAAAGGCTTTTTAATTTTTGTAAGGAGTGCCTCAAAAATAGTTTTTTTTATCGGTTCATGACTATTTGGACGCCCGAGTTTTGATGAGCACCCTTTTCTTACTAGATTTTGTTAAATTACCCAGTGAAGCATTCCTTTTTCTTTTCTTAATGATTTAGTTGCTTGTCATCAAACACTCATTCAGCACAAGAATGTTTAACAGATTTCAGTATCTTGACATCAGAGCTCAATTTCATCTCTGATAGCCTCAGATGAGACACTATTGTTTGTCATATGAACGCCCCAACTCCATGCTCCAACTCCGTTGAGATGTTCATTACGTGCAGACTTTAATCAGCTGTCTGGTTATCAACTTCAGTCTGTGCCTCACATCATTATCCCATCATAATCAAGCCTTTTCATTTGTCGAATAGCTATTAAGCTTAGAATTCAATGTTCCTTTAATTCACCCTTCACAAGAACACGCTTTTTTCACACTTTTTTTTCTGATGCATTTATGATGGGCTGGGTTGAAGACCTGTGTAATACATTCAAATGTTGTGCACATAGCAGGAGTAATGTCTGCGAAGGTCGAGAGCTCTCAGCAGGAGCCACTTGAAATGATGGAGATTTCAAGGGCCAAACGTGTGAAATTTTGTGGCACATTTTTAACACAGGATTTTCCACCTGAAAAAAAATGTGCAAGGGTGTTTAGTGCTTCCTCTCCATGATGAAATGATCAAAGGAAAACTGGCACAAAAAAAGCATATGCAACTTGTTTTTTTAGCTTGTTCTCCAAAATTAGACATTTGCAAAATTCAGGCACAACTTACTGTAATATTATGAAGGCAGCCAGTACATAGAGTGTAGGAGATGGATATGGACATGAACACCTGTTTAAGAAACTCTGTAAGCGTGTGTCTATGTGTTTGTCAGACAGTGTGTATGTATACTATAGTATAGTATAGCTTACTTTAGTATATAATCCCACCTATAATGCATCCTCCACCCCTCACACCTGGCCATGGAAAGGTCTGCAAATGGCTTCATTTATCAGGGTGTGGGATAATGGCAGGTGAGGGTCTAGCATCACCATCACAAACTCCCGCTGAGACAACAGCAGGGATCTGCCTGAGGAACCAGCCGTCCAGTCAACTTTTATTTACCCCTCAGCCCACGCACCCAATACACTATACACAAACACACACACACACACACACACACACACACACACACACAGAGACATAAACAAACACACACAAATACAGACACACGCACACACACACACTCAGAAACATAAACAAACAAACACACACACATGCACACAGACACACACGCCCACCCATTATATTTGTGCGGCTTGCTAAAGCCCATCTCAGTATTCCCGGGGTGGAAGGAAGAGATGTGTCTTTATCTGTGATGATGGCGGCTGGTAATCAGGTGATAAAAGGGGCTTTCTTCTTATTTCTCCACATATCTACTTAGATGTGGAGAGGGACTGAGGCAATATGCCAACATTCGGCCATCATATAATGTAAGAGCTTCACTCCACTCACCTGCCCTCCCCCACAGTAATAGTCCACACGTCGCCTCCAAAGAGACAGCTGGTCAGCTGATGGCACGGAGGGCGTATGAAGCCTAGTTAATCACAGTATCGAATGACTATCATTCACCCCGCACACACCAGAGCCTCTCCTGTACTTATCTATATAGTTTGCTATGTATTAGATTACCGTTAAAGATGACTGGTATTGTTTAGTAGGGGCTTTTATCCAAAGCTGTTCTTGAAAATACTGTATTGACATGAATTGTACACTGGAATATGTGTCTGAGCCCAGTTTCATGATTAAATAAATTATGAAAAACTGATCAGCTTTTTTTAAGAACTTGACAGAAGAATGCAAAGTTGGCCACCACATCAGTCTTGTTCACCGTTCTTGACCTTTCAAACACTTTTGACCTGTGCTGGCCTCACCATGAACTCTCTGGCCGACAGCTCTGCATCTCCAGGGATAGAACCACCCTCTCAATCTGTCCGCACAAGTGTACGGCCATCACTTTCCACTAGCCAAATCTGCAAACAAGCTTTTCTCAGACAAATGTAGGCTAATCTAATCATAAAACATTCACATTATCGTCATTGACATTACCATATTAATATCCAAAATGGATTTTTAGCTATTTGTATATGAATGAAAGTGGTAAATTTAACATCTTTTGTCTCTTCTGCTGTCTGCCTTTAAATCAATAGTGGAAAAGGCAGCATTTTGTCTGCATAAATCCTTCAGTTAACTTTCTTCCCCGACTCATTATCATGTGTGAAGCCCAGTGTATTATTAGGCTGCCGCAGACAAGGGCTGGTAATAAAACAAGGAAAAGAGGGGAATGTGCCACGTCTCTGCGGCTGCTTCCCCTGCGCGCCACGCACTGATAAAGGGCATGGGCGGCATAAATTTGCCCATAAATGCGGGCCTGTCATGTCGAAGGTGAGGGATCACGTCACACGTCAGCCCCCGAGCAGATGCCGCCGAGAGTCTAATGACAGTGACCGTGTCACCCCGACGAGTTGCTGGCAAGAGCCGCAGCAGGGGAGCAGGGAGGCTGGGGGTTGGGTTGGGATGGGGTAGGGTGGGAGTGGATGGTAGATGACCCCCCCCCCCCCCCCCAACAATGCCCCAACCCTTTCTCCGAACCCCTCACCCACGCATCTCTAACCTCCAGGCTTGGGTCCGTCCCACTGCTTGCGGGTCCACTGGCAGCTCCAAACTGGGGCCTGACAGCAATAGCCTGGGAGATCATTCAAAGATAAATGCGGGGAAGTGAAAGTCCGACACAAAAAAGAGGGGGTGGGTGTGGGGTGGGAGGCGGTGTGGATGGGGAAGGGTAGACAAAAGAGCTTGGGAGGTGCCGGTGCTTATTCAAAAGAAGAGGGTGTTAAAAAAGCCATTCGTCATGGCCGCGGCCCGGGAAGACGCCAGTGGCTTGCTCCGCCTGCAGTGATGTATCACCACCATCAGCTCACTCTCCATGCCTGCATGGCCTCCGCTTCCCGCATGAGACAGACCCACTCCACCCACAAACACACACACACACACACACACACAAACACCGTTACACAATCCTACCCTCTAACACGCAACACATGGTGTTCGAAGGAAGGCTATTAGTAGTATTAACCAGGCAGAGTCACATTTATGCAAACACGCAAGAAAGGGAGTGCTGGGACATTTGTTCAACCTAATTTGGGTAATGCATGATGACAAAAGAAAAGGGGATTCGCACATCTAGCATTAATACACCATCCATCATGGGCCTAACTGTCTGCTCAGATCTAATGGGAATATGCTAGAGCCAGCCATGTTGTGTACACATCTGGGCTTCATTAACAATGAGCAACAATGTGTGTGAGTGTGTGTGTGTGTGTGTGTGTGTGTGTATGTGTCTGGGTGTGTATTTGGTGTGTGTTTGTGTGTGTGTGTGTGTGTGTGTGTGTGTGTGTGTGTGTTTGTGTGTCTAAAGCTAGCACAATGTTAAGACCAGACAGGAAAAACCTGCTTATGGTCCTGGTTATCTTTTTAAAAATGTGTGGGGAAGATGGGGAAGCGGAGGTGCTGTGAGCTGAAAAGAATTTACTGTATTTGTGCTTAGGAAAGCAGGTCACGTCATGGGAGATTTAAAAGGGTACCCAAATTCATTAGCAGATTTTGGTGTTGTCGGGGATTAGCAATCCCTTTATGATGAAATGTAATTGAATAGGCCGCGCATCTTATTTCTTCACACTGCAAATGTGATTTGGTCTGCTTCCTGTTGGCCCTTGGTAAGCGCGCCTGTAAGACACATTTTCATTTCCAGTGCCACAGTCATGCTGTAACCCATATTAAAGAGTTACAGAAACAACGTGAGTCAACCACTAAAATCAGCAGAGCCACATTACAACTATCAGCACATTACAACTATCAATGCTGGCCAAAACAACACTGTTATAGCCCACCGCGGCTCATTTCTTCTACTACAGTGCTGAAGTAAAGGCAGCCGACAACACGCATACATAAGTGTCAAACTCTTCTAACCTAGCCTAACCTAGCATGATTTTTCATTTCCAGTTTAGAAACGCCATCCAGGGTGGGGTAATGGGACGTAATTCAGGTAACATTTAACATACAGTAGAACGGCAAAATCAATGGGAAAAAAAGAGCTGAAATATCGAGTCTATTAGGACCGCAGGAGACAGCGGGGGCGTGAGGACAAACCCAAGGTTGTGTGACAAATAGTCATCTCCCCCACCTCTCGGAATAAGGCTGGGAATGGTGCACGCTCACGGGCCATATTTCACCCGCACACCTCGGCAACCATTTACTAGGGCAGGGGCCAGGGGTAGGGGCGAGCGGGGCTGTGCATGGCGGAGGCTCGTTCTCACAAATGAAGGCCAATATTTTAGCATGGCGAGAAAGATGGAGAGAGAAATAGAGAGCGTAAGAAAGAGGGAGTGGGGGGAGGGGGGGGGGGGGGAAAAAAGGCATCAAAATGAGGAATGCTGCTCCCATTAGCGTTGGCTGGGGTCATGGGATTGACCTCTGCTCGTGTTCAACCTGATGCTTGCTTATACCACCATGATGTGAGATTGTGATACAAGAAATCAATATGTGCATCACCTGGGTACAACCTATTAGAACTATCAGCCATCCCTGGGAGACACCTTAAATAACAACAACACCCTGCTGTAATGATCCATGCCATTTGCAGCAAAGACTGGAGGTTATTTATAATTTAGTCTCAATCATTTGTAGCGTTTTTGACCCAACAAACCTGGAAAGCTTAGTATTTTCTGATGAGCTTAACGCTATCTGCCCCTGGCCCAGCTCCCCGTCGACCCGTGTATCTTTCCCCTGCAACATATGGCCAGAATCACGCACAGACATGTGGGTTACGTGAACGCTGGTGTCGAGCACGACAGATTCCATGCCAAGCTCCCTGTTAAATTTGTTAAACTTGCTGCCTATCAGTTGATTAGGAGTGCCAACTCTTCTCTTCTCTCTCTCTCTCTCTCTGCTATCTTATTTAGGCCAGTAGGGCACCAGGTGTTCTAAATCATGCTCACTAGATTAATGCTCTCAGCACCACAGGGATGGGGAGCACAGATAAGATGCCATGAACAAAGAATGAAGTGAATACTTGCCAATTTCTCTCTTTCCCTCCCCTTCCCCTTATCTCACAAAAGACCCCTAATGTTTGGGGTATCTGAGAAGCACCTCTGTGGCCAGATGAATCATGGCAAAATATTAAGACTTCTCAAAGTGTCCACCATGTGCTACAATGCAGTATTTTTATGTAGAGCAGAGGCAAAAAAAATTTAAAAAAAGTGTGTCATTGTGTATGTGTGTGTTTGTGTGTGTGTGTGTGTGTGTGTGTGGGTGGATGTGTGTGGGGGGTGGTAGGGGTTTGGTTGGGGTTGAGCTTTGCAGGGAGAGGCCAAGCCAGCGGGTTATCTCTGGGGCTCAAGGCTGTGGTCGTCCATTACACAGGCAGCCCGAGAGGTGCTTGATTGGCAGCCTCTGATGGTTAATGCAGCGATAAGGCCCTTGTGCTGCTCGCCCAGCCACCGAGCGCATCTGACCTGCATTGTTTCTCCAATCATGCCTGGCACAGAATTGATCGGCAGATAAGAAAATTGACTTCTCCTGTGCAGCTCTTTTTTCTCTCCATCTCTCTCTCTCTCTCTCTCATGGGCGTTCCAGTAGTAGTATGGCCTGTGGAAAAGGCCAGTCAAAGCCACTTGTGTCTGAATTTATTGGTAAATGAATCAATAGGGCTTTTCTTTGGCTTTAAATAAAGGTCCTCCACTTGTACTCGTGGAGAGTATCTGTGGCTTCCACCTGGGGCTTTAGCGTCGGCAAGGTCGACACTGATAGCAGCGGGTGGATGTCAACCGAGGAGAGGGCAGACCCGGAGCAAGCCCAGGGTCTTATGGGGGGGATAACTCACCCCACAAAGCACACAGTAATGGCCCGGACTATATAAGCACCTGATTTACTTTGGCTATATCTCAGCACCCATAAACAACGACCTCAAGCATGCGCTACACGCCGTGCCTGTCGGACGAGAGTAAATCAGGATGGATCAGCAAAAGTTTCTTTGGACTGACAAGGCTGCCTATGCAATGACCTTTATGGAGCTCAAAGGGGTGAGTTACACTGAAAGCAAAGCCATGGCCATCTCAACTCTACATAAAATACTGTAAAAGACTGTGGGTACAAGTAAGGAGTAAAAAGAAGTCCTGATGCTAATATGCATGAGGCCTCCCTGCTGAAGCATTGCCTCTGCTCAACCTTAATTAACGCCAGTGTTGCCTTTTTCATGCAAATGGCTCATCCTCACTGCTCACTAATGCTCAGTGTTATCGCTCCCTGCGATAAGATTGTGTGTCATTCAGCCAAGAGACCTGGCCTCCATTGGGCTGTGTGCTTTCCACTTCTGTCTTCAGCAGTAGGAAAATGAAGGCTCAGCATCTGATCCAGCCATCAGTAATATACTGCATGTGTCAGTGGTATTACTTCATTACTCAGGAGAAGGAGAACAGAGGGAAAAGGAACAAATAAACGCATGCATTCTCCAGTGGGTCCTTGCAATGTTGAATTGTTCCTCAAATGTGGCGTTGAGGCAGCCCGATTGCCTGATCCTTCCTGTTCTCCTCATGCTCAATCTTTCCCCTCATTCTCGCCCAATCTATCTCTTTGCCATTTTGTTCTGCCACGTTCCTTTCCCCGTTGTTAGCGAGAGTGGCGCTAGATGAATAGTGTTTGTTTGAAGTTTTTTCCTCTGGGTGCACACACAATGACACATGCAGGCTCCCTTGCTCTCTGGTGCTCTCAGGAGGGGTATAGTGGCAACATATGGAACAGCGTGGCAGGGGTTCATTTCCCCTTGGTAGGAGATGGAAGTGGAGGTTGGGAGGTGGGTAGGTGGATGGGTGGGCCGTGGTGGAGTGTGTGTGTGTGTGTGTGTGTGTGTGTGTGTGTGTGTGTAGAGGGTGGGTGGGGGGATCATGGTGGCTGTGTGCCAGTGCTGATGACATGTCCCCTGGGCGCCACGCTGGAGCGAGCAGCAGGGCAATCAGCACAAAGTCATCAAGTGGGAGGAAAGGCCAATCAAACAGAGCGGCGCAGCAGTGGCGGCCACTGCCAAAGCACTGGCGCGAGCCGTCATCAGGACACTTGCCCGCGGACGCCACCGACCCTCGCTGTGCTCCAACAAAGAGCTGCCGAGGAGGATGTCTCTGTTCTTTGGTGCCTCGGGGGGGAACAAGTGGAGCGCTCACATTGCCAAATGAAACTGTAATTCCCTTTTTGCGTCAGATAACTCACGTTGCTTGATAATACTGTAATTCCTGTCTACAACAGATAACTCACTTAAAAATAAGATGGTGTCATATTTGCTTTTTCAAGACCCTAGGGTTAGGTTTTATACCAGACTAACACATATACCACAGTGCAGAAAAGCTGTGTTAGACTTCCAGTAGGTGTAACCAAGTAAGCTCTCAGCCCAGGCAACCTACTGCTTCTAATGAGGAACCTACTCCCCCATATCTCCAGCCTCACTGTCAGCGTGTGCCGGAAAGCAAGAACATCCAGCCATGGCAACCCCAAAGCCAAAAGACTCCCAACCACCAACCGCCAACCTTTTTCCGCCCACGCTGTCAGCGGTGCAGTGGAGAAGGTTCCACCATGACAACCGAAAGCAATTAAACTCATTCTCAATAACCCCAATCCTGCTCTTCGCCCACTCAGACATACATGATCACTAACCAAACTGTCAGTCAGCATCTTACTGGGAATCGAAGGTGGAGGTGGGGGTGGAGGGTGGAGAAACTAAGCCTCGCTAAACCCAGCAGAATCCCTCTTCTATCTCACAACAGACCCTGTCAGCTGCCTACCCTACCCACCGCGTTTGAGGGCAAAAAATCTTGAATGTCAAACGTGAAATATTACTGTCCTTTATGTTTCAAAACTTGCTGTCTGTAAAACCCCCTGTGGAAACGAGAGGTCTGTTTTCAAGCAAGTCAAAAATATTAACCAATGTTAAATGCCTCCTCTGTAGATGTTCTTTTGCCTTCAACTTCCTCTAGTGCTGTTTTCACGAGTCTCCTGAGGAGGAACATATTTATGGTGTGATATAGTGCTACATGGTGTACTGGATAGAGACATTAGCCACACATCAAAACAACATACACAGATGCAATGCCGAAGAAAGTAAGGATTGTAATATATCTGTATTTTATGAGGGTTATATTTTCTCTTAATGATCTGTTGTCAAACAGATGGCCACTGCCCTGCAGGTCTTCTGGGAGATCCATTACTGGATTCTAGTTTGCTGTCCAAAATCACGGCACAAAACGTTACGGATACTAACGTATCCTCGGTTCTCTGAGTGAGAAGCCGAAACGTACGAGTGGATGATGCCTATCATCTCCTACTTTTTCTGAAGTCAATTTTAACCAACCCTTTGAAAAAAGGGCAGTAAGCGCTCTGACGCGCGCAGGCAACTACTTAGACAGCCCTGCGTGACGTCAGAAAGTCTATATATTGACTGCACTTACGCTTCAGGTCCTCTTTGCCAAGCTCGCCAGCGTCTGCGACTTGAGGCCCGAAGCGTACGTTTCGGCTTCTCACTCAGAGAACCGAGGAAAAGTTAGTATCCGTAACGTTCTCTTTCGTTTCGAAGCCGAAACGTACGAGTGGATCACTACAACCAAGCCTCAAGAGCCCTACACCGAGGAGCCCGAGGTGGGAAGACCCATGGGACCGCCGCCCTTATTGCCTGGCCTGTACAGCGCTGACAGAACAGAGAGCGTCCTCCGGCCTGGGCCGGGGCTCATTGTGAAACATTGCCCCAGAGGAGCAATAGTGTGTGTGCGGAGTGCTTGTGAACAAGGCAAACTCAGCGCCCCGTAAGGGGGTGACATCAGAGAGGACCGCCGAAGCGGGGGGGAACGCTCCGAGCCAGGGACTGCAGAGCGGAGACCCGTGCCTCCTAGAGCACTCAGAGGCATAGCAGTCAATGGATGGTGATCGCATGACATGCTCTGCCGCGCACATGCGATCATATCAGGATCGCTGTGGCCTCTTACGCCGCTCCTGGCTGGTTGGACGGTTGGCGGGAGCCGCGCGCCCGCGTGAGCGTTCATCAGATGCCTCTTCTCCTTCTCTGGCATGGACGAAAGGTTCAGCCAGAGGTGCCTGTCTAGGACGACCAAAGAGCCAAGGGAGCGCCTGTCGGCTTTAATGGGCGCCCTGATGGCCAGCGAGGTGAGAGCGGTAGCTCTGCGCAGCTGATGGAGGGTTAAGTCCAATGGCTGCGCTGAGAGATCTGCCACCAGCTCCTCAGACAGAGAAGTAAGGAGAAAGGCGGTGTTCATCGCCCTTATCGCCTGGCCTGTACAGATAAAGGCCTTGGAGGCGAGCTTCTCCGTGCGCTGACACGGCTTGGAGGGAAGCTCGGGAGGCGATGTCCAGGTGGTGGCAGAAGCTGGTGCTAAACAACCAGCGACCGCATCTTCAACGCGAGGAAGCTGCATGAGGCCACTGGCGCCCGCTTCGTCCATCGCGTAAAATGCCGCGTGCCCCTGGATAGGGGCAATGGCGGCATAGGGAGCCTCCCATGAGGCCTGCGCATCGGCCACAACCGTGGGGTGAGCAGGGAGTGGGAGAGCATCCGGAGAAGGGAGCGCGCCGGAGATGGGGTCGAAACGCCCTCCCGGACAGCGCTGAGGCGGAGGCTGGCCTAGCCTGCTAGCCGCCTGTGTAGCCAACGAAGCTAGCTCCTAAGCTAACTGGGCGGCGTGGGTCTTCAACACAGGTGGCAAATCTTCCACTGTGGCGCAACCTTTAGCGGAGAGGAAGGAAGCGAGCTCCTCCTCGTCCACAGCTTCGATGACTGGGTCATCCTCGTCGCCCTGAGGCGGCGTAGTAGCCGCGCGGGCAAAGGCAGCGCCGATGGAGCTAGCAGGGCTAGCCTGGTGGGCCACGGTTAGCTGGCTAGCTGGTAGCTGACTAGCCGCTGAGAAGCTAACCGACGGCCGAATAGCCACTGAAGACCGGTCGATTAGCCCATCCGGGTGCGAGGACGCCGGGGGAAAATCGATAGACTGGTAGGTGGGGAGAGCACTGGCGCCAACGGGGGTAGAGGCCGCCCCTGGACTACCAGGGCAACCCACGAAAAATGCCGCTCTGTTGGCGATAGCCGCAGGGGAGAGGCGTTCGCAAGCCGAGCAGAGATCTGGCCGCGAAAAAGCGAGCATAGCATGCTCGCTCCCCATGCAGATGAAGCAAATAGCATGGCGGTCGGAAATCGCCATGGGACGATCACAGTCGGTACAACGACGAGTAGCCATCTTGCGTCTCGAGGTACCAGAAGTCAGGGACCGGCGTGAGCACTTGGAGCAAGACGGGAATCCCTCGGAGAGCTTTGAAAAAAGCTTTTGTGTTGGGCTTTCAAAAAAGCCGTTGTTTTTTAGAAATATTTGCGAAAGCAAACGAAAGGCGACTCAGAAACACACGCAGTAGGCGAGGTGAAAGAGGCAAAGAGGACCTGAAGCGTAAGCGCAGTCAATATATAGACTTTCTGACGTCACGCAGGGCTGTCTAAGTAGTTGCCTGCGCGCGTCAGAGCGCTTACTGCCCTTTTTTCAAAGGGTTGGTTAAAATTGACTTCAGAAAAAGTAGGAGATGATAGGCATCATCCACTCGTACGTTTCGGCTTCGAAACGAAAGAGAACATATTTAAGATGTGTCCTTCAAGCTACAGTACATATGAACTGAAATGACCCCTGTGATTGACCCCCTGGTCACACCAATTTGGGGTTTCTGTAAAGTTCGAAGTAGGTCAAAGGTCAACGTATTGAGGGATTGAATGTGAGGAGGAAGTGCCAATAAAAGTGAGGTGAGAGGAAATGCGTGCACAAAAACTGATCTTATCTTCAGAGAGGGCACTAGGTGTGAAAACAGTACTTATTCTCTACAAATACTACAAAATATCTAAAAAAGAAAATGAATACAAAAATAACAAGTACAAAAATGTGTTTCTAAATCAGATATATGAAACTGCTATTTATCATATTTGGGGTAAAATATTATAGAGAAAGTCTGAGGGCATTCTATCGGTCTTTCTGTTTATATTTCTATTTATATGTATTTTCTACAAAAATACTGCATTTCTCTGAATAGTTTAGAAGGTTCTCTGAGGCAAACGTAAATAGACGAGCAGTATTATTGATCCTTACCTAATAAATCTCACAGTATGAACGACCTATATACTAGAGGCCACATCCATAAGCATAAGATCAAGGCAATGGTATTTCCATTTGGAGCGAGTGTTATTTCCCCAAGGACAAACATCATAACAATAGAGGTCTGCAAAGCTCCTCCTAGCAAGTGTCAATTACACTAACTGGTAGGAAGTAGGGCCGGCATGAATGGCATAATGATTGTGGAGAGAGGACTTGCAGGTCTTAGGTCAGTTGCCTCAACAGCTGATAGGGGAGCTAACTAAACGACCATAAAGGATAATTTGACAATTTTCTTCCTAAATCTAGCATTCCTACAGATGGAAACAATACTAAGCAGCATTTTCCATAGGAGAGCGCCAGCATGCATCTATAGGAGAAAAGCACATCTTTAAGAGAAAAACAGGAGGTCAGCACATCTCGAATGGCGGAAGGTTGGAGGCCAGTCCGGTGTGTCCCTCATTGATTCCCAGCGACGGGAAAAGGAATGGGCTCCATCAGTGGCACTGAGAGTGAAACAAAAGCTTTTCAGTGCCAGCGCTAGGGCTGGAGATAAATGTTTGACTGAAGGCTGTTCTCTGGACCGGCATGCCTTAACGATCCGCAGCCTTGACACCCTCCCCATATCTCTCCCGCTGTGGGACCGAGTGACACGCAGCGGGCACAGAGTCATTCGTCTGAACACAGACAGGCAGCATCGACGCCACTTTCTCCTTCACATGTCCATCTGCCGCCTTGAGCTCTCTCTGACTCCATCACTTTTTCCTTCCACATTTTTCTTTGCTTTTTTTCCCTTTCACAAGGAGAAGTAAAATGATCAGAGCTGCTTGTTATTATGGCTAAAAGCACACAGCCCACAGAGACATTTACTAAGAGACACTACAGAGTCTTTTGTTTTCAACATTTGGGTTTTTTTTTAACCCTCTTTCAGGAGATGCTTTTGATGTTTTTTGCTTTCTGATGTTTTCCCAAAATGGCCTCTTATGTTTTCCAAATAGCAGGCAGAGTGAGGCGAGACGAACCTCCCTGAACCTAAGTGTTTTGATAAGCACTATCCTGCAACATTAGCCTGTTTCGTGCTTGTTAGAACAACCCCTTCTCCTTCAGGTCCTCTCCTCTGTGCGACTCAGAAAGTAGGAAAGCCTCTATTACAAACCCATCACAAACATTAGAAACATCCATTAGTGCAGGAGATAGTAAGATTGTTAAAAACGGAAATATAGCGAGGATGGGCACAGCAATTTTTTAAATAGACCTCTGGCCGTAGCAACCTTATTAGTGCTTTTTCTCCTCGGTTGCTGTGCATACATTATCGCCAACCATTTAGTGCTGAGGCAATCCAATGCAAGCCATTAAAAATGAATCCGTCTCAATTAGGCCATGCATTAACAACATCCCCAGTGAGGGATTTCCATAGCATCCGTCCTCTAAATCCACACTTGCGTGAAGAAATTCCTGGCACAGTGAGAGAAACAGCTAGTTCTTTTTACAGATGGTTAATGTGGTCGCTGCCTCCGAAGGCACCATTTGAAGGTGTGGGGAGATCGATTAGACTTTGTTTTTCCAAGTGACAGCTGGCAATCCAAAACAACACATCGATGACTTTTAATTGATTTCTCTCACATATATCTGGACTTGAATTAGAAGTGAAGAACAAGGAACATAACTGGTGCTGTGGTGAATAATGTGCTGTTTGTTTTTCAGTCTGAGTGTACAGCAGAACACAAAAGAACCATCATTCACATACATTCTCATTTCAATCCTGGCCAATCATCTTCTTCTTTTGGATGACTGGGCCACAGCCATCTTTGGCCACCAAAGATAGCACTGCAAAGTCAGCCATAACCATCCAGCCTCCCCAAATGGCATTTTGTGCATGGGGTGGTGCAGAATTCTCTCCAAAAAATGAAACTTCACAGGCTCCATACCAAATATGCCATAGATCAAGGTGTGAGGCTTTTATGCTTGCCTGTCAACCAGCTGACCCTGTGGCCATTGATTTTGATCGGCTACTGTACTCCATTTGATGGTGCTGGGAGCGCTCACCGTGACAACCACCCCCTCCTCCCCAACCCCCGTGATCTCCCCATCAATGACAGAGCCATCCCTCACACCAGAACGCTGTCAGAACCAGAGAGAGGCTGACATGCATATCCCTGGCTTTGATTGATGGTGTGTATTTTAACATCCTGGCCCCCCTTTTTTATCGGCTGAGGCAAGGCAATCAAAAGCACGCTTGCAGTAATCAGCTGCAGACTCATAGATTCACGGCGGCCATATTGGCGTGTACACTGTATATATCTATTATGTCAGATATGAAATTGTCTTGCTGGCGAGATAACTATGTGCCACAGTATAGACAATGAGAGGAATAAAAAAGATGACAGGAAGGCACATTGGAGCTTTTTCCCGGGCTTTACAGATAGCTTTTTGATTTATTTGATTGCTCATTTAACCTTGATAGAAACGGTGGAACGCCTTGAAGTGAAAAACAACAGACTCCCCGTGCCATTCCTGGTGATTTTTCACGCAGCAGTGAGGTGTTTAATTCTGAGGTCATTTCACCAGAATAGGTGAAGACAATACATAAGAACGAATGAGATTTTGAATTAATTTGCTTACCTTTATCTTGTCAGTGAGTTTCTTTTTTCCAAGTCTGCGCATTTTATATTTTACTCGCCCCTGGTTGAGGATGAATTTTCTTGTTTGCACATAAACAATAATACCCTGACACTGCAGCCAAGTCACACAGTTTTGGTCCATAATCCTGAAAAGTCTGAAGAGCTCCTTGAGAGTGAAGTGTTTCATGTGTTTGATGGGTATATCAGATAATTTAGTAGACACTAGTAACGTTACTTAACTCAATTAGTTCCCACTATTTTTTGAAGTACCTTTTTACAATCCACTTAAAAAATATATTTTGAAGTAACATTTACACCAATTTTCTTTAAGATTTAGACTAGACTTTATTGTATTGTAGAGTTTTCGGGTCAAAGGACCTTCTCATCCTGCCACCTGAACATGCTATTGAACGTGCTATTGAACATACTCCTCTGTCTGGAGAATGAGTTGTTAATGGATAGTCAGTAAGCTTGGACCTGTCAGCCACTCTTGCTTGCAAGGCACAGAAATCTGCTTGCCAGATACAAAAAGAGGGAAACTCATTTGCTATAGTAACTACAGTACTTAAAAAGTGACTATATCCTGAATGACAAAGTTAAGTTTTTAAGTTGCTACCACAGTAAAGTCACAGTGAACTTTTCTGACATGACTTAACAACACATGGGACAACATGGGAATCAATGGAGTTGAGCCCTGTTGATAGCTAATCTTTTTGTGCACTTCTGCCAGAGCCGTGTGACTGCTCACTGTTTTAGAGGGCTGTGCCAGGCTTCTGTGCTAGCAAAAATGGTTTTGTAGAATAGAATAACTAATAAGGAGGTTAAAAAAAGTTATGTATTCTGCCAGAGGCATCACTAGGTTTTAAGGACAGGGGGGGCTTAGCCCCCAAGAGATGCATACCATACGAACAAACGTAGCGCATGAGCTATCCTAGCTGACATATCGCCCAAGTTTTATAAGGATGCATATTTACTGTCGCTTGCCCTCACTTCTGATTGCCTCTTATGAAATCTCTACAGAGCCGACAGACCTCTGTGGAGATGCATTGGAAGGGGCATATTATCTGTGTGTTTGTATGTATGTGAGTGTGTATGTGTGTGCGGAAAAAAAAAAAAAAACTATTGCACACGAGAGAGTTGTGTGCGGCCTGCATGTGCTAAGTGATTTGTTGGACTGGGAGAGTATTTGTTGTTAAGTTGCTCTCACCTGAAAAATGTGCTACTCAAAGCTCAAGATGGTAAGGAAATGCACTGAAGAGACAGGCTGGAAATAATTTTGGATTTTTAGTTCATGAATGTAGTATTTGCAAAAGACAGCTCTGAAAAAGCTATATATCCAGGTGCAGTTATTTTTTTTCAGTCACTAACAAGCATCAACTGATTACCTCACTGTAATCTTGGAATTAATAGATTAATCTAGATTAAAATGGCTCATTTGAATTCTGATTAAGGCATTCAGAATATGTGTTCTAGGCCTACCTAGAAAAAGGTGGAACATTAGACCAGGGGGCCATCTTGATAAAGCAGTAAAAGTAAAAAGTGAAAAATAAATCATGTTCAATAAGTACTTGTTTACCAAATGTTTATTCAGTTAAAAATGAATGATAATGATAACAATACCTGAATAAAATCGATTTTTCATAGCTAAAGCAAGTGTCAGAAATCAACATTATGCTAACAATTTAAATTGGTGTGCTAGCCAGATTTGTTATTTATGAAAATGGGGAGCACCTGATTGATTAATAACATGGGGCTCTTTGCTGTTAGCTGGAGCTAACTAATTGTTACTACCAGCAGTGATGAAGCTTACTTTCTTGATAACACCGGGCCCTGCTTTTCTTAGCTGCCGCCGGACAGACAGTCGTCAGTGATCAAGTCATCGGTGCCAGTGTTAAGTCAGTGATGAGAGATAACTTGCATGTGCAACATGTACACTAGTGCCTCCCCATGTGAGTGAAAAGTAGCAGTGAAAACGGGGACTGGATATGGGTGTTCCCTGTGAACAACTGGAATGGATTTGATAATGAAATCACTAACGCTGTAAAGGGAAAGAAACCACAAAATTTATGATCATCAAATAAATTGACAGGTTTTTATATTATTATTTATTTGTCTGTGTCTGCAAAAAAGCCCCACTAAAATAGGTCTAACGACGCCACTGTATTCTGCAATGATTAGTGTACGCCACCAATCAGTAGAGTAAGTCATACATGGCACATCATGTCATTTCTTCATTTCTCCTTCATTCGTCCCTTCCGACACACAATTGAGATATCGCAACCCCAGTTGCACGCGAGCTGAGCATAACTTTGCAGCTGCCTGCAGCTCGCGCACTCACGAGCTCTAAAAAAGGCAGCCTATATAAAAGTTGCAAGCACACTAAGCACCCCCTTCTTTTCGTACAGCGGAATCTGAGTATTTCGCTGTACGCTCTAGCTAACTTATTCCAACCCTTCCAACCAAACAGCCATTAAGGCTACTACTTCGAGATAAACTATTTAGGATTTGCTTAACTTACTGCGAGGCTTACGCCAGTAAATCCACGGCAAACCGTCTTTGGTGCCCCAGGATTACGCGATGTCGTCGGTGAAGCGGTGTGCGAGTTGCCTCCGGGCCATGCCGCACGAAGATTCTCACAGGAAAGACTGCAAGAAACGCCGTTGGTTCGGCGATGGAGGATTCTTCCACTGAGCTAGCTCCCTAAGCTAGCTCCTCACTATCTGCAGCTAGCCAGCTAGCTCCACTGAGGCTAGATTGCCTGTGGCTCAGGCCCCGGCTTCCTTCTTCTTCCCCGCTAGCCTCTCATGTGGTTCAGGCCCCCGAGTTGCTAGCATCCCGGTGGCTAGCAAGCCTTGTGGTTTTAGCCCCTTAGCCTTAGCTGCTCCTCTGCTCCTCCGTAGCTCTCTCCAGCAGACTCTGACGAGATGAAACCTTGGTAGACGCTCACCGTTCGAAGACAACGATGCCTACCGTTCTATAACGTCGACGGAGATTCCTTGCCAATTCAACCCAGCTACGGTGACTAGCGTGCTCTCAAAGGCAGCTTTTGTAGCTGCTGTCTGTGTCCCTTGTCACAGCGTGGTGGAGCTCAGCTCACCCTCATGTTTGACACAAACACAGCGCACTCTCTACACGGCTTAGCAACCGTTAATGAGCCCCAGTGCTTGCACTCTATACACTGGTGGACGTTTTTTCAGACGGTTGATGAAACAACTTGTTTATCTCCCAGGTCAGCCCGTCCGTTGGCATGTTTACTTAGCTGTAGCCGTCATTGAATGGGGCTTCCATTAACGTGAAAATTCTACTGACACATAGAGTTCTCGGTAGCTCAGTGGTACGATGAGGGACTGGCAATCCGGCTATGTCGTCTCAACGAGGGTTCAAAGCCGGATTCCTCTAACCAATAGACGAATTTTTCGTCCAATCGTCACTCCGATTGAGCCACTCAAATGAGAGCTGGTGTAATATATTACGTATCCGGATGCAGTAGTTGAGCGGATCCGTTATCGCCTACCGCTCAAGAGTCCAAGGTTCAAATCCCGTCGCGTTCATGACAACGGGTATGTTGAACAGCTTGTGCAAATACTTTGAGTTGTGTTTTCTCAAGCTCTAGATGCTCCTTCGAGCCATAAGCTGGCGTTTTGTGCTAAATAGCCCTAATGCCACCTCTATTGTTTTTTATCTTGCTCTCACCGAAGGTGTAGCTATGTTAATGTGGTTGAATGCATTAGCATCTGCTTATTATGCAGGGGATCTGGGTTCAAATCCCGGTTGATGCAAGGGGGTAAAAACTCACCGTGGGCTGAGAGTGGAATTCTTACTCCTTTGAAATGCAGTTCTAGAAGGAGTTCGACATGCGCTGTCCAGTAAGTAGACTGTGCAGCCTACGGCGAGCCTGGCTCTCTTCCGGATGGGACCCAAGGGCCGTCCTGTGTGCCTTCTGCCCCCTGGTGGTCCTGAGGCTATGTGCTCTCAGGCCTTTTCCCCCTGCGCCAATTGGACATCTGGTCCAGTGTGTCACCTAGGGGGACGCAGCTCCGCACCTTTTGCACAGGGGAGCGGTTCTTCCCCTAGGGCATCAGGAAGTCGCTTCAGGAGCACTTCCAGCCCCAGGGATCCCCGCGCGTCACCACCTCAGTCCTCGGGTTGCGTGCTACAGGCCTCACCTTAGGAGGTCAGCAGGGCGACAGTGTCGCGCTGCAGATTGCTACCTTACCTCTCCCACAGAGCAGTCCTGATTGTCAGGCTTGGACTGTTGCTCCAGCTCACGGCGACCTGCGGCCTGTGAGTAGAGCGGACATCAGAGCGTCATAGGCATCATTAGTGGGCACAATGCTTCTCCGCTTTGCCTTCGAAGACGGAGCATACGAATGCGCAGCCCTCCCGTTCCACCTCTCTCTGTCTCCCCGTTGCCTCATGAAGTGCGTTGATACAACCTTCACTCTCTCCCCTAAGAGACTGATAGGCGTAGGGGGGCGTCTGTGACACTTCAGACTTGGAACAAAGGTCACGACAGGTCTGTGCCCCAGGCTTGTGGTCGGCTGTGCGCTGCCAGCTGCGCCACACCGCTGAGTCTCCTACACCTCCATCTGCTACAGTAGCGCCCGGTGTGGAGGGACATGTCCTCATGCTTGCGTCGGACTTGCCCTGTTAGAGTGTCCAGTGAAATGTGGGAATTGTTTAACTACTGGAGGCGCCCGTCTTCCTTGTGCGCAGCAGCGCTTAGGTGCGGTCTCGCCAGGGAGTGGTTACCACGGTCGTGTCTAACACGGCTGGACCATGGGCTCAGGCCGCTCAGCCAGATGGCTTCTGGCCCTCCCAGGGCTGGTCCGCGGGCCTGGCCTCACTGCTGGATGGTCAGCCGTTGTCGCTACCGCAGAGACGAGACCTGCTCTCCCAGGCGTGCAGGTTAATATAGCATCCCCGCCCCGAAGCCTGTCAGCTAGCTCCTGAACAGGGCAAACTGCTGGGACAGGGTCGTTTCGTCTGTGATTGGCTCGGTCCAGAGTGCTATGGCCCGGAAGAGCTATGCACTCTGTAATGGCATGCTTCAGGTCTTAATGTGCGGCTCGGGGCTGTGACCCACTGTCCTGCTCCACTGCTTGTGTGCTCTCGCTACTCCAGCACATACTGAGCTTGAGCTGTTGCCTTCCATGCTTAGGACGTTAGTCCATCTATGCTGATCTGTGGGCTTGGTGGGGTGTCCCTGGGGTCCACCCTCTCGCCTCCAGCTTCACAAAGGGTGCCAAGCGTTTGAACCACCGTTTGCGACCCCTTGAGCCGTTAGGCTCGTTCGCTCTACAGTTGCTCTCTCTGGAGACTGCGTTCTTACTTGCCTTAACCTCAGTTAAGCGTATGGGCGTTTGTTGGAGTTTGCTGTGGCTGACTCAAGGGTCACCCTCTGCCCGAACCCGTTCCGTCTTCCTGTAGTCTTCTCCTGAAGCGTTCGTTCCAGGTTCATCAGTCTGAGTGCCCTTGCCTATGATGCGTCAAACGAGTCTACACAGCTCTCACTCTGCCTGAGGAGACCGCACGTTGGCAGATACCGGTCATGCCTCCAGGGCCTCTGATAACAGGTTTGTCAGGTTTACGCGCTAGACGTGACTGGCACGGGTGTCACGGGGAGTGTGATCCGCTCCTCGTCGGTAGCTGCCTGTTACTTGACTCTACGACTCCCTCATGTGAGTGGAAGCTCCTTGAGGTTGGTTGTATGCTCTCAATTGTGTGTCGGAAGGGACGAATGAAGGAGAACGTCTCGCTACTTTCGTAGCTTCGGTTCTCCGAAGAGTCCCGACGACACACAATACATCTTGCCTCAAGTCGCCCAGTCTGAGCGGAAAGAAGGGGGTGCTTAGTGTGCTTGCAACTTTTATATGGGCTGCCTTTTTTAGAGCTCGTGAGTGCGCGAGCTGCAGGCAGCTGCAAAGTTGCATGCTCCCTTTTTCAAAAGGGTTGGTTTTAGTTATGCTCAGCTCGCGTGCAACTGGGGTTGCGATATCTCAATTGTGTGTCGTTGGGACTCTTCGGAGAACCGAAGCTACGAAAGTAGTGAGACGTTTCTAAGACTTCTAAGACATTTTCATGTTCTTTTAAGGGCTTTAATTGCATTTTCAACTTCCACGACTTTCAGTTGTTGTTTTTCTTTTCTTCCAGAAAACACAAACCCTGTTTTTACATATTTTAGAAATTACTTTTATTTTTCAAGGTTTGTGTGAATAATATATTCATCTGGGGTTACTATACTTTGTTTTTCATGAAAGGATTTTTAAACAAGCTTTTTTTTTCTAGGAACTGCACAAATTACCCCAAAAGATTTGTTTGAAGCTTGACAGCTTGTGAACACGTTCTTTCTAGTGCTTTATTTGTCTGGGTCTCACTCAAAACAGACTCATGAGTAAATGCTGCACAAGCATTATTCCTTTGCTGCAGGAGAGGTTGCACCTGTTTGTCTGTTCTGGGAGGCTATAAAAAAAACTGTGATAGCTCAGGGACTGAGAATGGTCAGTTAAAGCACTGATAAACACACACACACACACACACACACACACACATACACACACTATACAAAAGAAAAGTGAGCTTTATGGGTGAAGACTGACACTGTGTTAAGAGCATTAGGTATTATCAGGGGAGCCGATTTCATCTCTTTTTGGTTAGACGCAATAATATCAGAGTTTTGTTTTCTCATGCAGCTCCACTGTGTCTCCTGCCATCAAAGGTACAATACATCAAAGCCAGCCTGGACAGAAGCCAAATAGATATGGTGGGGATCTGTTTTATATTAACGGCACCCACCCTAGCTTGGTATAGCAGACCTGTTTGCCTTGCAAATTACATTGGACGAGCAAAAACACAAAGAAAGGTAGAGTAATCTACAGATTTCAAACAAAATTTGCCGTAGCAGTCCTGTAGGTAGTAGTAATTACAGCAGTCCTGTAGTGTCTAATTATAGACTATAGCAGAGATTGAAGCCAATATGTACTGTGATTGTTGTCTTTATTATACTCCGGATACTAGTTTCTAGGCTGGGTTCATTAAATGAGAAGAAGGTAAGCAGATTTGATGTAGGTCATAAGAGCAAAACAACATGAGTTTAAACCGTGTGAAAAGATGCTGATGCAGAAGCATGAAGCACACGGTGACATCCATTCCCTCTCTTTCAGAGTGGCCCAAGGTCGATTCCAAATCCTGCCATCTATATTTTCTCTACTTACTTGATTAGCTGCATTGTTATTCTTAGGGACCACTTATAGGGGTGTTTTTTGCCTTGCAGCCACAGCAAATGTCAACGTGCTAAACTGTGCCAGAGGCCCATAACATGCATGTGTAAAATGCTCAATGAAATGTTCCCTTGCCCATGAAATCATGTCCTAATCACACGTGCAATCAAGCTGATAAACACGGGTTTATTTTCTCCAGTGCAAGCTTAATTACAGCGCTTTAAATTAAATAATGAGGTGGCCACTGATGGAAAATGATGGATCAGCGTATTGTGCCTCTACATGGGCCATGAGGAGAGGCAAAGCAACATAAAGCTTTTTAATATGGATGGTAAAGTGAATTAACATTGGCTGATGTTATTGTCCATTGATTTATTGGGTATTTAAGGGGAACTTTAATGTATTTCTTTTAATAATTAATTGCACAATGTGCTGGAGAGAGTGTCAAGTCACTACTGCACACACACACCCTTATATAGAGAGACACATGGAAACAAAAACACACGCAAGCACCCACAACACCAGCGTGTGTTAAACAAAAGCAGGTCTGCAAAAAATTATTCTTAATCCTGAGATAAGGATTGTGATTCTCACTCGCATATGTGTCCCCTCCCCCTCTCTCTCACGCACACGCACACACACACTTCGGGAGCATATGCAAATTTATGCTAGTCTCTGGAACGCGGTGGTCTTTAACCGACTGTTAACCCACTGGCTCCAATTGCGCTGTGCAGGCATAAGGAATAAAATTCAGACGAGCGCGGGCCTCGGAGTAAATCATGGGCGCCTATCAATAAATAATTAGCTTTAAATGTGTGTTAATGACCCAAGTTTGCTGACAGTGCTTTTGTTTATGGCCTTTGATGAGAGCATTGGAAAAGGAGCCCCTTTCTTTTAACGACACGGTCGTCATAAAGAGAATCTTCTGAGACATCAAAACCCAGTGGATTTCATAACGACACCTCATACGCGAGGGAAAATACTCCAACAGGATTCCGCATTAGAGTTTTATGTGCACTTACAGGCTGCTGCTCGCAAAGACAAGTCCACGAGCAGAATGAAAGAATAACACGCTGTCTTCGGATCAGGCATGAGGCTTAAAGCCGGAAAATGGTGTTGAGCTGTGATCACAGGTGTCCTTCGGGCTGCATGTCTTCTCCACTGGTGAGAATAAAGTGTAAAGGCACAGACAGGGTCACGTTCCGTTCATCACTTCGCATGGACACGCAAGGTGCAAAGGGGCAGGGATGTATCATAACTTCTAGTCTAGTTTCATAACTTCGAGACCATTTTGTATCATTTTTTTCTTTAAGTCCATTAAAAATAAATGGACCAAACTAAAAATAAACTAAAAATAACTAAAAGTAAAAGATACTCCTAAATATAAGCCTCACAGGCCATTGATGTTTTTTTTGTTGTACTAATGCTAGGCCTGGTAGGGCATGACATGTGGCAGACGGTACTGTAAGCGATACATTTTCACAGGTACTGAGGTTTCCCACCAGATTATGTCCAGTTAATTATTTATCCCAATGCTTAGCCTCAAAGTCAAAGAGCCTTTGTCACAGGAGCCATTAGAGAGACTTCGATGTCTCCGCTTGTCTGGCCGCTTGTAAGGTTACACCGCTACCGATGACAGGTGCAGCGCAGTCCTGGGAACATGGATCAGGGAAGCGTCAGAAGGGCAGGATTGCTGGTGATGCAGATGAGCGCCGGCGCATGTTTGTGTGCAAAGCCGCTGAGTTTGTTTGACACCCCAAAATGGAAAGGCGTGCAAATGCAGGTGCGAGTTTTACGTGTAAAAAGAGAAGGGAGCGCACACTCTTACTCTGTGATCTGTGGGAGGGCTGGAGTTATTTAATGTGATGTGCAAAGGGGGGTGGGGCATGCACAGTGACAAACACCTCACACACACTCACACACACAGGCTTGTGCTAGACGACTACCTGTGGAGTCAGGCACTGTCTCTCCATCACCAGCTGTGCCTACTGTGACATGAGGCAGCTCTCAGATCCTGGGAGGGAGGTTATAGAGTTGGGGGGGGTTTCTGAAGGGTCGAAGTGCGGAAGGGAGGGGGGGGGGGTTGCTTCTGGCAGGCTACGTCCCTCTGTAGTCCCCTCCCTGTCCTCCAACTGTGTAAAAGCCTGCTCCATGTTCCTATGGGCCAGGGCCCTGATGAGAAAGGGGGAACTCTCTGTGTTCCATGAATTATTCAGTCTGCTGGCTGCTCCCCGGGCAGAGAACTGCGCTGCTCTAAAACACAGCGCTTAAGATGGCAACCTCCAAGGGAGACAGACAGACAGACAGACATACAGAGACAGAAAGAACTCTAGCAAAGATGAAGAAAAAGCTGTTGAGAATAGGAATATGTGGAGATATGGCATGAGAGAAATCAAGAAAAAAAATGAAAGGAGGATAAGGAAGAAAGAGGAATAAATGAATGAACAAATGAATAAAATTGAAGGAGGTGTTCAAAAATATAGGAAAAAACTTTTGCCCTGCATTGGGGTCTCAGATACCAGGCAATCTATGACCTGTCTCCTCCAATCAGTGCTAAGGAGCATTCAGACCGTGAACGGTAAAACGATTAGCCGCTCGCCCAATTATCGCCTGAAGAGGAAACTCACATAGACAGAGGAGGTTTAAAGCGATGAGAGATAATGATTCTTTTCACTTGCATAATGCAAGGACATTAAATGGGTCAATCTCCAGGAGAAACCGCAAAAAAGAATACAACCAAAATGGCTACCGAAGAGTGTGTGAACCAATTTAAATGATCTTCAGGTGGTGAGAGGTTTGAGTATCAACTAGTTAATGTGTGCTGACTTGTTTATACTTGAAAACATCTTCACACACACACATACACACACACACACACACACATACACACACACACACACACAGAGACACCCGACTAATGGCCTTTCTCATGTACGAAGATAACAGTATGACCTCGCTCCAGAGCTATACATAATGTTCCGTTCTGAATGACATTAGAGCACGGAAACAACACCTGACATCTTTTACAAGTGCAGGGAATAGGGCCGGAATCACCCGGCCGCCATCCATCACATCAGTAACAGACATAAATCTCCTGTAGTGTCCCTTAACTCTGCATGAATGGGTTAAGTCAGGCAGAACACATGCAGTAGACCCCCGAGCGCATACATCTTCAGGCAACGAGCATACACGCACTCCAGTGGCATGGACACACTCTCAAGAGTCCAAGGCAGCCGGTGCCAGACACACGTTTTAGCCTGCCATCCCTCATTGTAGTAAACAGGATCGTAAAAACCCCTTCAGAGCCGCCAATTATGCCCCAATCTGACACATCCCGCCATAAACACCGCAGGAGGCCCTCATGCCCACTCTGGCACTGATGAAGCACCACTTGTTTGGGGGGGTGGGGTGGGGCTTAGTGGTGCCACTTAGAGTCCAAACCCCCGAAAGGGTGGCAATGTGCAGCGCTCCCTAGACACCCCCTCTTTCCTCCGCACCCTGCTGTAGCCAACCCTCGGGGAAATAAAGCTCCTGTTTCACACACACACACACACACACACACACACACACACACACACACACACACACACACACTCACACACACACAGATGCAATTTATTGTCAACCATCACAACTAATGCGCCCGGCTTGCCATGTCTCCGCGTGGGTTTGGAGAGAAGACGTCTTTATTGCTGACATCAACACCAGACGCTGAGATTGCTGTATTATTCATGAGATCACCTATTTGGCATCAACACTAAATAATGGGGATTGCTCACAGGAGAGAACATTTGATATTGCTTCAAGGGAAGCAAACACTTGTATCAGCAGAGAAGACAGATACGATGTTGACTTTGTAGGTAAATATTGACAGTCCAAAGATAATGATGATCAAAATTAAGGGAGCTAGACTAAGAGATTGAAAGGGAGAGAGAAACACAGAGACAAATCCATTCATATAAAGAAAAAAGCAAAATCAGTGAGATTTGTTCATCCAATAGGCTTATCGCTATTATTTAGGTGCATATAAGGAAGAAGAGAAAAAGCTCTGATCTGTCTGATCTATAGCTGGGAGACAATGCTGAAGGCAGTGGGTTGGGAAGACATTTGTATTGATGACAACCCAAGTAACGGCACTCTCAATCCCAGCTCAACGTCCGCAGGCTCTAAAAGGATATTCTGTGTGGCCACTCTGAGCAAAATGTCTCACCTTTATTGAACAGGCATTGATTCTTCAAGTGGAAGCCCAGTAACTCATGCCCCTGAGTCAAGACTAGCCAAGCTAGGATGCATACAGAGTTAACTACAGAAGAAATGCTCACAGTTAACTAAAGCAGAAATGCTCAGTGTTATTAGCCCTCAGGCTTTCCACTGAAGAATACTCTGGGTGAGAAAACTGATGAGGAATCAGGGCTGACTCTTCCCCTACCCTGAAATATTAACATTTTTCTTAGTAGCTTAGAGTGTGAGTGGAGTGAAAGTAGCAAACAAAGTGAAAGAAGAAGAAACTAAACAAATGGCAACTATCCTTTTGTGTGATTAGTCTCAATCAGAGAGGTTCCACATGCACACACACGCACGGGCAAACAAACACACAAACAAACAAACAAACATCAGACTCTTGACAAAGTCAAATCAACAGTCTCATCAGTAATCTGTGAGCATGCCAATGCCAGTGCCTCGGTTTCAATTCAATTCCATCACAGAACAGTGCTCAAAAGTCATTAACAGATTTGAAGACAATCACATCTGAATTATTGTCCCCAGCAATTATGGTCTCCTCATTGATAAACAAACTTCAACCGTTAATTAACAATTAAAAATAAGTTGGAGCTCAAACTTTCACAAACTCCTCACCAAGAAATTTCCAATGATGTCACCTTAGTCAACTTGCACAAAACCAGCATCTTCTTTAAACGAATTCAAACTAAAACAAAAAATGTATCTCCTCGAGAGCTAAGAGCAGATCTGGTGTCACTGACTTCATGCATATTTGCCAAGAAGCAGTCATCATTATAGCTGCACATTGAGGGGACTATGGTTCAGCTCCTACTTTAGTTAAATTGAAGGTGACATGCAATTTAAATCCTCCTGCGCAAACATCTGAGATGAAACTGGGGTTGAGTCAGCACATTGCTTATGAACAGAAGTCCAGTGACCCATTCAGATGAGTGTGCACTCCGATGTCCTATGACGCACTGTAGAGGAAGCAGCAGTCTGTGCGCGTGACTAAGAGCGTTCTTCAACTTCTACTTGTCTGCCTCTTGATTCTCATTCATTCTGAGTCTTCATCATCGTCATCATCATCATCATTTGACTTTCTAAGACTGCATTGTTTTATGTTCTGATAAGAGTTCCAAAGAAATACATTTGTGTGGTATATTTTGAAAAGAGCGTAGGTAGTCGAAGCGCTGTCTCTCTAAATAGGTGAGCAAGAGACAGTGAAAGTTGGGAGAAGGGAAGCAGAATCTCAATTGAAGAACACTTCTCAGCAACATCTGGCAAAGCTGACTGGAGAAACTCACCCAGTGTTTCCCACACATAGGCGAATTTGTGGCGGTGCGCCACAGATTCAACACCGGCCGCCATATATTGAGTTTCTTTTTTTTTTAAACGCAATTTTAAAAATAGCCTACGCATCGTATGCATTAACTTGTATTTCCTTTCACCGCTCTCCCGGCGTCTCTCCGTCACTCACACAGCCTACACCAGCGTTTCTCAAAGTGTGGAGCGCGCAGTGGTACTGCATGTGGGGCGCGAGGAATTGGAATAAAACGAGCATTGTCATTTAAGTTACTCAACAAAAGAACACCCACTCACAATGGATTCATAATTAGCACGTAAACACCTTAAAAAACATTAAAAGATAGAAAACCAGAAAAATTAAGCCTGTCTGAAACCATATTGAGACAAATAATAATAGATGTCGGCATAAATTGCGACATAGGCTATACAACAGCTAGGCCTACACAATGTGGGTACCGTTATTACGTTTAATGGTTAAAAAATGGACGAATTTGATACAAGCAGTGGCGCAAAAATGAGGTATGCAGCATTTGCATGAGGTATGCATATGGGCGCACAGCCACAAAATT
The DNA here is from genome assembly GCA_017657215.1 of Limnothrissa miodon. Lineage (NCBI taxonomy): Eukaryota > Metazoa > Chordata > Actinopteri > Clupeiformes > Clupeidae > Limnothrissa > Limnothrissa miodon. The sequence goes on from JAGFZM010000010.1 coordinate 2,962,863, forward strand.
AGGTGAGAATGAGAATAAGACAGACGGACTAAAAAAAACAAAAAGTCAACCAAAAAGACAGTATGATGATCCGTTTGCGTTTGGATCCACAGTTGGGGATGAAGAGCGACTCATGTGTCTTATACAACTGGCGGCAGACAGTATGAGACCTAACATTGCGCAGACACTTGGAGAGTTCACACCCAAATCACGCTGGTAAGCCAATCACTTTTTTTTCAACAAAAACTCGCAGAATACCGTTAGTGGTGAAAGCTGCATTCGCAAAAGATGTGCGACTTGCGAGGAGATTGGAGATTATCATAAAGCTGTGCTGTTTCACAGTGGAGCCAGGTAGCTCTCCCGTGGCAAAATGCTGTCGCGTGTCCTTGAGTTCAGAACAGAGATACCAGTGTTTTTGGAGGAAGAGTGCATGTATGAGGCAGTGGGCAAATTTAATGATGGACCATTTCTGATGAAACTGGCTTAGGGCTATCTCAGTGATGTGTTTGCTAAGCTGAAGGGATGAAATCTTCAGCTTCAGGGCAAAGACAAGCATCATTGTGTTTGTGTGTGTGTGTGTGTGTGTGTGTGTGTGTGTGCTATACATCTGGTGCTATAATGATTTAGAGATGGATGCTGATGTTGTTGAAGTACACCATTGTACATCTGCCTGAGTGTGTGTCTGTGTGTGCGTGTGTGTGGGGGGGGTGTCGAATGTGTGTCTGTGTGTGTGTGTGTCCGGTCAGACAAAGCAAGTACCCCCCCCCTCCCCCGGTCAGACAGCCCCACCGCCACACATTGCCTTCAGATCTGTAGGAAACACTGCTCACCCCTCAACATGCCAACACCACAGCCTCATGCAAACAACATGGAGAAGCTCAGGTGTTGTTACGTTAGCACAGCTGCCAACTGGGATAACCCTTTAGCACCTGAACAAAAAACAACAACTCCAAAGGAGACTCACTCCTATGCTTAAGGTTAATTGGAAACAAGTTAACTGATCCAAATAATGCACAGACTAGATAAAGGTACTATCAGTGGGCCGTCTGTGTTGGAATGACGGCAGCTGTTGTGTGGACTTGTTGCGGCCTAATTACAGCGGGTGCAATCCATTCCCATGATGCCACAAATTAGGGGCGCGGACCAACATGGCGGCGCTGTAATGAGCCATATTGGACAAAAAGGACAAAATTAGCGAACCAAGATACATTAATTAAGGTAATTCGCCTTGGCTTGCCCTTTGCCAACCATATGAGCTTCTTTTGTGGCTGCATAATTTGCGTTGACCATACCTGCTCATTAATAATGAGCTGCTTCCTGACTACTCCAACAGTAGGCCCTACTGAGGGTAGTTGTAGAATTAGCTCGGCGGCGGCTGCTGCCCTGGCCTTATTCACATCCCACCGGGTTGAGCTCACCAGACTGCATGATTCAGAGTCTAATGCGTCTCTATTGTTCGCTTCCATAATTGACCTCAGTTGTCCCTGTTTGCATACAGCATAAATAGCATGCATACTGAGTAGGCAACTGCTTGAGAGTAGACGACATGTGCGCGCCGACCTTTTATAAATAACCCTCAATTAAAAACAGCATACGATTAACAAATAAAAAAACATTCATAAATCAGCAAACATGTACATAATGGAAAACTAAGATGCTAAGACCTACTATATCTAAACAAACTTTAAACCTTAACCCTTCTTATGAACCTTTCTTATGTACTAAAGTGTCATTTCATTAAATCCTTTAAACCTCAATGTTGCAATAGGAGAATGTGGTACATGACTGATGACTAACATACACATCTTGGTTTGCAGGTTTATTGCTCCACCTGGTGGCAAAGCAGACGCAGTACAACAGACAAAAATCATCTTCAGCATAGGTCACACATGGGTACACAGCATTATAAAAGCAGCCCACTTGGTAGTTCTCAGTCACTTTGATTGAATTTAATGCACGTGTGGAAAGCGAGTTTTAGGGGTTTCAGAGCATGAAGCAGAGGAATAAAATAGTAGGGTTTGTTTCTGGTGTGAATTAGGTTGTTCAATCACACAAAAACCCCCACTGCCATCTGCCAGGGTCTGCTGGGTCAAGACTTTCAATCTTGTGGACCACAGAGAGTGTTCACAGCTTTATCGTTCCTTCACTCATTATACATTTCTTCATTTTTCTACTTTTGGAGTCTGTGTGGTCTGGGAGAATTGACACTTCATATTAAGGCTTAGAAAGGTGTGGAGGTGCACACACCAGAAAAGCAGCGACACCAGACAGCTTCTGTGAATTTAATAAGTTACTGTGGGAATAGTCTCTGATCCTGAAAAGACGTTTTATGTGTGTATGTGTGTACGTGTGTGTGTGTGTGTGTGTGTGTGTGTGTACGTGTGTACAATGTGTGTGTGTGTGTGTGTGTGTGTGTGAATAATCAGACTTCCTGATCTTCCTGAATCTTTATTTGTCCAGTGCTTCAATGTTGGTAAAAAAACTTAACAGAAAAAAACACACAGAAATTCTTCTCTTCTCCATCTTTCCCCCCCTCTCCCTTATTTTCCCCTCTCTCCATCTTCTTATACGGCCTGACACAGAATATTAAACACTCTGACTCCCATCCAACATGCTATCAGATACGATCGGACAAACAGGTGGCCAGTTGCGGTCAGCAGCGGGTAAGGAGTTCTTGGCACAGGGTAGCCGACCCCCTCGCTCATAATTACAGAGCGTGTACTTATGTGGCCCAATCGTCAGATATCCATCTAACTCCATCTGCAGCCAGCACAGCTGATGATGATTAGTGAGAAACCAAGCGCAAAAGAGCCAACAGGTCCCAGCCCGAAAGACAAACGCCAGCAACAAATGCGCTCTTATCCACTTTCTCACACTAACGAAGGCAATTAAACTGCCCTCCCTCCTCTGATCAAGGTCACTGATCTTGAATCTTGAGTCATCTATTTATGACTGTCACCTTTGGGGATTTCTTCCTTAGACAGGCAGTCACCAAGATTCACTCTGTAATATGAATTCATGTCAGAACCTCATGTCATGTCAGGCACAAAATTAAAGCAGGATTTCACTAAGCCTTCAAGACTGCATGGTCCTCCTTTTAATCAAAAGAGGAAAAAAATCAGAAGGGGAGAAATTAAATTAGCCAACTTTATTTTGCGATTTTTTTTTATTATAGGCGGACTTGTCAGAGTTTTGCGCGCTGTTGTCAGTTACAGTTTGTTACAGCGCAGGAGATGCGGCTTAGTCCCGCTGTTGTGATGGCGACTTCAGACGCATCCAGCAGCCAGGAGTGTTGCTGTCATTGTCCCCCCACTTGTGAGATTAGTCTGTTCTCTGGCCAGGAAACAGTGTAGGCCATGCATATTCATTCAGCCCTAATTACAGCAGCATGGATCTACATAATGAGCTGCTGAAAAAGGTTTGTCTCGCCATATTCCTTCAGTCGTATCAGGAAATACAAAATAAAAAAGAGATTATACAGTGTATGCAATTTTTGAAAAGCTTTGTTGACTTTTGTTGAAAAGATTTTCTGCTGTTTTCAATGCGGTTTTTAAAAGCCACTATGTTGAGTGAGGAATGGGAATGCGACGACCATCGAAGGATAGTCAAACCCCTCTGAGAAATTGGCAAAGTGAAAAGAGCCTGCCATCAATCATCCAAACTGACTGTCTGTGGCTGTGGTGGGGGTCTGCAGATCAAATCACTCCGTGAGTCATCAATGCTCCCCACAGTTTCTGAATGAGAACAATTTCAAGGAGATAATGTTTCTCTAGACTTAGCAGGACTCCATTGCATTAATCCCCTTTTCACTGAAAACCCTTTGCACAGCTGGCTGCATACAGAATACTTACTCGTGTCACCTAGTGTAAACACGCAAGTTGCTTGTTCTATGTTCTAGTCTAAATAGCATCTCTCATGTTATTAGCACAACACTCTTTGGACAAAAGCTCTGTTTGTGCCGTCTGGCATCACAATGGGATTTGCATGGGGAATGAAGACAAATACATCAGAGAGCGATGAAGCTTCACAGTCTGGACAGCTCAGTTCAAACAGGGCCTTGACTAGACAATACAATGGCTGTACGTGAACTTATGCCAAAGGCTACGACAAGCCTTTCTAAAGAACTTTCTGAGGAACTTCTGCTGACAATTCACGAAAGGCTGCAGCACATGTATTTACTTATGAGGGATTGGAGTTGCTGAGACAATGCTCTGGATTCAGATCGTTCTTTGAGCTACTCCTACAGCGTGAGCCATTAGCATTTGTGGTTTAATGCCACACATCAATACCGTTACAGAGAGAACATCTCCGTTTGGAGCCAGGGAGTCTTCAAAGGCAGCCCTGGGGCCGTGGCACAAGGCCATTGGTGCCTGGGGTGAAACCACACATGCCGATCTCCTGATACACGACCCAGTCCCCATCTTCATATCCCCCACACCACACAAACAGCTTTGGTAAGCATTCCATTAGAGTGACATGCGCCTGAGGCCTGAATTTGACCAGGGTGTCTGGCCCTGTCCCCATCCTAGCTCAGCTAATTGAAGGGCCACATCTCTGTGTGTGTTTTATACATGTTGCGTGTTGTATTACAAAGGTACAGTACAACCTTGTGTCAATGAAGGGAGTGAGTGTGACTAGGCTCCCATCATGACTGGCCTGACTACAGCTGTGTAGATGGAGCCTCATGCATTCATTTTTGCCTGATGTCTTTCTCACCCAGACCCCCTTCTGCAGTCTCCAGTGAGGAGAGTGACGATGACTAATATGGCAGCTGTGAGGAAACAAAGGCCCAGCAGTGAACAGTCACAAACAACACCCAGCTGCTTCATCACATATTTTATATCATATCAACCTGTGAGGGCCAGGGTATCAAAAGATGCCTGCGACCACTAACGTCTGTGGAAGTGTGATTGACTTGAAAGTTCCTTACTATTCTTTTAAAGGCCCACTATGCAACATTTTTCATTTAATTAATCCGTTTCATACTGTTTAGGATGCTAAAATGAGTCATTACACGGCGAACTAACGGTGTAGAATGCGCCACCGTGGCCTATAGCAGTAGATACAGCACTTGCAATGCTCAGCAGCGCGGACCATCTCCAATAGAATGCAGTGCAATACAATGCAATACAGCGGTCTTTAGAGGGAACAGAACAGAACATTGCTTAGCCCTGCTTTAATGAACTACTACATAGAGGATGGGTGGTGGGGCAAGCAGGGCTGCTGGTAACTGTCAAAATTTACAGCAGGAGACTTGGGTGTGAGGTCCTCCCGGAGAGCCGGGACGGTGTGTGTTGCGTGATGAATGTGCTTGAGTCAAGACGGCTCTGCTTGGCTGCACCTGAGAGCCTCGGGCGGTGAATCGCCACCCCGCACCTCCACCCGTCCCAGCCGAAACCCCAACGTGAAAACCGCGGAGTCAGGGCATATTTGTTGCATCACTCTCTATCTAGAGCGGGCTAATGAGCCTCAGCAAGACCTTCTGTACTAGGAACACCAGGAGCACTGTGTCTCCAGATCTCCAGAAAAGACCCAAAGTCCAAGACGGGCTCGAATGACATAATGAAAAGAAGCCATCTCGATGATTAACGGACTAACTGCGGAGAACTTCATGCATCCTTAAAATCGTGACTATAGAATTACTTTTTGAACACAAACAGCAATTTCCCTTGAATGTCCCATTTTGTCCTGACAGCTAGGAGTTACTGCAGCAACTGTGCGCGCTCAGTGAAAGCCACAAATAACAATGTGCACGGCTCCTGTCATCTCTCCGCCATCAACCTCCTGCCACTTGTATGTAGGAACCTCTCGCAAAAAGGCTAAAATCATATCTCCTCTCTCTCTCTTACTCTTTTACCACTGCGGTGGGCCACTGAAGCAATGTCCTGTCTTCCACCTCGTGCCTAAATCAACAAGGTCAAGCACCCGCACGTACGGAAAGGAACAGAAAACAGTGAACATATCCGGCGGTTGCCAAGCCAAGCACTCCTGGGGCCGAACCCATGCAGAAACATGCCGTTTTATGCCATCGACAGTAAATGGAGTTAGTATGTGGTCCGGTGCATTAAAATCATGCTTCAATTAATGTTGAAATAATGTCAGAGTAGGTTGGGGTGGCCCAAGGCCACACGCCTCGTGCAATAATAGCGAGAATCTAATCTGCATTTGGGAATTTCCGAGGCTGAACAATTTTGTAATATGCTGCGCACACCTGCTTGGAGAGATGAAAACAGAGTTATGCTAAAGAGGGAGCGAAGGAACTCATTATTTCTATCAGAAGGCATAACAACAGATATCAATCAGACAAAGAGAGAGAGAGTAAGTGTACACATTCTCTCCATCAAACGGAATAATGGTGTACATCAGTCAGATGGAGTAACAAAACCAGCGTGACTGTGAAAATGGATCCGCTGCCTCTTTGCCAGTGTCGTACAGTGAGTAGGTATCTTATGGAGGCCTGACTCAGTCTGTTTGAATGGAGTGTACATTACAGTAACAACAACACACGGAGGAAATGACACTGGGTGGGCCTCGCCTGCAAACAAATTGGCCACTGATTTTCGCCACGGTGCGTATCGCTATTGAAACCACCGATCCACACCCTGTACCTGCACCACTTTAGCTTGCTATTTTTGGCTCTGCGGTTGTGGCGGAGGCACGCGGGGGGGGAGGGGGTGTATGCCCCTCTCAGCAGACACCTTGCAGACAATAATGCCATTCAGGGCCATTACGCTGATGCAGTGCAAGAAAATGTGTATCATTTAGAGTTAAAACACAGCCACAGGAGTTGAATTTCAATACTAATGCTTTCTCTCGTATTTCAGTGCAATGTTAGATACGCCGATAATGGAATTGGTTGCTCAGTACTGTGTAAGGAATCTGTAGGGAGATGCAGTGTGGATTTTTCAGAGAATCCCTTTTTTTAACTCAAAAGTCACTTTGAAAGTCACAATTTTGCTGCACAAATCAGGACACCATACTACAGTATTGTGTAATTGCCCCATTACAAGTCCTTGTCAGGGACAGACATTGATTTGTACGATATGCAACAAATTCCTTGAACTGTTCCATCTATGGTCCTACAATATGATGGGTTTTGGTGTATTTGTGCTTGAGTGTGATAAAGAACCAGCAAGGTTCTGTAGTCGCCGACACAACAGGAAGGCATTTCACAGCTGACAAGATTTAACTGAAAACAAGGCAGTTGTCTGATTTATCCACAATCACCTTTTGTTTTGATAGCCGTTCCCAGGAAGAAAAAAAAGTCATATCAGCCAACAAACGACGTTCATAAATCTCTCTTTTCTCTTGTCACAGTGTAATCTAGCCCTGTCATCTTTTGTTTTCAGAGCCCAAACAAGGCTGCCACAGCGTGCCCCTGTGTCTGTAGATTGGATCAGATTGTGTGACATTATTGTGCCCGTGTTCTTCTTGTCGAGCCCCTCCACTCCCTTCCTCTAGGCTGAAGGATGGCTGTAAGAAGAAGCCATTTTTTTCCCTGAGCCCACTCTCAGGAGAAAAAGAATGACTTTTTTTTGTTTCAATTCATTTTACAGACCTATACCATTCTAATACATGCAGGTATAACAAATATATTATCATTAATTTCCTGTCACCTAATAATGTCTGTGTGGAGTACATGAAATACTAAATGGAAAGCAATGTTGCTAAACTGATATGATAAAGTTTATTATTAAAACAAATTATGTATAACATTTAAACAAATAAATGAAGATTCAGAGAGTAATGCTTATTGTGGTTTAAGATGTAAACGAAACAGACTTGGAAAGTTTATTACTAGTGAAATGACCAATATCTGGTCACGCAATATGTAAGCACAGCATTTGAGCGAGAGAAAACTAATACTTAATTGCAATGCACTTCAGCTACTATATGTGGTTTTGGTATCAAATTACTTTTGATTATGTAAGCACTGTGTCAATTTACAATGACACAGTGACAAGTTGTATATTCATATGCCTGCCCATTTGCAGTACTGCATGTATGTACAATAACAGTAATGTATGTACAATAAGTGTACATGTTAGTATGTATGATATTTGAACAGCATTTCAGCTCCTTAATATTGTCAACTTGCAAGAAATCTAATCTCAATATTTACCAGATGCACTGGCAGATAATATTTATGTAGAATCTCAACCATCTTAGCATCTGTGAGTACTTTCGTGTTTTTGCTGACAAACTGCTTAAATCCATGTCTAAACAAGCATAATCAACAGAATTCACTAAAAGCCTAAGGAATGGAACAGTGCTATTTATATTCAACAAAATAAAATAAAAAATGTCAACCAAATACACATGAGAGATTCACTAAACATCTAAGGAATGGAACAACACCATCAAGTTTCTATTTCCATCAAGTCCAAATAAAACACAAACTTGTTGAAACTCCAGGAGTGAACATGGAAACATGAAAACAATGGAGGACAAAAAAGCAATCAGAGACAATTTAGAAGGGCTATTCTAACCTGGGGATATCTGAAAATAGCAATGCCATTTGCTACCCAGAGTACATTAATAAAAAAAAGAGTGCAACGGTATGAACAAGCTGAAGGCATTAAAAACACTTATCAAAACACCACAATCTAGACGGTCTCTCTCTCTCTCTCTCTCTCTCTCTCTCTCTCCCTCCCTCCCTCCCTCCCTCACTCCCCATTTCCAGTTTCAGGGCCTTGTCACCTTAAATGGGATTTCTAGGAAACAAATGGTCAATGCTGATGACAGTTGGCTACATCGATCCAGGTGTAGGCTGAAAGCTCAATAAGCTTTACCTCAGCTACAGGCAAGATAGCCCCTTGCATCTCTGTGATTAATCCGGGTATTGGGTAAGCAGTTACGACTGTGTCAGAGGCTGGCTAAACCTTAAGTCTCCTCTCCAGGAAGACTGGAGAGTGTTGAGCCAAAGAGTGAAACCTAAGACAAGGGGAATAGCCAATGGTCACTGCTGCAGGTGAGAACAATGGCTAAAGGTGTCACATGACTTCAGGCTGAGGTCGTGCCCTCTCTTTCTTTGACTCCACGACTTAACAAAAGACAGTTCACAGACAGCAGTGTAGAAACTGAATCGGCACAGTGTGAGACAAGTTTCGGGCACAACCTAAAGGGTCAACGGTCACTGTGCTGGACTGAAACACCCCTCTCAACAATTTCTCTTTCTCACCATTTCAGATCGCAGAATGCAGAAAATGCAGTAAGCTTTTTGGAAATGTCTGATTTTTTGACCTATGAAGCCTATTTAGTTTCACATATTTGCTGAAAGTTAAACGTTCTTGAGGTTTTGGTTTCATTTAGTCTCTCACACCTCTGCCAGTAGCAGCAAGGTAGCTGAATGTGAGAGCGGCCAAATCCATGCAAGAGAATATCTATTGAACAGCGAACGCTCACAGGCACTGGCCCGACTGTAAAATCATGTATTGTGTGTGTGTGTGTCCGTGTGTGTCCGTGTGTGTGTGTCCGTGTCCGTGTGTGTGTGTGTGTGTGTGTGTGTGTGTGTGTGTGTGTGGACGCGAGTCACTCACCTCCAGTACCCTGTCGTGCACCTGCAGCCCGTCGGCTCCTCCTGCCGGACCCTCCTCAGATACATGGGACACAAAGATGCCGGATCCCTCTGAGTCAGTCTGAGAGCATTAAACCACAAGTATGGCTAGGACTCATCTCAAAATGTACAGCTACAGAGATATTTAATGTACTAATATTACTCAGAAAAATTAAGACAATTTCAGTATAGCTTAACATGGTAATAAACTTTATCAGACTAACAGAGTGAACAGGAAGATTTCAGGAAGGCATTATAACATTCTTTCTCACGCAACGACAGGGTTAAACATCTAATACAAATAAATCAATTTGTAAAATAATAGTCTAGTCTAGGAAATTAAGCCTACCTGATCATGTTCTCCCCCCATTATCCGAAATCCAAAAATTCCCTCTTGTCTTTGGAGACTGATGTTCAAACGCTGAGGTTGTGCACTCTGGTCAAAAAAATGTTACAGTAGGCTACATGAAAATATTGCGCTCAACAGTTCCCAAATTTTGTATATTATGAGTCATTCGCATTCAGTGTATGTATGATGTTCCTGTGCTAACATGAGGAAATTAAAGAATACTGTTAATAAAGATGTGTGTTTGTAGGCTAAATTTCTGTACAATTCGCGCATGCATTTCGTACCTCATATGAGCCACTGATTTGATCCAATATGCTACTGATGCAAAGCATATACTTCCTCAGCCTCTGCTGGTATTTTACCGCACTGACCTGTGCTTCTTTCTGTAAAGTTGTTAACTGGGATAGCAGAAACTGCTCCCGTTTTCCCCAGGTAATACAAAGTTTCCTGACTTCGGACGCAATTCTGTCGCTCCACGCTTGCAGAACTTGGTTTTGATCCCGCAGTGCTTTTGCGCAGCAGTTGTCCCCCTCATGCCCTGCATTTTTGTGGTAAAATATCCCGCGTCCCTTCCGACAAATACCAGCAAATATATCATCATAGTTCTGTAACGCTGAAAACTCCATTTTGATTAGTCTCTCTGTTCCTCTGGAGTTGGTTCAGTCACTCATTTCCAAAGTGGGAAGTCCACATAGTTCAACTTGTTCAAGTAGGTATTTCCTAGACAGACTACAGTTTGACAGTCATCTCTCGCGTGAGGAAACCCCGAACCAGGTCATCAGCTATGACCTCAGGGTCGTTCAAAACCAATGCGCAGCGTGTAGACAATGTTAGTCTATTCACTCAGTGGTACACGTAGGCTATACTGTCTTTATTGCACTTTAAAACTTAAAAACCAATAGTTTTTTAATTAATCTGGGTTAACTCAACTCGACTCTAAATGCTATGGATACATTCACTAGAAACAGTAAACTGTAACTGTAACGGTCACAAAATTTCACACAAAACAGATAAAGTGTAGTTGACGAAACTCGCCACCAGAGAGCAATGAGTCACTCTTGTGGGCAACCAGACAAATCTCAGACCCTGCGTCACTCGTTGATTGACTAATTATGTGCACCTGCTGCTCCATTCAAGAGTGCCCAAAGTATCCTACATATTGAATGGACAAAAACGGCATGTGGAGGGGAAATAAGTAAAGGGTGACTATTCAGTGTCAGTGACCATGCAGTGTGTTTTTATGTTTCTGGGAATTGACTCTGCATTATATTGTTTAATCTAGTAGCCGAAGGGAAAAGGGAACAGTCTCTAAACAATAAGTGTAGTGTGTAATTTAAGGATTGGGGAAGCCCCCTACATGTGGGTGTTACTGTCTTGATGGAACCTGGAGTACTCTCTGCCTGAGGGTGTGCTTGTAACATTGTGGCTTTTCTTGTTGTTTAGTTCAGTCGGCTGAGAACAGAGAATGAAACGGTACATGATTTGTGAACACTACACTTTTCATAACAAAAATAATGTCTCCTCATTACAATCAACAGACCAGGCTGCTTTACTCAGGGGATGATCATGATGGTCAACATTTCATTACAATGGTTTAGCCATTACAATGGCTAAATATCAACTGCCACTAGCTGTTCTGTACCTGCACAGGTGCATCATTGAACTGATGCCACCAGAGATTTTACTACTACGTAAAAAAGGAAACCCAACCCTTGGAGGGATGAACAGGCCTAAGCCATGCTGGCCTTATTGACGTTCATAAATGCTTCAGCTTCATAAGTGTAATTTAGAAATACTCAAAATGTTTGTGGTTTTATTAAAAGCTATTTATCACTTATTTTTATCACTTTTACTGGTTGAATCTTATCAAAGTCTGATCAAGGTGTAGCAATCAAGCTGTTTGTTGACGTTGAACTAGGGGGCTGAATTACTTAAATAAAATAATAATAAAAACCCTTCAAACTGTTAGAACACTCAAAATGTTTTTGGTTTTCTTAAAAGTTTTCTAAATCTTTTCACTTGTAAACTGGCATTGTTGTAAAAAGTCACGTTAACTGGTTGAATCTAATCAGTGCAGCAATCAAGCAGTTTGTTTACATTGCAGTAGGGTGCTAAGTACTTACTTTGCGAATAATCCTTTGATTCATTAGAAAACCACTTCAAAATGATAATGCAAGTCCTCTTGTGGAAAGCCCCTAAGATTTGTATGACATGCTGAGTTCAAAAGAGTTTCACAGGTATTTCAGACTCAAACCTCTATAACAGCCATAATGTTTTACACAAATATGTTCATAATTAATATGACATGAGATCAGCTCTTAACAGTAATAAATCATAGTCCAGGGCATATACGGTACATGCCTATACACTGACCAATCTTTAAACTCTGGTTGAAAGGAAATTATTAAAGAGGGCTGTTGGAATGTGTTTATATGGAAATCCCACCATAGGGAAATCTGTTATGTGATCCGTCATGACTTTTTGTTGACAAGGTAAGTATAAATCAAGCCAAACGACCTGGTTCATTTTGTAGGGACCATATGGCAACGTGTGTGGTATTAAACCTGACCGAGCTGCTCCATCAGGACTTCTCAGGCATGAATAAAGCCCACTGTACAGGCCAGGTGCAAAGCCAAGCCACCACATCAACAATAACACAAAACTCTCAAACCCAAGCCCCAGTGTTTACAGAGATCATATGCAATGTAATTATGTTTCCTCCCTTTTTCCCATATGCTCTTTTTCAGCACAGTCTCTGAACCAAACATGAGAGTAGAGAGTACATCCACTTGGACTTTTGTTGTATGTTTAATAGTTGCACGATTTAATAGCGACTCTTTCTTTCAAACTTGCAAGACAAATTTAACTTACTGCTGTCGTCCTGTCAGGCTGAAAATATTCACACTAACATACAGCAATGAAGTAGAAATGATACAAGTACATGTTGCAAACTCATAGTTAACTACTTTATTTTAAGTCATAATTCATTTCAAATCCAGCCAATAAGAGAGCCAGGTTTTAACCTCCAAAAGTTTGTGCAGTGAACACTGAAGTAAGCCTCCCACACATTGTTACCCGGTGGTAAAGAAAAACACTACATCTAGTGTTTTATGAAGTGAAGACAGTTCGAAGGGCAGGGTAACTATGAACACTGGCAGGTAAAGGACAAGGATCAGTTGGATCCACGGAACTGAATTTACTTCATACGACACCCATACACACACACACATACACACACACACACAAACTTTTGTTCGACAGTCACATAACAGTGATGATATTATTTCCCGACTGCCTACCATGAGGTACAGTATGCTCACTTACTGGGCCCACGCTTCTGCAAGTACATGAATGGGTGAAATGTACAAGTGGTAAGTCATGTTGTTTTTGTTTTTACTACCATTAGTCAATGGAACCCTATGTACTGAAACAAAGCAGATTAGATTTAAAAGGGGCTGCCATCCAAGGTGAATATTATATAATTATCTGTCTTCACAAAACAAACAAAAAGAACAGAATAAATTGAGATTCATGTATAGTAACTGTCAATCTGTTGTATGGAGCTCCCCGGCAAACAGAATGTACCATTTCTTCCAGAATCATGCATCTGCGGACATATCATTTTTATCCAAATATCACAGATTGCAAAAAGTTAAAGGCGTTCATGCATTTGGCAATTCTTTCACTGATGATTGGCTGCATGAAGGAGACAGGGAAAAGCACTTTGTGGTGGTTCTTGATACACTTGATATAATGGGACAAGCAACAACTAGGTCCAGTCACACTCAAAGAGGTCCTCAAAAAGATGGATCAAAATTAAAAAATGTTATCCTCATCCTGCTATTCTGATGACACTGACATAAGTTACGGCACTGGAAAACCACTTCATCTCTAATATTGCTTGGCTATTCTTTCCCTTACTCAGAGGCAACATGCTAAACTTTGATTCCATGGAAGAGCTCCTCTGAGTGCTCTGGAGGGGGGGGGGGGGGCTATGAACAATGCAGCATAATATAGAAATAAAATATACCTCTATTATCAAATAAACCGCAGATAATGTCATATACCAGCAAATTACTTTTTGACATTGATATATCTTTGAACACTTGCACACTATATGTTATGAAAAGAAATTATATAAGAAAAAATAGTAATGGAAAAAAAAACGAAACCAGAGAAACACACAATGTTCTCAATGAATGGTTTCACATAGTTATAGGTGGAAATACTTTTGTCTTTTGCTTTTTTAACCAACTGATAATATGACAGAAGATCAAAATGGAAAAGACATATTACAGAGCTAGGCAAGTTGTCATGTTAAAAAACAAACGATTCATAGCAGATTGCTATATTCATTTGACATTGCACCATAACTGTACTTAACTGTGTGAAAGACAACTGTGTACATGTTACTGCTACTTTGACCATGAAAACAAAAATAGGCGCAGTTAAAACAACAATGACATTAAAGGGAAGTAAATAGTAAATTGAAATGTTAACATTCTTCACAGAGCATGTGAGACTGAGGTTCTGTTGATATGATTAAAACAAAGGCCTTTATTGTGCTCAGTACCTGTGCTTTGGGGAATTTACGTCCCTCATTGAGATGGATGTCACTATCTTGGGGCAATTGAAACTCTCAACAACATTGGTGGAAGTTTACTGCAAAGCAATGAAAGCACAGCCATGATCTTGACATGATGCTGTTCCATAGAGCCATGTCCTCAGCACGTATGATCTTGTGTTTGGGTTTGTGTTTGAAATCATAAGTTGCATGGATAGCCAAGCTTCACGTCATCTCATCGCCACAGACGTACACTGTACATTCCACTTTGTTTTACAAACACTGATAAATGTGCTTCACATGAACATGTACAACACTCTTTGCTGAATGTCTGCAGTCATTTGGGCATTAAGAAGAGTTTAGCAACTATATCCCCCATTTAAGGAACATGACATGCACAGAAGTATATTACTTGTACAGAACCGCTGAGTCCAGGTTAGGGCAACGAAATCACAATAATCTAAATAAAATATCTTTCAATAAAGGGTGAGTTGATATGATAAGAAAGTAATGTTTGATCATGGATAAATCAATATCTTATAAATTATTGCATATATAATATTAGCATAATATGAGCTTTTATACTGAAGGTTATGTTTAATATTGTATATTTATATGCCTGAATTGTTGGGTCACTTTGATTTGATCTATTAAGGGAGTGTGTGCTTTATTATTAAAACAATAAAAACGAGAAAAGCCACTTATTAGCAAACTACATGTAAGACAATTTCTGACCTCCCTACACCTATCTTTCATTGTGAATTACTTGCAGCAGATATGGAGCATTTTTTTTGAAGACTGGCAATTCATCCATAACACATACCATAACATGCCTGAAGGCAACAGGAGTCAACATCCCACATGCACATGGGCTATTCTGCATTACACCTCAAGAAATAAAACCACAACAGAAAATGATTCCTGACCCATATCGATGTCAGCAAGTAGTTCATCTGTGAAAGATAAATGAAGAGATTTATATAAGGCATATTGAACAAGTTGAGAGATCTCCTTTGTTGCGCATCCAAAGATACTTTGAAGATATTAAATAAGGGACATCCTGGATGTCTTTGTACTTTCTGAAATGGTTTTTCCCCACACAGTCTGTCTTCTTCTTCTTTTTTTTACTCCACAGGCATTTTCCGGGGAGGGAAATATGGCATTTTGGTTTGCAAGGTCGAAACCAAAAAAGGACTGTGGAAAGAAAGAGTCTGAGTCCTCACAGGCAGCATCCTTACGGAGTCCTCTTCACCGAGAGCACAAGTGAAGAAAGGTAAGAATGGCGCTACATTCAGAGTCCCACACAGAAGAGTGCCACAAGAAGCAGCATGGCCAGGCTGAGGGACTGGACAGCCATTTTGGCTCCACCTGCTGAAAACGACACACACAAAAAGAGAATCTCAGATATTCGGCTCTACTCATGAATGAATGGCAGAATAGTAAAAGGAGAAGTTTAGTATACTTCAACTATTTTTTATATTTTTGCACGAATGGGTTCAGTTTTGAGTTTAGATACCAAATGTGTCCTTTAATGAACTACAGTGGCCATTAATCGATCAAGTTTATTAGAATTATGGGAGCTCTTTAAGTGCACTTTAACTGGCCCATCACTGATGCATCAGGCTCAGGCACGATGCCCACGCTGATATTGCTTATGCCAACGGAGCAAACGGAGATCCTCTGCGATGATGGCAGGAAGATTGAGGTAGACAACTCAGACAGACACAGGGAGGCGGAGGGACGAGGTTCACTAAATTTAGTCACAGTGTCTGAGCCCTCTAGTTCATATTAATGATGAATGAGACAGGATCACGTCAGCACCTGTTTCTTGCCCTGGGCCCACAGCGGGTGACGGATGATACAAGCGACATCTCTCCCACTGAGATAAGCCAGCTGCCTGGCTATTGGGGACCCAGGGAGAGTTTTCTACTTGCCAAACCCCTATGGAGGCCAGATGGGTCAAGCGCACCGGCAGGATTATGTGAGGCTGCTTTTTGTTTTTTTCTTCTTCAGATACCACCAAGAGTGCCATAGCAGAATGGCAGGATGATTCATCTGCAGAGATTTTAGGTTAAAGGCACAATGTCTCGTTGCAAACGCTGAGACATGCCTTTGTATGCACCATTGTTTGTGACGACAATGTGAGGATCCACCAAACACAAGACATGACATTTTAACAGAAGTTGACTTCCTGGTCAGGTGAACCAAGCTGTTATGCATATTCTCTGACGGTACAAAACAAACATAAGAATGACTTTAATTGTTTCCCTAGTGTAAACATTTAGCACGGACATTATGGATCACAGGTAAATATTCAAGTGTTTTCATAGTGTTCTTAAAGGCCCACTATGCAACATTTTTCATTTAATTAATCCGTTTCATATTGCTTAGGATGCTAAAATGAGTCATTACACGGCGAACGAACGGTGTAGCCACTGTGCGCCACTGTGGCCTATAGTGGTAGATACAGCACTTGCAATGTTCAGCAGAGCGGACCGCCTCCAATAGAATGCAGTGCATTACAATGCAATACAGCGGTCTTTAGAGGGAGCTTGTGAGAGAAAAAAACATAACGTTGCTTAGCCCTGCTTTAAGCAACAATGCTTTCAAAAAATCGTATAAAAACTATAGGATGTTTGTAAGAGAGAACTTTAAGAACTGCTTAGGCTTACATGTTTCAATCACACTCAGCCCACCACCATAACAATAAAAACACAGAACAGAGATAATTAGCTACGGTATGTAATGGACAACAGACAAGAGACGTACCTAAAAGGTTATTTGGGACCCGCACTGAAGCCACTGCCCCATCTCCACCTTCGCTGTGTGCACGGACTTCCACCAAAGGCTCCCCTTCCTTGGGCATTGGCAGGTCTATATGCTGCTTGGATGTTGAATATAAAATCCCCTGCTGAGTGGGGTCCATCCTGTAGAGGATCTACAAACAAGACAGGTGGTATATATTTTTTATTTGGGCAAACAAAACAGGCAACTCGGTACTATAGTTAACCAATCACCAAATACCATGTTAAAAAACACACCAAAAACTCATTCTGAAGCTGCTTTCACACACCACAAATTTGCCTCTGCAAGCAGGACCCACCTTGTAGCCCTCGACTTTGGACTCATTGGCCAGGGACTGCACGTGCTCCCACACGATATTGACCAAGTTTCCGCTGGAGTTCAGCTTTGTGCTGAGTATTCTAGGTGGCCGACTTGGTGCTGAGCAACAAAGACACAGAGGGGCGTTGGGCAGAGATGTTACCATATGTTTACACCAAATGCTATAAAAGCTCTACAATCGCTCGTAAAGTGCCTCCTGAAACATCACAGCTAAAATATATGTGTTCGCTCGGGTCACTGTGATGGCTCATGATGTCACCTCTGCCATAGTATTTACAGTCAAACCAAATCATAGCAGATCTGAATAAAGCTTTTAAATGTGTTAATGGAAATAGTTACCCAAACTTCGACATTTTTGACAATATGAAATTATTTATTATATTTATTTTATTTATTTATTCACTTTATTTAATTTAGTTGCTCTGGGTGTAGCACAGTAGTTAATCAGATCTACTTTTCCAAGTGTTCACACAGATGGATCTATTTACTGTGGGTGTAGAGATGTCCTTACGTGGTTTCTTGGTGGCAATGTCAATGCGTTTGGGCGGTCCCAGTCCAGCAGAGTTGAACGCCCGCACCTCCATGATGTAGCGAGAGTTTGGCTTCAGCCTCTCAACACGAGTCTGGTTGTCCAGGCTGGACACCATGATGGGTGGGTTGGTTGAATCATTCTCGATTTGCTTCCTCCAGTACTTCAGCTGAAATCCCCACAGACACAAGTTGAATCAGATGACACATGGAAGTTCTGTGGTTGGCTAAGAGTTCTATTTCATGGAGTTCTATGTCATGGTTACCTGGTAGCCCTCTACAGACTGTTGCACCACAGGAGCCCAGAATAGCATCACCTCCGTGGCTGACAAGGCCCTGCCATCTAAAACACTTGGAACCACTGATGGAACTGCAAGGGGAAACACAAGGTTAGGTCATGGGAGACAGGCCACACAATTTATGTGCCATAATGCAGTAAAGAGTGGAGGTAGGACTTGCAAACTCCGTGATTGTAAATAACACAATGTTTTAGTTTCACATTTGACAGCTTAGTCTCCTAAACATAAATGATAATTGGAGGTGACAGAGCTCAGTAACCTCAAAGACCTCAATGGTCTTCCGATTGATTTCAGAGGACCTCTAGACAAACAAACGCCACCATCCATTTACAACCTTCCAGATTCCAGGGCGTCCACATCACAGATAATCACACATGGGCCAAAAACACCACATACATCTCAGCAACGCTGCAAATCCTGCAGCAGATTTTGATGAGGGCAGAACCTTTCCAACATTTACAACACCCGATGTGCAAAGCCACGAGCATTGTTAAGAACACAACACAGCCGTCCTACCCCCACACCCACTTATCTCTATCAGGTATTGTAGAAGGCATAACTGCCTGAACCCTCAGAACGGGAAAGAGCTTCTCCCTAAAGTAGTCAGATTATTGAACAACAAACCGAAGTGAACTGAAGTGCACTCCTGCCCTTTTCCATGTGCTGATAAATGCAATGCAATTACAATTTTCACTGTGAACTTAAATATAGTAGTATGCTTACAGTATGCCTACTAATGTCCTGTCTTTTGTTGTCTGTCTAAAAAGCTTAAAAGTATACTTTATATATAGCTATATGTGCACTAAATGTAGCCAAAGTGTGCACTAATGTGCCTGTCTCAAATAGTATAGTATAATAATTCTTATAATACAGCACCACTTGGTGAATTGTTGTTGTTTCATCTCACTACTACTGTATATACAGTGGGCATGGCTGAAATGACAATAAAACTCATTTGACTTAACTAATGCTGGCCCTAACCAGAGTCTATGGGTGAAGTCTCTCTCAGGCCTGCTCTTCCCCACACTAACCCTGACTTACGGCCTGTGGCCAAGCCCCTGTCTGTTTCCTCAGCTCCTGAGGACTTCAAAGCGGGCACGGCACCAAGTATGCGCCGAAGCCATCATCCAGATGTGCCCACAACATTTTTCTCTGGCTAAGCCGCCACATACAAGCGCGAGCGCAGCGTTGCCAAGGCGACTCGAGCTCAGAGATAAATGAGGACGAACCCCGGTGCTGGCGGCCGGCGCGATTGTCTTTCAGTAGCTGTTAATAACCCAGTTAAATGCTTCACATCCTTGGCCGAATTAGTGGCTTATTGTTCTGCGCTACACAGATCACAGTAATCCCATCAGTGAGAGATGGGGAAACGGGAGGCTCCTGCTCAGAGGGGACTTAAAATTCTTCAGATTCAGGAGCGATGGGCTTGAGTGAGTCTGGCGCTGGGAAAGGCGCAGAGTTAGACATTTCAGCAGCGGCACAGAAAAGGATCCTGACAGAAACTGAGATACAGTGTGTCTATTCAGAGGATGTGTATGAACACGGGCACTGTACTAAACGTGAAAAAAAATGACAACAAAAATGTAAATGTGATATCACAATGATTAGCATAAACACCATTATTATTTAATTTGTGCATTATGTATTAATGATATTTCCTGTTTTTTTCTACATTGTAGATATCTTTAAGTATGTGTTACATACGTGTTTAGCAAAGGCTTCATACTCTATAGTACTGTTATAGTTCTACAGGTTGTTAGTAGGGTGGTGTCCTACCATCCTGGGCCGAGTAGATGCTTGCTGGGATGCTGAAGGGTCCCCCTCCTTTGCTGTTGAAGGCCTTAACTTTGACCTCAAACTCTGTGAAAGGGGGGATGGTGGAGTCCTTGTGCACGTAGTGCCTGGCCTGGGGGTCCGCCACAGTCACCTTCATCCACTCCGGGCTGTCGATGCGCCTGAATGCCACAATGTAGCCAAAGTTCCTGCCGTAGTAATACTCCGGCTGCACGGGCTACGGAACGACCCAGAAAACAAAACATAATAAAAAAGAATCACCAAAAATGTCACTACAAATGTGAAGGGACTTCTCCCTGAAACTGTGGCTGTAAATGTAACTGTCACTTAAGTTTAAATTAATGTTCCAAGACATTCACTGAAAAAGCAATTATCTAAATGACTCATAGCATCCATCAAGAGGCAAAGACCTACAGTAAGTGGAGGCTAATGTTTGAGATTTATCACAGATGCTCATGGTAGATTTAGTAATCGGCCTTAAATCACAAGATTAACTGCAGTCCTGTGAGCATGTATAGCTCAAAAGCTATTTCCGTTCACTTCAAAAAGGTCTGAGTATGCAAGGACTCTGTTTCATACCCGATTTCCTTTTTGAATCATTACTCAACTCAGCAAGAAATACAGTTCAGTGTTAATTTAGCCAATGTTAGGGACTTTGGAGCTGTAATAAGTTACAATTACATGTATCCTACTGTATACAGTGTATATGTATACTGTATTAGTGTACTTTTCATTTGAACTTCCTAAACCCCAACCACAAACACTTCAAGGCACGTCATGTCATGTTTATTTATAAAGCACTTTAAAAGCAACAAAAACAGCTGATGAAAGTGCTGGGTATTACAACTTCATAGACAAACAGAAAAACAACATAAAGTAAGATCATGCTGATCTTTGAACAGCTATGCCCATTAAATTAAATATGTGACATTAAACATTTAGTAAACATTACTGACTAATCAGTTACTGTATCTATTGATGTGGATTGATCATGCATATTGCGCCTGTTCACAACAGCTAATTTCCTGCCAAGTTTACATTGTATTTTCAATCTGCATTGCAGACCTTCTCTCAGCTGCAGTTCAGAACACTTATGGGCTGTAGATCCAACAGCAAGTGGGTGGTGTTTTCAATCCTACTGTATTACTTATAATAGTGTTGTTAAATAGAACAGCCAATGTTTCGGCAGAATATATCGAGCTATAACTTTAATTGTAATCCTGTTTTCCTGTTCCTTGTTCCTATTTTGTTACTCCCAAACACTGACTGTAGCTACAGCCAATATCCAAAGGTAGCTTGCAGAAAGTGTTTGTGTGTGTATGTGTGTGGGTGTTTGTGTAGGAGAGCATCAATGCAAATATAAAATGGACAAATTTGGGCCATTTCAAAACTGGATTTTACTCTGGCAATGGAGGAATGAAAGGTAGAGAGACTCCATCTGTGTGTGTGTGTGTGAGTGTGTGTGTGTGTGTGAGTGTGAAAGAGAGAGAGATAGAGAGCGAGCCGTAGTTCTCACCGTCCATGTGATAGTCAGCTCCCTGCTGCTTCCTCCACCTCCACCGACATTGGAAGGTGCCACCACAGGAACTAAAATAAAGGAGGAATGCTAGACTTTGAGTTTCCACAGGGACCCCTGTCAGACTCCCCCTAACCAAACGGCCAACCAGCTCCCCTAACTCACTTCAGGCAGTCGGGCTAAAACACTAAGGCCTTGATAAATACACAGTGTCAATGTCAACAGGGTTGCCAGAGCCTAACTGTTACCATGGGCCACCTGCCATAGAAAAGAGAAATGTAAGACAGAGGAAGAGAGGAGAGGAGAAAAAACTCTGGAGGACATTATAGGGCCAAACAGTGTTCCCCCTCTTAGCTTATCTCTTACTCAATTTCTTAGTCACACACTTTGAGACGTGAGACACATACACACACACATGCACACAGACATCGCCCCCACACATACACACTTTATCTTTGCACTCCAGGAGTCAGGACCCAAGCTAAACAAGTGATTCACATTTGCAAAGCGTGGTTTTGAAAAGTGGCCTAAAAAAGCAAAGTAAAGAAGCTGCCCTTTCAAAAACTCAATTAACAGTATAGGCAAGCGTCATCTAACGGTTGGGAGAACAGTCCAGACTGGGCTAGCTTTAGGCAGTTTCTTACCTGACTCCAAAGTGGTGACCTTTTGCGAAGGGTCACTAGGATCCCCAGTGCCCAGAGTGTTGGTGGCTATCACCCGGAACTCGTACTCTGTGTACGGAATCAAATCCACCACTGTAGCTGTTTCTGTGTTCCCCTCTACATTTGGAGGAGCTGAGAAGAGTAGACAATGAATCAGATGCACATGATACATCTGCATTATAGAGAGATGATGATACATAAATAATAATGCTAATGGAGCTGAGCCGTTGCTGAGGTATTTAAAGGTGCTGGCTGATTATATATTCTGCAGCGCTAGTCTATGTATATGCTATCATGCTGTGAATAGATTATCAGTGTAGCACTTAATTATTTATGACTCTTCAGGTCTACTGATTGATGATTCATAGTGATTCATAAGGATTAATAGGTGGCAATCAAAGATAATTTCATGAACATGGGGTGTACAAGGCTAACCAGCCCAACAAATAACATCACTGTTAGCGGAGTAAGAAAAAGAGAAAAGGGATAAATGAGGATAGATAGAAAAAGAGAGAGTGAGAAAAAAGGGGATAGATAAAAATTTATTTCTTACAGGTTTTAGCCTCCCTCCACTGTCCACCTGAGTGCAGGTCCTTGAACTGTATGGTATATTTAGAGATGGGGCTGTG
Organism: Limnothrissa miodon; assembly: GCA_017657215.1. Taxonomy (NCBI): domain Eukaryota; kingdom Metazoa; phylum Chordata; class Actinopteri; order Clupeiformes; family Clupeidae; genus Limnothrissa; species Limnothrissa miodon. The sequence goes on from JAGFZM010000010.1 coordinate 2,985,862, forward strand.
ATTGTCTTTGCCCTGACTCCAGATCAGGCGCACAGACTTGTCTCCGACCTCCTCCAGACGTACACCGCCAGGGGGTCCTGGAGGGCCTAGCAGTTGGTGCAAGACAGACATCAGTCCACCAATCAAATACACCTCCAAACAGAAAAGGAAAGCAAACAATGAAAAACAAAAGAAAACAAAACAAAACGTGAGGGTATTTTGTGAGTGGTAGGTTAATGAGTTCATCTTCATGCAGGGACATACTTCATGCTCTCCACAATTAGCTGAAATGTTTCCGTGGGACAGCTTACAAACCAAGACCATCAAATTCTAAAAAAGAATGTGATTTTCCCCTTAAACAAGCCCTTGTATTAGAGACACACACAAAAAAGAAAACATTGGTTCCATTCCATTAGTTGCATAGTATCCCCAAGGAAATCTGGCTTCGTTTAGTGATAGCTTTCATGTTCATCACACAACACATTAAATTACATATGTTGGCAGCTGCTCTATTTAAAACACATTAAGCTTAGGTTTTGGGTGAGGACTTAGGAATCATTAATACAGGCTGCTGCCCGTTAACCGAGGCTAAGTGGAAAGCTTTAGAGGCTATTAATCCTCTCTTATTTTCTTTGGACTGGGCTCCCCTGTTCTTTCCAAAGGGTAGAGGGAAGGGAGAAAAAGAAAGAAAGAAGAAAAAAAACTAATAGAAAATCCAGACTGTTAGCTTTAACTTTCAAAGCCGTACTTCCAGCCAGCGTCACAAACTAAGCAGTCCGTCTTTCATGTCAACGCAGAGCCCATTTAACGCACTCAGAGGCTTAGAAACTCCAGAGAGGGTGACCTTCAAGTCTTTTCTATTCATTCCAGGGCATTTCATTTTTACTGTGACAAATGTGAGTGCCATTGTCCATATGAAATGCCTTTAGACTGTTTTTGTTGTTGTTTTCGAGCAACCATTTATTTGTTTATTTATTTCCCACACTATCAATAAAGTCTTGAAAGGGGTCAACCAATCGAATGACACCATTGCCTTTTGTGTTTCTGATGCAACATATTGATTGGGTGGAATGGTGGACATTTCTATAACAAACAATGAGCAATATTTTCAATTTACAAAGCCAATCCTGTGTATAAACTTTACGCTTTAATGCACCTTGAAGGGAAAGGGCTGGTTATCACTATAGGAGGACAGACTAGTGCTTTATGATTTCATCTTTGGATGTGGTTCTTCAGATTTCCTCTCGCTCGGAGCTTTGAGCAGAGACTCACACAGGTGTCTCACCTCAGGAGACCCGCAGCTCTGCACATCACCGACCTACACAAGCCGTTCATCTGTGCCTGACACCAACACTGAGCACAGTGTGTGAGTGTGTGCTTCCGCATGCGTCCACGTATGTGTGTGTGTGTGGATGAGGCACGTGTGTGTGAGCATGAGTGTGTTTGTGTGTCTGCATGTCTTGTATGTGTGAAATCCTGAGTGTGAGTGTGTGTGTGTGTGTGTAAGTGTGTGTGTGTGTGTGTGTGTGTGTGTGTGTATTTTCCAACATACAACCTCCAGCACATAGTTGCCACACAAATGCAGCTCCTCAGTCTTGAGCTGCTGCCTCTAAACACGTGTGCTCCTCTCCCCTCTCTGTCCCTCAGCCTCCCGTCTGTGACAAAGTGTTTCCAGCGCTATGGGAACCGTCATTCCATTCCCATCTGATCCGCTTTGTCATCCTAATGAGTTAGTTCCCTGGCAGACTCAAGCATCCCCCGCATTTGTCATCATTACCTGGACATCAATGGCAAGACGCTGCCAAGACAGACAAAAATATAACAGCGGAATTTGGCGTTTATCTCCACAGCGCAGACCAGGTGAAGGATACTCTCCTTCAGACGGGACACAGAGCACTGGTGGAAAACGACAAACGTTGGACAACTCTGGGCACACCTTCACTCCCAATCAACCTCAAGCACTGGCCAAGAGAATGGGGCTATTATCTGGTGTCTGGCCCACGGGCCCTGGGTAGGACTCATGTCTGGACATGTAGCAGAGCCCTTTTTTGGGGAAAATGATATCATTCCACATAAAGACATGGACTGGGACGCGATATGGGGCAGCAAAGAGAGGGTTGGCTGTCTAACAGAAAAAGACAGAGAGAGCAGTAACTGAGTTTAATGGTGTTGCTTTAGCAAAGGGGCTCAGGCCTGGCAGCTCTATTGTGAGAAACCTGGTGCTACTACTCATCGGTGATCTGGGGTGGCCGTGCGTCAGAGGGCCAGTATCCCACATGGCTGCGGGTGGATGTCAAGGCCATGCGTCCACGGGCCAACAATAATCCTTCATCAGGAACAGTGGGCCACGGGGCCTATATAAGTCTGTTTATATAAGTAAGTGTCGCAAGTATTGCCCAGACAGTGACCCACATTGACCCACATTGGATCTGTAAGATTTCCAAGGACTCAGCTGATTTTTTTTCAGACAGGAGCGGTTGGTCGAAAACTGGATGCTGGCGTGACATTTTACAAGGTACCGTAAACTGTTTGGGTTTCATTTCCTACGCTGGAAGCGAAGACCTCTATTAAGGTCATGAAAGAAACGCAGTTGGCTGAGAGTGCGAGCAGCTCTTCGGGGAAATGGCGCGGACAACGGAAATGACCTGAGCACCGAGGGTCGGTTAGGCCAGACGTCCACGTCGACGCCTTCTCTCTCGCTCGGCTGGCGACCCACACCGTCATCGTCTCACTGGCAGCTCATGAAAACGTCCTCGTGTCATCAGCTTTGTTACACTGGCCAGCAATCGGCCTAACACAGCGACCACTGGCAGCGGCAGCACTTAGAATAACTCCTGCTGAAGGATTTATGAGGGGCAAGAATCACAGGAAGAGGTAACAGTGCCAATCCTGCCACAGATACTGCCTATTTCTGTCAAACCTCTCTAGATTTGTTAGCCTCAATAAAGACACCACGTTAAAATGTCTCCTGCCTGCTGATCGTAAGAAACATACAATTCAAGTCCAGGAGATTTAATGTCAATACATGCCGGGCTGTTGATCATCATTGTAAAAGTAAAACGCAATTATCAGATACCAGACTTGACCAATTAGCAGACACGGTGTGGGTGTGTGGGTGTTGGTGTGTTTTTAATGATGACGACTCACCTCTGACCACCAGGTCTGCGGATGCGCTGAAGTTGTCCACAGGGGTCTGGGCTGTGCAAGTGTAGCGGCCGGCATGCCTCAGCTGCACGTTCTTGATCTGCATCTCTCCACTGGACTCGTCATCCTGAATGGAGCACAGCCACAAGAGATGTGATTAATATTTGATTGACATTACATGGCTAATGGGCTAAGGAAACAGTTTATATAACTTCAATCTGACTAAATGCTTGTTTTCTTGAAATGCAAGTTGAAGGATCAAACTGGCACGGGAAACTCTCATAAGGTCAGAAGCTTCTAGAAATTCTCTGGAAGGAACGCTACAAACTCTTCGGTAGCATAGCAACTGCACAGAGGTCTGCCCCTATGGTAACCAGGCAGTAAAACCCTATGATCTAAGTCAACACACACATTGATTATAATGGCTTTTCTTTGCACAGTCACTTAATGGGGATAAAATCTTCAAGTATTGATTTCAGAGTGAGCACATCATCTAATTTCACAGATCCAAACAGCTTTTTAATGCAATCTCTGAGCAATAGTTCACGCTGACTCATCAAATGCGTAGACTACCCACTTCGCCGAGTAACAAAACAGCAGTCACAGTCTGCAGGAGTCAGCGAGGTGCACAATCCACGCTTACTGAGCCGTAAAGACAGACGTCTCCCTATTTTCCCAGAGGCCGTGTGGTTTCCCATTATAGGCTTGCTATGAGATCTGGTCTACTGCCAGCCATGTCCACCCAACCCTCAACCCCCCAACCCTCCCACTTCCCACACACCTCACTGGCAGCCTAACTAACACTTGATGAGTGATACAGTGCTATAATTTCATATGCACCACACGCGGCCATATCTGGTTTACATCCTTGGCTCTCTGATTATTTATGTCTAGAGAGGGTGGGAAGGGCGGGTGGATGGGTAGGGTTGGGGGCGGGGGGGGGGGGGGGTGCCTCCTGTTGAAAGGAAGTGCTATTTTTAGACATGCGGCAATTCATGCCGATCCCATGCCACACAACTAATATTAAGTGGCACATAAAGTTCTTCTGGTGAAAGGGAAACAGCCCTCTGCCTCTGGTCGGACATGAACGGGGCCTGCTGAGGGGGAGAGTCATCAGTCATCCATCCGCTAAAGTGGCTTAGGAGCAGCATCCGCCTTCCGCATCTGGCTGATTTACAGACTGTGCATCATACGGGGAAATCACTGCTCGCGGGGAACGCATCAGCGGCCATCCGTCATTAATCATGCCCTCTGGTGTCTGTTCTTTAATGGACTGCCCACAGTCAAACCTGAAAATCGCTGCACAGGAAGCGAGAGCCGCAGCGTAAGTACTCAGCCCACATAAATAGTCCTGGCAGCAAAATGAAGAAGGCGAAGAAAATAAATAAATGAATAACAGCCAAGCCAAAGCTGGCTGAGGTAAGATTGTGAAAAATGACTGCCCCATTGTGGTCAAAGTAAAAATGTACAACTACGATTGTGTTCCTTAATAACATTGTTAACCCAGACACCTTTCAAAGCAATGTGCAGCGCCTGCTGAAATTTACATGTATGATGTATGTCCTTCACTCTCTGTCTCAATTATGTGCATTTAAATTCAACTGCACCAGCCTGCTGACAAGAGCTCATTAACCTGTATGAAGGCTATTTACCCTCTACTTCAATTCAGCAGCCATATGCAAATATCTCAGTTCTTCCATGTGCATCCGCTGCCTCCATTCTTATGCTCTAGCCGCTCTGTGTTAGTGTGTAAGTAGGTTCTACTGCATCCGTGCAAGGTCAGCCCTTACCACGCGTTGATAATGCTCATGCTCTCGGTCAAAGTCAATGGTGCGTCCATCCAGGGACCAGATGAACGTGATGTCCAGAGTGGAGTCATGTGACGCGGCGCACTGCATCTGGACGGCGTCCCCAACGCTCACGTCAGCATTCTCAGGTGCCAGGGTGATCTTGGTCGCATCTGTGGCAGCAAATATACGTTCAGCCTGCTTGTCATGGTCCTTGTGTACAAACTACAAAAACAATGCTGCTCTTCCAAGCTTTTTATTGTTAAAAGGTTGTAAAATACCCTTGTCACAGTGACACAGACACACAATTCATGAAATTGGGCATGCAGTGGTCTCTGAGACAGGAGCCAGTGTCAGAGTGAAGCAGCAGCATTTCACCACTAGAGGGCAGTGGGTGGCAGGTTATTGAGCACAGCAGGATGTCTCTTGCAAAACAAGGACAAATATATTGCAAAGGCAAATCCATGACCATGGGGAGTCTGTTAAAGGGTTTCTATGCACACAAACACAACATCACAACACAACATAAATAAACACCCTTCAACATGATGTGATGATATGCTGAGTGCATTTGAACGCATTTGAATTACTACACAGTTACAAGGTCAGCTACACATTTGAAGTCTTTTTTACAGCTGGTAGCATAATATCTATGCTATGCTAATGTTTAATGTCCACTGGGTACTAGCAAACATTACAAGCAAAGAGTTCAGCAGTTTAACAAGAGTCATAAACTGATTCTAGACCAGTCTGAGTGACAATGGCTCTCTGCATATTAAATGAAATACTTGAGCGACAAAGAGTAAAATTAAATGGCAGAAGATGGAGGCCTCTCAAGATGCAATCACTCCCATCAATTTCAACCAATTTGCTTTCTACCTTTATTGTTGGGCTATAAACAGCTGTTGACATTCTTCCTCCCTGCTGGTTACCATGTCAACCACATTTCATTAGAGGCAATCCGAACAGTGATTCTATGAAGTAGTCTGGGTCACAGCCCTTGTTCATTCATAATGGCTTTGACTAATAGCAGACGGGGTTGAAGCTTTGGTAATAGCGTCACCCATGGGGGTGTTGGGTGGAGGGTGGGGGGGGTGTTTATGATACTAACCACTAATAGATTGGGGTATCTTGTGAAAGGCCAGTGTGCTAAAGTACAGCAGGGAGAGGACGCTGGTGGAGACTTGCCTGTGATGGAGAGGGAGCCGGAACTGTTGGCCCTGCCTCGCTCATTCTCGGCGAAGCACGTGTAGCTCCCCTCGTCTGCTTTGGTCACATTGATTACTTCCAGGCTCCCATCCTCCCAAATCGATATCCTAAAACAACATGCAGTATTGTGCGCCGTTAGTTTTTTTCTTTCTTTATCTTTCTCAATATTAACATGCCAAACAGACCATTTAGTTAGTTACAGTACTAGTATAGCACTCTTAGTTATTTACAGGCTCTAGAAATTCAATATCTGTCTCTTTTGTCTTCATCTAAATAAAACATTTGTTTACAGATGGCACTCGTGGTTTGCCAGTCTCCAAACACTGTTACAAGAGAGCCCCCTCCATGGAGGAGCCTGAAGCATAGAGCTTGTGTTGGGCAAGCGCCCATATGTCCCCTGACACTGTGCAATGGCCTTTGTGACACGAGATTAGCATTGTGTTGTCTCTGAGGAGACATGCACACGCACACACAAATGCACGCAAACACACACACACACACACACACACGCACTAAGTGTGAGAGCCTGATCTGCTGAATGAGCTTAGGATGCGGCTTAGTGTCAGTGACAGAGGTGAGGGGGAGATCTGTCCATCTCTTAACACTGGCCCTGTCCTGACGCAGCAATCGCTAAAACAAACATGACCTAACACAACAAAATTGACACTGATTTGTTGCATTTTCTTTGAAAATACATCACAACAACAAAAAAAGATTTGTATGATGATTTTACCAGTACATTATGTCACAACAGGACATGTAAATCAGAAAAAGGCACATAGCTGATGGATCATGTATACTTAGGGACATTATGAGGTGTGCTTAGGGACTGGGGCTAGGGCTTAGTCCAGTGCCCTCTGACCTGGAAGAGTTTGACAGCAGCTCTGTCCCTTTGCTCCAGGTGAAGGTGGGCTTGGGCGCTGCCTTGGGCCTGCACTGGATCACCACCCGGCTGTTCTTGGCTCCCAGGGTCTTCCTCTTCACGGGCTTGTGCTCGAACGTAGGGCCGCCCGCTGACGACACAAAACAACAGCTGCGTGTCAGTCAAAGCCACCCACACCGCCCGCAGTGCCATCCCAAAAAAAGGGACATATGTCCACTAAGTGGTTCGAAAAACACTTTTGCGTGCAGTTTCACAGCACACGGTATCAGATGTCAGGCACTGGCATGCCAAAAGGATTTGCTCTAATCTCAAGAAGACCTCATGCCTATTAAAAGCTGATTAACTTTGCACTGAATTCGCCCCAATGTAGTGGCATGAAGTAGACTGCAAGTAAGGGTTCATCACTACTTATGCAAGAATACACAGGACTGTGAAATCTGTATAATGTGGCTGAAGAAGGGCATTTCATTGAGAGACTTGCTGAGGCCCCATACAGTAAAACACAGTATATTCTACACTATACTGTCCGAGATATCCGCTATGGACACTACTTACTCATACTCATACTCTAAGACATACTCCATTTACACTCCCCACAGAGATATACTCTTAGATACTCCATTCATAGCCTACTCAGAGTTATATTCTGACACATACTCCATTCATAGTGTACTCAAAGAGAATAATCTGAGACTCACTCCATGCTCTACTCAGAGAAACACTCAGACATAATCTCCATAACACAGACTGATCCAGTCAGACTTAAGGAATATGGCTCCTCTTGCTTGTTAGCAACAGAATAAAACATGACCGTTAAGGAATTAAGTGCATTTGAGATTGATAATTAACACTGAACATTATGTATGTCCTCACAACCTAATTACTACAAACAACTAGAGACGCGACCTAAAGCCAACTCTGCCGGTGAAAGTCAATAGACAATTATCTGCTCTTTCTTTTCTGTAATGAATATTCATTGAAGTAAAACTTCAATTATGCTTCTCTCAGGCTAAAGACAAAGGCCACGTGATTAAGGATTCCAATGGGGGCTCCAATGGCGTGATGGGCAGGTCAATAACCGGCGCCTGGCAGCGGGCATTTGTCTGCGAACCCACGCCATCCCATGATGGTGCACATCACACCCACTGAGAAGACACGCTTACCAAACACACGCAGCTCAGCGTTGGCGTAGATGACACCGTGACGGTTCTCCGCCACGCACTGGTACATCCCCGAGTCCTCGAAGGTCAGCTCGCTGAACTTCAGCTCGTGCTTGCCATACTGCAGAGTGAACAGCGACAGAAACAAAGCATTACAAAAAATACCCCCCAGCCCACCAAAAATTAATTCCATTCAATTTTCTTAGCTAAGTAATTAATCAACAACTGAGGACAGCAGCCCCTCATCATGGGGAGACATGTGCAGCAAAGGCATGCTAATGCATGGGGGGCTGAATGGGATTTCAGTGGGAATCTGGGGAGAACAGTGGGGAGGTTCCCCTTGGAGGTCTCCCTTTCACCTCCCTTTCACCTCCCTTTCACCTCCTTTGTGAGACGGTGATATAGCCACGCTCTGTTCCCGGCTCCTTGTGCATGCAGGCGGCGTGCGCTCCCCAGCCTCCCTTTTTAAAGTGTGCCAGCCGCTGGACCCATTACGTAAGCCTGCAGTTGGCACCGCCTCAGAATAAAGACACAAGCGCTCCCTGACAACCCTGCCTCTGCTTCTGGGCCGAGACGTGAGCCAGCGAGCTGTCAGCCGATGAGGCTGCGGTCGGGGTTTGCGTAACCGCTTTGTTGTTGTGGTTGTTTTCTTAAAAGCGCTTGTGGGTGCCCTCGAGGTGGGGGGGTGGGGTGCTGGGGGATGTGGACAATGGGGATGTGAAGGTGCTGGTGGTGGTGGAGGTGGTGGTTTTGGTGTGGAGGGCGCTCCTTACCGGGATGCCATTCTTCATCCAGCGGATGTGAGGCTTGGGCTTTCCACTGGCCTCGCACAGCATGGTGTAGGAGCTGCCGATGTCGCGCTCAGCACTGACAATGTGCTCCTGCCACTCAGGAGCCGCTGGCCAATGAGGAGAGAGAGAGAGATTAAGAGAGAGAGAGAGAGAGAGAGAGGGTGGGGGGAGAGAGAGAAGGGGAGAGAGAGGGGGATGAAGGACAAGAGTTCACAAGTTAGACCTTCTCAGAATGGTACAGAGGCCTACTGCACTGGTGCAGTGACATTCATCCTACATATTTATTCGTAGCTCTGATTCACTTGCATCACAGCACACAGCAGCAGTGACAGACAAAAGTGTTTTACTTTGTGCTGGCGGCCCACGTATCTCACAGCTATTCCTCACTGGATATATTTAGACATCTGTTTCTAAAGGAGGGTGACACTGACATGGGGTCTCTCTGCTTAGAGAAAGCCACCACTCACTCTCCCACTCACTGTAATCACTGTGGCTATGTTGGAGAGTGAGAAACATAATGACAAAGTCAAGAAAACAGCCTTGGAGACCAAAGCAGCTCCAGTCGTTGCTTTGCCAGAGTGCCGGCTCTGCTCTTTACAGTCTTGACGATCTAATCACTAAAAACTGCCATGGGTGCGTGGGCTGTCCCCTTTCAGTAAGGCTTTGTTTCACTCGCCTTTCAATCTTTTGCAAAGGAGTTGGAGACTCTGCTATCACCTTAAGCTAGCTGACAGGCTCTACTTTAAAGCACCCGTATCATTTATTTACAAAGACAGAAGGGAAAAAAACAACCACAATTAAACACACACTGAATACCGTTGAATACCCCACAAGTGAATATGTGCAATTGAAAAAAGCGTTTGACTCTGATCTGATCTAATTAGCATCTAATTAGGCTGTCTTAGCGCGGCCTCTCCCTGCCAGTAAGCCCCGGTGAGGAGACTAGGAGGGCACAAATCCCCTTACCTTCCACGTTCACCTTGGCGCGGTGCCAGTCCTTGCCCTTGGCATTGACGGCCTCGCACTCGTAGGTGCCCTCGTCCTCGTACTGCACGTTCATCAGGTGCAGCTGCCCGCCCGCCATGCTGATCTCGTGCGTGAGCGGCAGCTCCCCGTCCATCCGCCTCCAGCGGATTTTGGGGATGGGACTGTGACAGGCACACGGACGCAAACACATGCACGCACGCACACACACACACACACACACACAGAACCAGTGGGAACACATTAATTTAGAGAGCACATAATAATTCTGATGATTCCTAAAAGTATTTACTGGTTTATGCATTTGTAATGTTGAAAATTGGCCAATCGGACAACAGTTCCAGCAGATTAGGGTTGTTAAAAGTGGGAGTGTTAATCAGAATGTACATCAGAATAATTGGGATAACTTTACAGGGACAGAATATTTGTTATTAATATCCTTCAACGAAAACTCACTTTCCCAAGGCGAAGCATTCCAAAGTGATGTTCTGGCCAACTAAGGCGTTTGTCTCTGGGAACTTGACTTTGATGTCGGCTGGGTACTTCCGTGGATGACCTGGTGGGAGGCAGCATTTGGGAGGCTGAGAACAAGTGAGTCACCTATTTGACAAATCCTCTTTTTGGCTGCACATTAGACACGGCCAATTGAGGCTCATGGTGACATGGCTCCAGCTATGAGTCCAGCCAAATGTCACAACAGGCTCAAGGGGAGGCTGCATTATAAACAATTACATGGAGTTAGGACAGCTAAGGTTGCCTAGCAGGAAAACAAACATGTCACCTACAGACAGATATATCCAAATACACAAATGCACATACATGTACATACAAACACAGATATATATTGGAGGCACTGAAACAACACACACACACACACACACACACACACACACATATACTAACCCACGGGCCCCACATCCATACACACACGCACACACACACACACACACACAATTCAATGCAATAATCCAGTCTTCAAACTGAATAAGGCAAGTAAATATATGGGCCAAATCAGTGCCAGGAGCTTACTCTGTTCTCTAGTAATGCAGTCATCATAGAGCTCTTACATATAGTATGAAAGGGTTGTGCCTGTATGTGCAAGATTCTGAATCTTCTGAATCTTCAATATGTCACTGGTTATGTCAACTGTCCTCCTTTGTCTGTTTATCTATCTGATTCTAAAATTCTTACAGAGCTCACTCAATGGCAGATAAGCAGCGACTTGTTTAAAAAAAACTGAACAGCGCAAAAATGCAAAGTCAGTGCTCAGTCAGTGACTAAAGACTAAATCAATGGTTTCAAAATCAACCTGAAGTCCATGTCTTAGAAGGCGCCAACGGGATGTCCAATAAAGCCAAGTCAGACCGTACTCACAAAAGCACTCTGGGTTTGGTTATACTGGGCCATTGTGAATTAGGATGTTGGTGTATCAACACAGAGAAAAGGGACCGGAACACAAACAAAGAATAATTGATGGACTTCCTGAAACCCCCAGGGAAACGGTGAACAGCAGCTACCTTCAAGTGGTTTCAGCCGCACAGAAGCTCTGAGACTAATACATAAATATGTCAACAAAAGGCTTTCTAAAGACTCCACTGTAGAGGTTGAAAAATAGACCCCTCATAGAGTAATCGAGCCCCTACTTTTGTTTTGATCCATTTTTTTTCTAACTTGGCACTTTTTCAGTCCTTGTGGGGGAGTTTTTTTTCCTGAAAACTGTGACCTATACACAGAAAAAACTGCCTTGTTTATGTACTGATTCTAAATGAATCAGGAACAACAACAGAACTAATAACAACAACAACAACAACAATAATAACAATAATAATAATAATAATAATAATAATAATTATTATTATTATTATTATTATTATTATTATTATTATTATTAACAGCACAACTTCTCCCTCAACTGTAAAAAATAATAATCAAAAATAATAATAATGAATTCCAGACTGAAGTGTACATATTAGAGACAGAGACAGAGAGGGGACAACTAACGTTCAGACAGAGGCACCAGCGGGATGAACTTGCTGAAGACGCTCTTGGCAATGGAACGGCTGGACACAAAGCAGGAGTAGTTGCCGCTGTCGGACGCCACCACTTTGGAGATGTAGAGATTTCCGGTGGCCTGCGAGACAAACTGCCGGTCGGTAGGCAGAATGAAGATTGGGAATTCGTTCAGCATCCAGCGGTAGGAAAGATCATCTGAAAGTACAGAAGCAATGCAAAGACTTGAAAATGAGCTGGAAAATGACCTGATGTGTGCTACACTGACTCCATTTTACCATGATAATTCAGTCTACGTCTTGCAAACCTAATAACACAGATAATGAAGCATACTGGCTGCATGGCTCCACTGAGATGATATGGGGTATTTATAGAAAGCTCATTACTGGGACACAGAGAGATTGGCTTTACTATTGTGCTTGCCCTCTACTTGTGCCTAAAGCATCTTTCTGCTGGTCTTTTCTAGAGTTAACACCCTCTAGTGCCTCCAGACAAAAAACACAACACATATAACACTAATCTTAAAACCACACCCACACAATACCACTCCTTGCAAGCACAGTGTTGCTTATGGTGTTTTTATTATATAATGGGCTCAGGTCTTTGAATCATCATGCTAGAAAGCTAGAAAGAATGTTTAATGGTTTCTTAGGGAAAATATATTGTTTGTGGACTGTTCAGTCGACATTGCCCAGCACTTAGATTACCCAGTGTTTACACAGTGCTTCTTTCTGCACTTTAGCGCTCATTGAGACAGTGCTGAAGTAAGTGGTGATGTTGATCTTGTGTCCCATCTCACCTGGGTAGTGAGGCGGTGGAGCGCATAGTAGCACAGCGCCCTGTCCCTCCTTGACAAAGACGGCCTCTCGCTCTTCTGTTGCAAACATGTCCAAGACTACAGGGGGGGTGAGAGAAGAGAAGACAGAAAAAGGGAGATAAGAGGAGAGGAGGAGAGTTAGGTGAAGAGGAAAGGGTATGATAGGAGCAGAGAGAAGAGAAGGAAGGAGAGGAGAGGAGAGGAGAGGGGTGAGTGGAGGGGAGAGAAGACAAGAGAAGAGAAGAAAAAAAGGGATATGGACAAAGTGAGAGAGAGGAGAGAGGACTGCTCCAATTAACAGACTCAACCAATCTGCCTTTATGCCCCACTGTATTTTACTAGAGGCGATGCCTGCCATGACTGCCTTAATGTACGTGGACAAAAATAATGGCTTTAGTCATATAGCCCACTGACTGAAAAGCTGCCGCATCATCACCCTGAAAGAAAGCTCTTAGTTCAGCAAAACCCATATCCCTTATGGTGCGGCTGACATTTCAAAAACACACTTCCATTAAGAAGAATGTGCCAGGGCATTCAAGTTTCAAATGAGCGTTTGCGTAATGCTGGCCGGGCAAGACAAATGCCATACGGACACACACAAAGAGCCTCTGACCATGATGCACCGTTATATAAAGCGTCCCGTCCTTGCCGGCCCCTAATCACAGTCACTTACATCCAAACTGGACGGAGGCTTTCCGGCTGATGACGGTGCCATAGTCGTTGGTGGCCTCGCAGGTGTAGTTCCCCACGTGTTTGCTCTTGTCAGGGTTGGTGATGACCAGGCTGCCCACCTCAAGCCTGTAGTGGTTGTTGGCAGACTTCTTGAAGTCGATCTCAGCCTTCTCAAACCTCCACCTGGAAACCAGAGATTAAATTTAAAATCCCCCGTAGGTGGCTGAGATGCGGAATTAAAAGCCCCAGAGAACGATAAATCTCATTAGTGATTTATGATTGCTTCTTGCAAAAGGGGTTATCCCATTATCTTATCTGCACATTAGATGACGTCCACTGCTCGGCTGTGACTTAAGCGGGGCTTAGCCGTGCTGGATTCAGCATCCCTAAACCTATCCTGTAACTTGGAGCCAATAGTTCATAACAGTAATTCATAACATGGTTCCTGATAATGGTTTCGCGGATCACAGGCACTCTTCACGGTGCCAATATGTCCCATCTCTCACCGTACACCCACAGACAGACAGACAGACAGACCATTTCACGGTGAACACTGACAATCTCTGCAGTGGTGTGGAGTTGCCATACACCATATCTTAAACCGGGGCTAAGCAACATTCAGTTTTTCTCTCTCACGAGCTCCCTCTAAAGACCGCTGTATAGCATTGTATTGCACTGCATTCTATTGGAGGCGGGCCGCGCTGCTGAACATTGCAAGTGCTGTATCTACCGCTATTGGCCATGGTGGCGCATTCTACACCGTTCGTTCGCCGTGTAATGACTAATTTTAGCATCCTAAACAGTATTAAACGGATTAATTAAATGAAAAATGTTGCATAGTGGGCCTTTAAGTTATGCTGTAGTAGCCTAGTGCTGTACACACAAACACATACATACACATACAGTAGGACATGTTCTGGGGTGTGTGAATCACCTATATTGGCCTAAGCCATTTGCTCACATACACCTCCTGTGATGGCACCAGCAGAATGGACCACCCAATGTTACTCATGTGATTGAACTCACTCTCTGATGATGTCTAGCTGCTACTACCAGGCAACTACCTATGGCTTGACAACCATTTACTAGCATTGCTATACAACTACTAATGTAACACTATCTTTGAATTATTATGATGCTCAGCCATAAGCAAGGACAAATTGTAGTCTATCACTAATGGCTACTACTGCTGACTGTACTTTTCCTGCATAAACCCTGGCAGCTGGGTTGCCCCCTTGAGCCATGGATCTGCCCAAGGTTTCTTCACTGAATAACTACCACAACAGAGTTTTTCCCTGCCCCTGTTGCTCTTGGGTGCTCATGGTTAATTGTCTGTAAAACGCCATGAGACAATTCTATTTTACAGTAAATGGCTTTAAGTGACTGACAATAACGGAATTGAACTACAGACGTCTTTAGACACACATGCACTCAGGAGGGAGAGTGGCAGGGGGGTTTATTACTAGTCTACTGCACCCAGGTCCTTATGCTGTGACCTTGGGAAAGAACCTGGAAAATTGCCATGGTCCAGCAATCGGGCGGGTCAAACAGCATGAATGACCCCCGACCTGCCAAGCGGAGCGAAGAAAGAGGATGTGTTATACGAGTTGGCGGAGGTGCAGAGGTCGGGGGCGAGCTGAATTAATCAGTCTCGATGATTTGGGGAGGTGGAGGAGGTTGGGTTTAGAGAGGTAGGGAGATTGGAGAACAAGATTGATGGCAGGCAGAGAAAGGGTCGACTCTAAATGATGGAGATGGAGGCTCTCAGATCTCTGCATTAAGGTGTGGAGGCAGCTGATGTAGCAATGCCTGTGGGTCAGGACACAGAATGGGTCAATATGATTAAAAAAACATGCCTGCTTTCCCTCGGACACAGAAACAAGTGGTTGAGCCATAACTGAGTCAAAAGGGCAGCATGCATTTTGGGTGACTTGAATGGGCAAACAGGAATGGCAGCGATGGAAAGCCAACAGAATGAGCGAGGATGAGAGGAGCTGGGAATGATGACACAGAGGGGAAAGCACGAGCAGTTGTGCCTCAGGGAAAGCTGGGCTGTGCTGGGTTATGTAAGGAGCATGAGCCAGGGCTGGAGGGTGTCTGGCTTCGGCAGAGGTGAACCGACTGCAAGCACCGGAGCTGGAGGTCCTTCGGCACCGCCAGCCAGCGATGACGAGAGTGACGGGCGCGAAGTTCACTTGAACCGACTGTTCCAGGCCTCCAGCTCCGGGATAACAACTGCAATTTCAAAAGGCCTCCTACCCTGAACCGGCCACCCCACCACCACCATCCCCAACCACCCTTTACCCAACCCACCCCACCTTCCCAGGGGGAGCTTGGCTATTTTAAGCTCCCTAAATCACTCCTGCAACAGTGTACACCATATGCCTATGCAATCAGACTACATCTCAACATGTACAGTGTGTGTGTGTGTGTACATGTGTTTGCATATACAGTGTCTGTGCCTGTACTGTGTTTGTAAATGTGTGTATTTGTATGTGTATGTGTTTGTGCTATTATTTGTGCTTTTTTTGTTATTTGTGTTTGTGTATGTTTATACTTGTGTTTGCTTGTGTGGCAAGAACAGAGCCAGGGGGATGTGTGTGTGTGTGGGTTGGTGGAGTTGGTGCAAAGCATATGTTACCTGTAGGTGGCAGGTGGGTTGGCCCGTACTCGGCAGCTCAGGGTGATCTTGGCCTCGGGCGGCTAGAGAGAGGGAGGAAAAGTGAAAGGGAGTGAATAAGAAAGAGAGGGTGAACTATTATATAACAACAACAAGGTACATCCTTTACACACAACAGGCCCCCCGTCAGCAGATGCCTTCATTCGCTGGCTTATTCATGTTCCCAGGCTGGGAGGTGACGCAATGAGCGGGATGTGTCACACAAGACAGCAGTGAAAAGGATGAGTAATGCCTTCCCCATTGCCATGTGAAAACAGATCCACCGCAATGGGAGAGAGAAGCGCCAATGAATGCACAGTCATCCTGACAACCAAACCGCTAGGTGCTACAATCGCTCCAACAATTAGAAATTGTTGCTCAATGAGATTCTGTGCTTAGTGCATCCACTGTAGAAGGCGTTATCTTTCCGCAGCCCATTCCACTCAAAAGCTTCCAAATGAATGCAAGGAGACAGAGAGAGAGAGGAAGAAAGAGATAGATAGAGATCTTTCTTCCTTAACAACGTTGTCAAACTCAGTCTAAATTGCAGGTTTCATTCAACCAGTCTGAATGCTGTTGCTCCCCAGATTACTTCATTTCTCTGAGTCTGCCACACAATGTCAGTAGGAGCCAACATGGAGACGTCAGCCCTGCATGAATAAGACATAAACACAATATGAACCAATGAATAACCAATGAGGCAAAATGGGCCTCTTAAAACTAGTGGAGTGTTCTCTTAAATTGAGTGTGTGTGTGTGTGTGTGTGTGTGTGTGTGTGTGTG
>JAGFZM010000010.1:3002838-3028987 GCA_017657215.1 Limnothrissa miodon
GTCAATCTGACAACTTCCGCAGCCTTTGGAAACTCCAGTCAAAGTCACATGAATGGTCTCTAATATCCCGGGACTAAAGAGCATGAAGAAACCAAGTGACAAAGTGCCTTCATAGCCATTTCTTCAGGAGAACATCTGCAATGGCATGACAGAAAAGAACACCAACTAAAAAATGGGAGATAAACTGTTCAAATGTGTGTGGTTCAAAGGTGAGTTGTATATAATTTCTTGAAGCCGCATCGATGAATACAGGACACACTTGGAGTGGGAATGAATAAAGGGAAGGGCAGCACGGGCTGCATGACTGTGTAGCAATCTAACGGCTAACAGTGAAGCAATTATTATTTCTCTTATTCCAGAAACACAGTATTGAATGTGACAGATGGCAGAGGGTGTGCTGGTCCACTGGGCACAGGCCCATTGCCTGGAGAAAGCGCCTGCTCACTCTCTCTGCCCCTCTCTTTCTGCCTCTCCCTCTCTCGCTTCTCTCTCTCTCTTTCTCTCCGTCTCTCTCTGTGTCTCGCTCCTTCTTTCACCAGCCTCTAGAATTCTCTCTCCTGCTCGCTTTCTCTTTCCATCTCTCTACATCTCTGTTCTCCCCAATGCTCTGTATGAGTGTGTGTGTGTGTGTGTGTGTGTCTCGAGGTCTGTCTGTGTGTGTATTTGTGTCCACAAATCTGTGTGTGATCATTCGCATCCGTGTGTATATGTGACAGTCTGGCTGCTCTTTCTGTGTCACTTGTGAACGCCGAGCTGCGTCCGGCGATTCAAATGAGTAATCTTGCTCACGGTGGTTGATCAGCTAATCAAATGAACAA
Organism: Limnothrissa miodon; assembly: GCA_017657215.1. Classification (NCBI taxonomy): domain Eukaryota; kingdom Metazoa; phylum Chordata; class Actinopteri; order Clupeiformes; family Clupeidae; genus Limnothrissa; species Limnothrissa miodon. The sequence continues at coordinate 3,003,657 of JAGFZM010000010.1, forward strand.
GCACAAACCCTCAGCAGCCGTCTCTGCCCCCCAACCCCCCTGCCCCACCCCTAAGGAATAGAAGACAAACACAACCCCTCTGACCTGCCTCCTCTGCTGAGTAACACACAAAAGGAGCCACGTCCAGCTTCGTAATATATGGACCAAAAAAAAAGAAAGAAAGATTCAAACAGCACAGCTCATCTGAATTTGAAATGGAGACAGCTCATATTGCAAGGATCAGCTCTGACTACTCCTTTGGCGGAGCAGTCCCTTCTGATAACACATCAATTATTCATAAGGTGGGATTTTTTTTTAGGAGAAGAGCGAAAGGAAGCCGAGGCACTATATTATTATAAGTTCCTGACTATTAATCAACCACACTGGTGTGATTCTTTCATAATGTCTCCTCCCTGGACCCACACAACGCCCGCAGACACACAACAGACACCTGTCTCCTTTATAGCAGCAAAGAGCACATGTACTGTAACGCAACTGTATCGCCACTGCAACCAAGCATCCTGGCAATTACTGCCAGCTGCACTTCAACTCTCTCTGCTGTGACACTCTCAAGGGGAGATACTAAGAAGGAAAAACAGTCTTCATTCCACATTCAAGGTTAGGCTTCCAATTGCAGCATTTATTGCTATGCGCTTAATGTAAGGCCCGCCAGTTTACAATCCTCCAATGGGTTTTAGTATAGTGAGACCATAAAACGACAAAGACACTGATATTTTGTGAGTGAATCTTTCATTATGAGGACAGAGCAGGAATATCCACATTTGGCCATGACTGAATCCCTTGGCTCATGAATGTTTGACCTTTTTGGGACAGCAAGAGCTTAAGGACTGAAGGCAAGACTGCGAGACCATGACTGTGCATATAAAGTCCTGTGTATGGGAGTGCTGTGCAAAGGTGACTGGGTTTGTGCGGATGAAGATGAGAGGGAGTGGGCCATCTGGGAGCCTACAGGCTCGTGCTTGTTGCCTCCGCTGGGCACTGCCACTACCGCACACAATCTGCTCTGGGAAGGGATTTCGGATGCTCTTTGGCACCTCCCAAGGCACACACACACTCATAAAGTACATAACATACCCCAGCCTAGCACACACACACACACACATACACACACACATACACATACACATACACATACACACACACACAGACATCATACAGGTGTCAGGTAACAATAGACTTAAGATTGGAGAACTAGAAGAGGGCTGCATAAATATGTCTCTGCTCAGCTTTTATAATCCTCACAGTGTGTGTTGTGTGTGAGCCATCTCTGGGTGACATCTCTTAAATCTGTCCGAGCTGAGCACATCCTTCTCTCTCTCTACAGCAGCTCCTTCTGGAACCTTCCTCTCATCCCCTGCGCTTCAATGGCCCGTCACCACCAACGCTGCTGCTGCGGCTGCCATTCTCCTTGCAGGATGGAGGAAGGAATGGCATACGCCCTGATGCGCATGATCGGCAAGGGACTAGATCAGCTGTGAGGAGCGTGATCCCTGTCCAGGAGTGCGTGTGTCAGGGCCAATTAGCGATGGCTCCTCCGGCAGAGACCAGCCACCGAAACAGAGACTCCCAGTTTCAGACGCCTGACTGGAATATCAATGCGCAACTCGCTGACAGTGCCACTGATTTTTTTTTCTTTTCTTCAGAAGCTAATTAAATGATGAATATGATCTCATATAGTTGTCTCGGGCAGACAGTGCAGACAACGAATCGGCATGCACAACACACGCACACTCATACACACATAAACACATAAACACACACACACACACACAGCTGGCACGCAGCCAACAAAGAATGTTTCTTCCCATCCAAACCCCGGCATCAGTGCTTCGTGCGTTAACCTTGGAGAGTTTGTTTTCAAGGAGAGAGACAATTAAAGCAATGGGTATCTAGTGTGTAATCACGCTGCACGCTTGTCCATCCATCACCCCTCCACCACCACCACTTTAAAGTAATACACAAGCTAATAAACAGCCCTAAGTAAGGGCAACCATTTCAATATTATGACCCTTTCTAAAAAGGTCACTGTAATTCATATAACGCAGGCAGTCGCAAAATGAGCATCAACACATGACATATTGCTTTAGACACAGACACCCCCAGCAGTTCATTTACACAACTTGCTGACCCTCCCCCATCACTCCCCACTAACACACACACACACACACACACACACACACATGCACGCACACACACACGCACGCACACACATACACAAACAAATGCACAGGCTGTGCCCTCCAACCCTCCTGCCAAACTCTCATCCCTCTGTGTGTGTCCTTTAGAACACATGATGCGCCCATGCGAGTGGAGCATCCAGAGAGGAGAGGTCCTAAGCCTCTCTGACAGGCAGATAGCGCTGCGTTTACGGAGCCCCCGAGCACTTTGCAGGGGCCGACAGGGTTTGTTCGCTCTCCTACCCCCCACCCCCACCCCCGCTCCGCCAAGGGCACTGACATACTTCCATTGTTTCTGCTCAGTACTGACTGAACCCGAAGAGCCGCACTTACTTCCTCGCATCCTTAACAAGGCCCAGATGAAGATTCATGCGAGGAGCAGCTAAATTGAACAAGACTAATCACTCTGGGTAGCTGTGAGCTGCGGGGGAGGTGGGGGTTTGCAAAATAAGTGAAGTGCCATGCTCTGAAGTCCATAATGAATGGTCAAGTGCACGCTGGAGATTGCTCTGATCAAAGGCGGTGGAGAGGCTCATGTTTGAATGTAAATATGCCTCCTTGTGATGCCTTTGATGTTAAATAAAGGCAAGGGTGGCGCGGGGGTGGCGCAAGGGTGGGGTGTTGTGTTTTGACTCACAAAAGAGCGCAGACTTCTGAACCCATCTGTCTAGCCAATTCTCAGATGAAACGAAACCAGAGCTGAATATTAGATAAAGACTGACCAAGCTCTTTCAACCTTCCTCGCACTTCCCCGCCCGACCAAGGCTCTTGGAGAGGCTGGATAACTCACCACTCACCAATGAATGTTTGTTTGGCCATCATTCATGCAGAGGTTACAAGCACACCGCTACTCCCGGGCTCTGCTTAGATTGCCATGTCCTTGGAGCCGATATTAATCATAAATGACTCTCATTTGCCTGGGGCCAGCCACGGATATGAAGCCCTCCACTGCAGGTACTCACAAAGACAGCAACCCCGACCCCACCCCACCCCAACCTATCCCCCATTAAACTGCTCTGTCTGACTGCATTTCTTCTCTGAGTGATGAACATTAAAATTTCAAGAGCACACGCGAACACAACCCTGCTACACATGCAGTAGATGTTGTCGATTAACAGTCATGCATTTTGTATGCGCAACTTTGGAAGAGTTTTGGAGTTTCTTGGATTTTGTGTAAATGGATATATACACCAGTTAAGACACAAGCAACAACACCGAATTTAATGAAGCCAGTCCTAATGCGTAAACTGCACCTACACAAACATTCTCTATATTGCTAGAGAACACAGCTATATACTTACCACCAAAGATGTCTGGAACCTCACTGTACAGAGATGACACTGCAAAAGAAACACACATACACTTTAGTCAAATATCACATATATAAAGTATATCATATTATATCTGTACATTGGTGTCAAACCAATCCTCTTCACTATTAGGTTGACTTGCATGTACTTTACCAGCCAAACACAAACCAAGCCTATAAGGTTATGACCTCTGAACAGAAGTCATCAATTGAAAATCTGCACAGACATCAGGCCTAGCATAGAGCGTTCCCCTGAGCCAGGACGCATTTATCTAGTGGAGATAAGAGTAATACGGTTGCTTTTCTGTGGGTTCGGACAGATCCCTTTCAGAGATGTCCTTTATCTTTCTCCCACTCTTTGCTTTTGTTGTTGCCGTTGCTCTCGTCCTTTGGCTGCTTTCCAGTGAGTGGATGCTCTCTGCGAAACGATATGAAATTGGCTTTGATAATCGGGCCGGATTGGCTTCTTTACAGGCTACACGCTCTAAGACAGAAAGAGAGAGAGACGGGCCGAGACGAGCAGAGAGTTATTCCAATCTTGATGCAATTAGCTCTGACTCCGACACCCGCGCCCAACCGCTGCGATAAGAGAACATAGGGGGGATGGAGAACGACAGCGTTTTCTTTGAGTCTTACTCACACGAGGAGGCGAGCGCCGGGGAGAGCGCCGGCAGGAGCAGGAGCAGGAGCTGGAGCTGGGGCAGGAGCTGGGGCTGGGGCAGGGCCAGGAGGAGCTGCATGCTGCTCTCTCAGGAACCTCCAGGAGACGTGAGCAGAGAACGGAGAGTCAGAGTGACATGAGCAGGTGTGGCTGGTGTCCCTGTGCCGATAAAGGGAGAGAAGAGAAGAAGCGATAGTAATGTCAGTTCCGTGTGGAGGGAGGGAGGGAGGGAAGGAAGAAGCAGTGCTGGAGGGAGGAGATGAGACTGCCGGACAGAGACAGAGACCGTGATTGACTTCACGACATGCCTCAACAGACTGTGCCATGTCAGAGACCAGCAGAAAACAGGAAGTCTGCTTCTCTTCAGTCTTTGACATTGAACTTCTGCCCCCTTGAGCAGATTCACTAATACTATTACAAATAAATTCACATATTTAATCACATCACCGCAAACAAAATAAAGGGGAAAAAATCAATTAAAACTAAACCTGTTTATTCTATAATAAAAGCAAGAGAGCATTAAAAGCATCCTGGCAGAAGCAAATATTCTTTATTTTACCTTATTTTCTTTAAGCTTAGATCAGCATTTTAGCTAGCCAAGCTGTTTTTTTTCAGTTATGACCAACTTCACGAGACACAAGACAGGACAAGACTCTCTCCTTCTTAGAGGCCGTGCGACTGACCTCTTCTCACAATGGCACTTGTCAGAATCAACTCTGCCCGAAGTTTCCCCCATGATCGATCGCCCACCCTGGGCTTTACCATAATGGCTGCTACACAGACAACTACCCATGGCCTGACTACCACAACATGTTGGGAATATTTTTAAATTAAAATGCTCAGTCTAAACTATGAGCAGTCTTACTGATTGTACTCTTCCTGTATGACCCTTGGCAGTTGGGTTGACCCCTTGAACGTCCAAGGTTTCTGTTTTGAATAACTGCTACAGTAAAAGGGAGTTTGTCCTTGCCCCGTTCTTATCTGCTCCCTGTTAATGTCTGTAAAGCACCACATGAAAAATTCTGTCATCAAAGGCACTGCATAATTATAACTGAATCAAATTAAATTGAAGTAAACCATGATTATGTCCACAAAAGATATTTCAAAGGAGAACTATTTGATATGTTGTTCGAGCAGTTACTATCATCCCTTAAGTCTCATTGCTAAAATGAGTGGGGATGCATACTGAATGTCTTTATAACAAAACAGGAATGGGCACAGTGGGAACCTGGCAGACCGTCTCACATTGGTGTCAGTCTGATATGGCATCCATACAGCCCTACAGGAGCCTGAATGGCGAATAGAAATCTGCCATGGCGGAATGAAGTGACTGACAGGCAATCATCTCTACTGGGCGAGGTGAGAGAAAACAACCAATGGCCTAACCCTAGTCAGCACCAGCAGTCTGCTGAAGGATGAACCTGATGTGACAAGGAACAGCTGTCTCATAAGAGACTCAGATGTGGCCCTAGTCCACATGGGCGATGGCAATGGCGACGTAGCGAGCAGCAACCTGCTGTGCCCACAGATGACTGCTGACTGGTCCCACTCAGACTGAGACACTGGGGCGAGAGACAGAGCCTCTATGTCCACAGACAAGCAAGGGGGTACAGGCTACACTGCAGGCAAACAGTGTCAGTGTACATAGTGTATATTGATGTATTTGTCCACATTATCAGACCTGTTATTCTTAGTACTTTATTATAAATATAGTACTTCATAAAAATATAGTAACACTTTCTACAAACCCAGTATTCATAAGTGCATTCATAAAGTCATAATGATAAAGTTAATAATGATATTAGTATTCATAACTGTCATTTTCATGACTGTAAAGACAAAGGCATGATTATGTTATCATAAGGAACGTTATCGTGTCACAAATGATCTTAAGTTGTGTTTTAAAAGGGTTAAGGTTTTTAGCTGACAGTAACATATCCTAAAAAGCAGCCTTAAAAATAACTCATTTCATTCTTCTCTGACACAACAAATGTTACGCTCGTTCATGGGATAGCACAATGACGGACCATATCATATGTACAATGACAGACTATATCATATGCTGCAACACATTTGAACTTCAGTCAAGTTGATTTAATGCTTGATGTTTCAAGGCCATATGGGCACAATCAATCGTAAGCAATGTACAACAGCTTGATTTGACACACACAGGCAGACACATACACCCCCCCCCCCCCACACACACACACACAAACAAACATACATACACACACACAAACATACACACGTAAATATGGAGACACATCTGCACACATGGATCCACACTAACTAGTCACACAAACACAGATGTGTGCAGACACACATACTGAAACAGGCATGCGCACGCACACACAGACACAAATACGCACACACACACACACACACATACACACACACAAACACATAGACAAAAATAAATAAATAAGTGCAACTTTTAAAAAGCTCTGCCCAGCGTGAAGCGCACAGCCCAGCATAATGTCTGCAGGCGAGAAACGAGAAACACAGAGGGGTTTTCATCCACACGCTTGTGGTATCCTAGCAACACTTTTCAAAAGAAGCAGTTGTGTTTTGTCAAGCTCTTTTGTGACTATGGAGTTAAAGAGAGAAAAAAAACTAAATAGATACAATTTTCTGTCTGGAGGGGTATTGTTGACGGATACCACGGACAAGGAGCTGTGGTCACCAGACTAACAATTCCATCACTGGTGGTGAAAAACCCTGCTCTGGGCTACTGGTACTTCACAATGACAGGATGTACATTGGCAAACATGCATATGGGTGGAGGCTTTGCCAGCCTAAAAATAGACTCAAGTGCAACATTTTAAAATTCCAAAATGGCTGTGGGATGGATGAGCCTGGAAAAGCATATTCATTCTGAGCTTCTTAGGGCGGATTTAGCACCCAAATATGCATGGCGAAGCAGGGAAGAAAATGCCTATTATATTCCGATAATAGCAGGGCCGAAACAAGCAGACAGCAAACACACTCTGTCTGTGTAATAATGCAGTATTTACTTCCCTACTTTGCTCCGGCGTGCTATTCATTGCCGGGAAATGTGGGACCGTCATTAAAATGATGGGAAGGAAAAAACGGCTTGTCTAATTCGCTCTGGTATTAATGATGCCGTCTTATTAAAGAGTTCAGAGGCAAAATCCTCTAAGTCCGTTTGCAACAAATGTACAGCAATCAGTCAATGTGTAGATAGATCGACAGATAGATAGATAGATAAATAGATAGATAGATAGATAGATAGATAGAGAGATAGATAGATAGATCAGATAATCTATAATGTACTGTCGATCCTTAAGAACTATTTAGTTTTTGTCTGTTTCTGAAAATGGATTTAAACATCTGAAGAACTCAAAAATCCCTATAAAATCTTCAACAGCTTTTATGAATTTCATGCTCAGCTACCTTTCTATTTCATTCTTCAACTACCCATCAAGTTTAACTGACCCCCTTTTCCCTCTTTTATGGCACCAACCCCTCCCCAAAACTACCCCCTGCAGTCCTTGCAGTCCCTGCCCCCCCCCCCCCCCCACAAAACACACACACACACACACACACACTTGATCACCCTCCTTTATAACACCCCCCTGCCACCCCAGGCCTTAGCCCCACATAATAGAGGCTGCATTTCTATGAGCTTGTCATCTCACATCAACATTCACAGACAAATACGGGGGGTATCCACAGCTGAGGAGCGGGGTTGGGGGTGGACCTGGTCCATGAGTCCCAATCCTACCCCTACCCCCAGCCTAGGGCACTGCTTATCTAAGAGTGAGTCAAACTAATCCTTGGGGGGTAGTCAGAAAAAGGAGCTCCTTTTGGTTGGTCTTAATCAGGGGAGTGGAGTGCTGCACGGATTGACTAACTCAACATGTGCCTCAGTATGTGGGATGTTGTTGGGAGCTGGTAGAGAGAACGAGGGAGGGAGACAGAGAGAAAAGAAACAAGTCACCGCTATTTACACCATAATCCTGTAGAACATGAGCAAGCGCCAGTGAATCATGTCTTTGGTGGAAGTTTAATTTTCGATGAGCGGAGGCCTGAGCCTTCATGCCTTCTGGCTTCGGGAACGGGAGCCAAAACGCATCAGCATGGGCAGTGCCAAAATGTCAACGCTACCAGTCGCTGACAAAACTAACATTTCAGCAAATGTGTCCACATACAGAATTAGATAGCGTAAAGGAATAAATACACAAGTTACATAATGTATTGTTTATTTACATCAAATCACAGTAAAGATGGGTGAATAAATATGGTGCTTTGTTAGGTGATGAATTGATTATATTCGGCTGAACAACCGGTCTCATTATTGTATTATTGTTTCAAATGAAGCTGTGTTACGTAAGATAACAACCTAGATAGAGAATGTTTCCAGTCTTTATTTTCGGTAAACTGAAGCACTGCCATGCATTCCCGTGTTTTCTCAACTATAATTGGCCATTTTCATGTCAGGAAAAGGACACACTTCCCAGCAGACTACCTAACTGAATCTGTCAGACTGTAGCCATAGACCTTGGCTATTGAGATCAATTAAGCAAGAGTTCAAGCTGTGCTGAGACACAGAAAAAAACACTCTCATAGATTATGCATGGACCCTCCTTTTAACTGGAAATAATATGAAATTTTCTTGATTGAGCCAAAGCATAAACTGCATAAAATATTAATACATGTACAGTAGTTGGTCCAGAAAGAAAAAAAACACTGAAAAACAAAATCCAATACCCCTTTTTGACATTAATTTCTTGAAAGCAGGAGAAATAAAATCGTCCAAAAGGAATTTGAGACTTAATATAATTTCTATCACTGCAATGATTCCAAAAAAATATGTTCTATTCATATGATGTCCAGCAACCTCAAATGCGCTGTCACGGACAGTGTAAGACAAAACGCATCCATTGTGATAGTTTGGGACTCGGCTGGATCACGTCACTAACTGTACACAGTAGAATGAGGCTCACAGCCTAGCTTGGCCATGATGTCATTCTCTAGCCAGACAGATGACCTACGTTCCAGTCGCTACAACAACCGGCTCTGCTTGTCTCCCTAATGAAATCCATTCACACTGACCGTTTGGCCAACACAATGGAGAGGAGGTCAAAGAGGTCATGACCCGGAGCCAGTGGACACATACACTCCCCAGTCTGACCCCTCATATTTTATGCAGGTGCATGTTTCATAGAGTCAATGACTATATTCAGCCACAATGATTCTGTATTCAATCACAACATAATTACCTGCCAGCACTGAGCAGCTAATATAAGCTACATACGAGCAGCTAATAACCCTGCCCTGCCCATATAGGTTTAGTTACATTTGCAGTGTGACTGATAGAAGTAGTAATGTGACAGAACATTTTCTGACATACTAACATACATCAGATTTTAGTTCTGTGTGTAAAAGAGTTTTAAAATAATGCACACTGGCAAATTACCCCCCCCCCCCCCCCCCCATACACACACACACGCACACACACCGCTCCTCGCCGCCTGCATTATTCCACTTCACTCCTCTGAAATCCCTTACAAATGAAACCGTGTTGGTTCAATTCATCTGTGAATAAACAACACTGTGATAACACACCAGCCGTCATCTGCCCCTGGGTGACCTTTATACACCTGACAAGTTGACCTTTCTGTCCAAAACTCCCTGGCTGGGGCTGGGAGATACTGATAGCAAGGCTACGTATTAAAGACACAGTAAATCTCGTCTGCAATAAGGACAGAGCAGTAATGACAATGTCAGAGGGAGAGATACGGCCGGTATGAGCCAACAGTGTTCAGTGCACTAAGATAACCGTTAATATGAGCCATAGCACACACGGCTGGGAGATAGGAGAGTAGGAGAGAACTACGGGGTTGAAGTCTTAGGAAAATCAGTATAAGTCCCGGTGGTGCATTCTAATAGCTCAACTTCAGCTGTTCCAATTCTTACAACTTTTGGTCCCAAGAGTGACCAAAATCCTTCCCTGCTCAGACTCCTACACCTAAGGAGTTTCATTGTTAACAAGCAAGTTTTATAAATAAAAAAAAAACACAGTAACATTGCCCTGCTTTTTTATCAGAAAATGAAAGCCAGACTACACAGATATGAACAAGATCAAACCAATTCAAGCTTTGGCCTTACCAAAATATTTGATCACATTATTGGATTAAAACTAAATCCAACATTAGGGCACAGATTAATTTAAAACCAGAACACTTAAGTGTGTTCATGAAATAAGCAACAGGGATCATGTTTAATTTGCTTATGAGCGCGTGGCCAGTGCAATGCTTGGCAGCAGAGTGCCAGGGCATGTAAACAGCTTACAGTTCCGACCAGACCAACGCTGTGAGATGAGGCCAGAGAGACACTGCTGCAGATGCTGCTGTTCTGACAACGGATGCGGATGTGTCCCCGTACTTGCACTTGCCCCCACGTAGGCCCCCTCAGTATGTGGCCCCTGTGTGTTTACTCTAAGCTAAAAGTGTGTGCTGCAGGGGGCAGAGAGTTGAAAGAAGCTGGAAGCAATGAGGAAGGAGAGCAAATTTGGAGGTGCCCCTCATAAGGACGCATGCCAGCCTGCACAGGCTGAAGCGATGTGACAGTGCTTTATGTGACTGTGACGCTTTCAGGGAGTCATGCCACGTTCTCCACAGAGGACCGCTCTGTGTGGGGGGACCTACTGAACGGCCCTGTACCCCTTACATATACACTTGTGCCACCAGCCGCCCCCCCTAAATCCTTCAAGCCATTGTTTAGCACGCAAATGAACTGTGCAATGCGGTAGCCCCCTCTGAACAAGCAACGAGGGAAAAAGATTAACTCCCAGGACAGGAGGACTGCCATGTTAATGTGGATGGCACTGGAGGTGCCTCCCTGCAGAGTTCACTCTGGTGCAAGGTCGCCCTGAAAACACCCCCCCTCCCCAGTCCCCCAACAGTCAGCTAGAACCCCCCCCCCCCCCTCGCCCCCACACTCGACCAAAGAGGGGAGGGTCTAATCTCTTAAGCCCCCTGCAACCATCCCCCGCCTGGCCACAGGCCAGACCTTGAGATAGGTGCACCTGGAGGGTGGGTGGGGGGGGGCAGAACTTGCACAATCATCAGTGACAGCATTATTACCATGGAGGACACAGGCACTTTCAATTTATGGCGATGCCTAATGGCTTTTCAAACGCACCACTCCGACCAGGGCTTTGGAGCTCAAAGTGAAAAGGCTGATGTAATCTTAAGGGTAAAAATCTATTTTAGCCTTTTGAAGTGGGGATTGCCACAGCTGGGCACGTAAGTATATGCACAGTTGTACCAAAACAAGAGGGACATGGAATATTAAACAACACCTAATTAATATGGATGACTTCCTGGATGGCTGCCATTAGGACAGACCCTTGGCTCGTTCCATTCCTGGCTGATATTTAATCATATTGCTCAAGGCTCACTGTTCTGTTGCTTTTGTGATTCCCAAGGGAGCACAACCTGAAGGTGACATTGTGATGGTTGTACTGTTGCACAGATTCCCTGCAGAAGACATTTCTTGAATTATGAATCGAAGTGGCAAAAAATATCTGGCAACATTGTGTGTAGTAATATCCTACAGCTTTTCAAAAAAATACAACACTGTGCTGAGCCAGTGCTGCCTTTTATCTGTGCCATTGTGAATGAGCAGCCAGCTCCACAGACCAGGGTTCATTTTAGTTAGGGGCTAATGTGATTGCTGAAAGGTGTCATATATTAGAGGTAATGAATCAGGACCATTTCGTTCTAAATAACCCTGATGGATTAGTTGGAAATAGTTCTCTTTGATTTGCACCTTTTCACAAAAAATGTGACACAAATCAGAGAAAAGCCAGAGACAAATTGAATGACCACCTATGACACCGAGGCATCATCGAGAGCACACACACACATGAATCCCTCCGGTAGCCTTTCTATTTTAGACATGTTTGGAGATACGCACCCTCACAGCTATTTCTGTACCTGAGCTGCTTATTTCAGATCTTTCAGAGGTGCGACTTCACAAGATTACAATGGCACAATGATGAATAGTGCAATCACTACAAAAAGGAGCTGCCTGGTCCTCGTAGATGAAACCAGGAGAGAGGCAAAACAGAGCCTGGAATTGATTACGGTTATTGGATTTCATGTGGGGTAATCATGCACATTTCCCAAGAGATCTGGCACTGGGTTGCTGTGTCTGTGTCCTGTTACCATCTATCTTAGTGCTACTGTTTGTTCCTGGACCCTATTGGCATGGGTGGGGTGCAACTCCAGACTAAAGTCTGAATCGATACAAGTTAAGTCTTGGCTTGAAGGGGACTTCCATGCATCTCCAAATCCACACATGTCTGTGAAATAAAGCAGCCAGACAAACTGTGAGAGGAATCACAATGACAGTAGCACAGGCAGCTCCTAACTATGATAAATCTATCGGATACCACCACACACACACACACACACACAGCTCTGCAACTGTTTAAAAACGAATGAGGACGCTTGGAGAAGTCCAAACAGGGTTGCTTTTGGGTGCCTACACAGAGTCGTATAAAGCTAATCCTACTCCCTCCCCTAGCCCCAGGCTGTTGTTAAAATGCCACTTGGAATAAGCACAAAATAAAGAAAGGATGTCCTCAATCCTTGATGTCCCCATGGTACCTCCACTTTACATAAGGTTTTTGCGCAACAGTTCCAAACCATCCTAAATTAGCCTCGGTTTTGACGTGATGAGGTTAGCACTGGGATATTCAAGGCATTATGCTACAACCCTATTTTGAAAAGAAATCTATTCCATGCTTCTCTGAATCAGTTAGCTGCCGTGCTGAGAAGAGACCTGTTGACTTGCCTAACTAGTTCAACATGTGTCATCAAAATATATATAGCTGAAAGCATTTGAGGAATTGCAGCTTCTAAGCATCCAGGACTTCATCTATGTTATATCTATGAAGATTGAGGAGAGCAAATTCAAGAGGGAGTGCTTGAGCTCAATTCAACCATGAACAACATAACCAAAGAAATGGAGACAAATCCCAAAGGCAATCCAAGTGTCACGCAGTTCACTGGACAGAGCACCACAGTATTTGCACAACTGTCTAAAATCGTTTTGGTCTGCCTTGGCTTTCAAACACCCAGAAATTCTTTGACATCTCTGTCCAACAAAATGCTGTAAAGTGTCTAAAAGTGTGCTAGATCCTGCTAGCCTGTGTTGACCTGACACATATTTGAGCAATTGCAGTTAACCGTGTCAGACCCAGATATGTGTAGATTGGCGAAAGTACTATATATTGAGTTCAAGTGTAAATTGCTAAATCTGTGTGCAAAGTCAACTTCTTAACAGGTCAAAGAACAGCCTAAGCCAACGACCTGCACACATTGCAGTAAAGCTGAGCGAACAAGCTGACCTACATACCATGAACTGAATCTCCATGATATTGAGAGAAGAGAGTGAATGTGTCAGACAAACAAGTGCAACACGAGTTGCAAATAAAAGCAAATTGTAATGTACTGTAGGGCTTATTTATATGTGACATGTTTGTAAGCTGCTTCTTCAGAGGCTGCAAAGTGTTTATTGTCTATTGATGATACTCTGGAGGACAAAAAGAATTGCAGTTGTTTGTCCAGCTAAAAGAAATTCTGATACAAAATCCACAAATCCTTAAATTACAATTCTACATCTGCTTCCTGTTTTTTTTTTTTACAGCTATAGAGGCTAATGCCTGGTAGTTTTCAGCCTACTCCATACATGAGTAAAGAAAAGCGCTTTGACTTTGTGGGAACGCTGGCCTAGTCCTTATTCAGCATGTAAGAGCAGGTGTAGCGGCGCGTATGAGCGCTTCCCCCTCACAGCAGTGTGGGGATGAGCACACGCCCTCAGCCCAGGAGAGGCCCGTTTCAAACAGGAGCTCATACATGGCTAATGACATCAAACCACTTTATTCATGCGTGCAAACTCATTAGCGGAAGGTCACTTGCACGCGGCTCGCTCCGACACCCTGGCCTTTCCGTACCCGAGGTGGGAAAACTGTTCCCCACATCTGACATTTCAAATCCTCCTTGTGTGCGTTTGGTGCTCGGCTCCCGTGACACATAAAATGATTTTTTTTTTTTTTTATTGAGGGAATATCTCAGTTGTGTAGGAGCAGTGATTCCTTTTGGTTTGGTGTGGTGGTGCCACTGAAATGTGACACCGCAGACAAAATATTTGCTTTCACGCAACAGTGCGCAAACATAATGTGGGACATCGCGTTGTAAACAAAAAGCAAGACATGAATTTTTAAGTGTATTACTTGAATAATGCAGAACCTTGAGAGTTATGCCTTGAGAAATGAAATAATGTTAACGTGTTGGGAGTAATCCCTCTCACATAGATACAGACAGATAGAAACACACATACACACACACACACACACACACACTCACATACACAGACATTTGCACCAAAGACCTACATTGCAGTGACATACATATTAGTGCACAATTAGTCTCTGGGTGGAAGCACAAATATAAGCACAGAATGTGCCTAACCTGAAAAACACTCCAGTCAGAGACAAGAAAAATATGCATCTCTACAGTGTGCATATTTAGACAGCGACAACACAGCCTGGCCACCGCACAGTCAAACATGCACAGACAGATGATCTGGCCAGTGGGGCACATTTGCTGTGCTTTGGCCAGACTCCCTCTCCATAACAAACCATTGATTCTGCCTGCAAGGAAAGAGCTTTAGGCTGCACTACAGAGAAAAGCAGAGGGGATGGAGGGATCAGAGAAAAAAAAGGGAGAGTGAAAAGGGGATTCTGTGCAACTCATCTCTCCATCTCCCCCCTTTCGCAACGCGCTCTGAGCAGACGGACAACCTGTCCACGTTGCCTCTTGCTGAGAAACACAAACAGAGATCTTTCAGCATCAGTCAGAGAGCGACAATGGTTCCCACTGCAGCAGTACCTAACCCTAAGCCCCCCACACCCCCATCTTAGCAACAGCGTCCCTCTCCCCCACGCCCAGTCCTCCACATGGGGGTCCATGGGGACAGCCACCCCCTCACTCACCGGCGCCATCGAATCACACAAGCTTCCCACTGTGACCTCAGAGGTGGCAGAGTCACACCAACGCCAGGACGGAGAGTTCCGGAAGCCTCAGCTGCCACTTGCTACACTGACCGCCGGATGCACACAGTTGCTGTCGAGAGCTCTGGAGGAGGAAGAGGAGGAGGAGGAAGAGGAGGAGGAGGCTCTAACGGTCAAGTGCGCAGCAGTATCATCTACTCTGAGCACAGCACAGACTGCCAGCGCCCTGGCAACAGAGTCCTGGCTGCTCCAACAGCATGCTTTCACGCACTGTGACCAGCCTCCCATACATAATTAATATGGCCGAGACATCCGTTTCCTTCCTGCATATGCACGTGTGTGTTTCTGTGTGTGTGTGTGTGTCTTGTAAAGTGTTCCTGTGTGTATAATGTGTGTGTTTATGTGTGTGTGTGTGTGTGTAGAGCAATAAGGAGCGGGGAAGGTAATTGGTTGAGAGCAACACAGAATGCCCTGCTCATAAATCCATCCTCCATGTGACAGGCAGACATGGCTGATTATACCATGGGACATAACACAGCAAAGGGCGGGGGAGGGAAGGAGAGATGGATGGAGGAAGGGAGGGATGTAAAGAAAGAGCGATGTATGGAAGGAGAGGAGAATCAATGAGAGAATGAGGGAGCAAGCAAATAAGTAAATGAAAGAGTAGAATCAGCAGACCAGTAAGTAAGATGACCCTGTGAACAAGTGAATTTGCATGTGTGCATGTGAAAGAGGTAGTGTGTGTGTGTCTGTGTGTGTGTGTGTCAACGTGGAAGGGAGCAGAGTTGTGCACATGGGCACTTTTCCTGCGGACATCAATGCTTGTGATACCCTGCTGCATTCATTTCCCATCATGCACGGATGACTCATCGGCGGTACGCCTCAGCATCGCAAACCTGGAAATGACAGCCCCATTACTCCCAAGTGTCACATCAGGCCTCTTTTGTGACATGGCCTACATTTCCTTTAGATCAATCTATTAGAGCTGGTTTGCGCCATGTGCTCCAGTCTTTTCACTGCCGCGCTCTCTGCCAAGCTCTCCTTTGACCAAGTCACACAGATTTAGGTCACTGTATGAATTACACTGACTGATGTGTGTCAAACTCAAATGTTCTATTTCCGCAAAAGGAAGCTCCAGGAACAGTCCCGTGACTCCTGTGAATTCCAATGGAAAAGTGCTTGCCAGTGGGAAAAAACATGCACCGAAATACAACGTGTATGGAACAAGCTAAAGATAAGTTGCAGCTCTTTGGGGGAGTCTGAAATTATAGAATGAGGAGAAAATGACAGTCAGTCACATGGCAAGGTTCACAAGGTTCACATGACAATTTTAGGACAGCTTCATCTTGGGAGCTCGATTTCAGAGATGCATTTTTAGGAGGAAAGGCCAACTCTGGTTTAAAACAAAAAACTGAATTAGTGCCTAGTATTTAAAAATGTTCCAATTTAACCAAAGCACTTTCTTAATTATCTGTGCACTTGCATGAAGAAAAACAACTCCCACTCTGTGCTTATTATGGTAAACCTCATAGTCCTTAAGAGCACACAGGGTAAGGAGCCATTATATAGGGCAATTTTCATGCTTCGTGGACAAAACACATCATACTCAATATGTAGTGTGCTACGCAGCGCAGTACCAAGAACAGCGAATTAAAAATACAGTGAAGTTAAGATTTCATATCCAGGATGTGTTGGATGTTTGGAAGCTTTGAGACACCAATTTGAATGTGTGTGGAAATATCATCCCACCCCAAAATGAAAAATAATGATGTGCTTCTGATAGCCTAACAAGCGTAAAATAGATTTTCATTCAATTTTAGATCTGTAGATCTGTATCAACATCGACAATGTTAACCCCCCCACCACCACCACCACACACACACACACACATGCTTACACACATGGCACAAAGTCACACTTAAATACACAAACAAGTGAGAAATGGGCAGGAAAGGGAATGAATAAAATTGCGTTAAAGGCCTGCTGGGCGCTCAGAAACAAGCCTTTTTTTCTCAAGTGGAAAAAAACAGGGTTGACACTTAATTAGCAAACAGGGTCAAGCACTGAACCCAGGTTTTCTGTTTCCGTGATGAGTCACAGTGTCCCACATAGCCCTCCCCACACAACACATTCAGGCCAGCTGCGCTGTAAGGATATGGATGAGTCTCAAGCAAATATCATAACATCATACTCATAATTCAAGACTCTGGGATCCTTTCTGTTTTCCCACACAAGGTCAGGATCTGAATAGGAAGCTAGTGTCCCCAGGCCCATTAGTCACAGTCACATTTAGTAATGCTAGTAGTTAGCAACTAGCATTAGCTGCAGACACAAGTACAAAGAGACATATCCAATGTGTCTGAAGATTGTAGGACGCAATATGTCCAAGATAGGTGTTTGAGATAATGGCTGGAAGTGCTATAGCTTTAAAACCATGTCTGAATCTGCCTGCCACATATCAGCCCCGCTTCAGCAGATCTGAATGGTCAAGGTTAGTTTCCAGCGGAGCCAAGAACCCTCCTGAACGGGCCTTTGTCTCCCGCTCTGGACCCAAGTGTGCCACAAGTACTGGTGTCCAGCAGACACCTTCCCCACCGCTCTATCAAGTGGGTGTTTTCGCCGAGCACTCCACAGATCGAGACAAATGGAACAATAAAATGGAGCAGAAAATGCAAGGAGCGGAACAATGAGGGCCTCATAATGGAGTCCTATGCCCCACTGTGATAGGCACTGTCCTCTCAAAGACTGACACAAAGCAGGCTTTGTCGCCCTGTTGAGTTATTGGCATCAGTACATCAATAACTATCAGAGTGCTCCGACTCTCCCTCTGCGACGCTTCCACCACCGCTAGCAAACCACGCCACATCTCCGTCAGTCAATGAATTATGTCAACCAAGACGCCAGAATGTGCTGCATAACGAAACGTCTATATGGAAAAGTCTTGTATATACAGTATATGTACATATGTACACTATAAACACATATGTACACATATATATTAAGACAGATAGGACTCCACTGTATCTTATGCAAGAAACATGTAATGCCCATCATATAATCCCTAGCTAATATTTCTATGTACTGTAGGTGGAACTGTAAAGATGGCCAAAAATAACAAGAGCGCCTTGTCAAAGACTGAAAACTATCAGCCTTCACTGCACAACATCTTACAAAAGTCTCCTAGTTGCTTAAACTCTGGGGATGTGTTCCGCCCGCCTTCCGAGGGAATCTGTGTCTGTCCGGCGGAATGACACTGCAGCCTCTGCTGTTTGGGCAGGTCAGAGAGAGAGAGTGGGCACCTGGCACACGGTCCACTGTCTGCCAGCCTGTCCCTGGGGGCCGAGGAGCGGCAGATGATCTACCAGTCGCCCGGTGCCAGAATGCTACTAGGGGGGATTGGGTAACAATTGGGTAACACGGAGGCAGGCTCAGGCAGAGCAGGAATCTAGGGGTGGAGGGGAGGAAGGAAAGAAGAGCAGATTGAACGCATGAACGGAAACCGTTGAAGTGTTGCGAATAATTGTATTTGGTCCTGCTATCGTGGCCATTAGCACAGCCCAGCACTTGGTCCCAATGCCCAGAGGCTCGGCTCCACAGAGCCGTATGCATCCTTGGGTAGCTGAGGGTAGCTAAAAAGCGAACAATGGAAAGAAACAGAAAAGCAGAACCACAAAAAACCCACACACATTTCTCTCCTCATTGGACGCGATGCAGGAGATAATGCTTTATCGCAGAAGACAACAAGGGCAATAAATAAAAGACAGAGCGAAAACAAACAAAATGCACCAGTGCACAGGGAACGGGGGAGGGTGTCAGCATTTGTTCCGACTGGAGGTTGAGACTGTGATGGAGCAGGGCTGTGTGCAGCTGGCCCATATGTTGCCAGTGATACAGACTCTTCTGGGCATCCCCCAAGCCTGCCCAACCCGCCGTGTCCTGCTGAGTTGTTTACACATACCAAGACCCCTCGCTGACATTTTTCACAATTAATTAAATTATATCCTTTTCAGATGATTCCCCCGCTTTGTGATACTCCCACGTGACACCCAAATGCGAAATAAACCTCTAATTAATGAATCAGTTAATTATATTTAAAAAGTATAAAACTATATATAAAATGTGGCTTACCTTAAATTTTACTTCTATTTAATATCCTTCAAAAATATGTTTTCTTTGTTTCAAAACAAATAACTTCTGTTCCCGAAATGCATGACAGATTTCCAATATTTGAGGTTTATAGAGGTTATAGGGGTTTTTTTTCTTAGGAGATTCATTCAAACGTAATCACAACTACTTCTCTGCAAATCTCTTCAAAAGCTTCCAGAAATCCTCCTTCAATATTTGCCAATGATGAATTAAGAGATAAAATTCAACATTTCAAAATCTTCCCATCAGTGGACTGGTATTCCCTGCTGTGCAGTACTGTACAGTATATCAGTTAGTGTAAGTCTAGTCTACTCTGTTGTTAATGCTAAGGGCTGATAAATCTAAAGAAATACCACTATATATATAGTATGTATATAATATATTATATATATGAATGAAATAATTCAAGCCCTCACAAGTTCTTAACACACAACAGTTCTCCTTTAAATCCCAATGGCAGCCAGAACCAGCTGAAAGTAGGTTAGGTGTCTTTGCACAGAGTGTACTTATAGAAGAGAGGAAAAAAAACAGACATCTGGATGAGTGTCGACACGGCAGGTTCTTTCACTGGTTAATCTCTTGTGCAATGCACAGTGATTTGGTAATCTGAATTAGTATCATCCAGACAGGAGTTGGCCCAGAGACACACTTCCCTACTTCTTTGTGTCCTCCATCAGTAAACGGTTGTGGTGGTGGGGTTTAACTGCGCCGTTAGGGAAATTAAAACAAGGCAAATTAGAGGGCGTTTCTAGATAAGTTCCAACACACACAGAACTTCATACTGTTCCGCCTTGTGACAAATCCTTCCTCCCTCATTTGATCATTCTCTCTTCCTCATCCTCCCCCCTTTCCTGTTCCACTGATGCTCATTCCGTCTGGGCGTCTGTCTGTCCCACTGCCCTGCACAACGGATCCTGCTGGTTTTTCATCCACTGTGACCCGCACACACATTCATCCTGCGGGTGTGCCACATCCAGGGCCTGCGTGTGGAAGATAACTCTACTCTGTGTTGGGTTCCCACTGTCTGCCTCACCCCCTGCCAACCCTATCCGCACACACTCCCATACACACACTCTTCATAAATAACCCAGAGCGTGAAATAGGCCTCGCCTCTCTCTCTGACACCACACTTCCACAGGCACGAAGTCTGGGGTGGCGCCCAAAAAAAGCCATGCCATCTCACTTTCAGACATGAGACGGAAGCTGAAATAAATCCATCAATATGTAGTGGTTGTTTAGCATCCGGGCTCTGGAGGAGGTTTAACTTTGCAGGATATCTGGCTTTGATTCCCAGGGAGCTGCAAGTAGTTTTTGTGGCTTTGATAAAGACACGCCTGAGCTTCTCTGACATTTTACATCATAAAAACACTTTAAAGATCACGACATGGGGGATGTACTGTACCTTCAGTTGGAGCAAAAGAAAAGTCTGTTTTATTTTCTCAGCAAGGATGCATGGATAGACACTATAATAAGAGCACATCCTTACTAGATACCCTAGAAGCAAATAAGCTTGGCGTTACGGATCATGAAAAGTTACACAAATTAAAAAAAAAAGTTACATCAAAAGTTTTTTTGTAAGTACGCGGGAATAAAGACTAGAAGCCAAAATTAACTCAGAGCAAGGTTGTTTACACGATGTACAGGAACAGAGCTTGCATCATTCCAGCGGGAGACAGTGTGATGTTTGTGCTAGTTCCTCCCTGAAGCAGACACATTTTGAACACAGTCTGACCTCAAGCTGTAAATAATGAGCATGTTGATGGGGAGGCAGGAGTGCTTAAGACATCCCAGTGCAATGTCTCCGCCACCACGGCACAATATGACACTCACAATAAGCCCGGGCGATGGCAGCTCCACTCTAACATCATTTGTCTCGCACGATCATGTCACGAGTTTGCCTTTCTGTCCCTCCTCATGCGCACACAGACAGTGACATGCTCTCCTTGTGTTGGCAGGCACCCAAAAACACTCGCTTGGTATTCTGACCTGGTGGACAACAGGGGAACTAACAGGAGAGCTGGTTGCGCTACACTTCCTTTGGGTCTTTGCACCAGGCCTTTTCCACGCATCCAGGGGCTTCTTTGGGCCCCTTTCATCCAGGCTCATCGTGTATGCGTTGGGGGTGAGCGTGTCGTCGGGCCCTTTCAGGCCATCCAGCAGAGGGAAGCCCGCTTTAGCGTGAAACAGCGAAGCGACCTGTTTGTCGGCCATGCCTCAGCAGAATGCTAATGCTGAGCACTAGTGCGCTAATCTACCGGAGCGTCCTATCACACCCTCCAGCTACTCTGTGTCCTTCATCAGCCATCAGTTGTGATAGTGCAGTCAAACTGGGCTGCGAGGGGAAGCAGAAGCTGATTATGACTTTTTTCTCAAGTTCTATCTGCCTCACAGAATCTGTGTCTGTGTTCGGAGCACATTGAGCACAGTGTGTGTCTTCTGTTCTTCTGTTCTCCACATCTGGAGTTTTGTGAAAGACACAGTGTTTTGCTCAATTATTCAGGTCAGCCCACAAGGGTTTCATGATTCCCTAAAAGGGATACTTCCATAGAAGTTACCCCACACAAAGAACTTCATATTGCTCCAACTCATCCTGTCCCTCTCTCTCACTCTGTGTTGATGTTGCTCGGGGCAGAAATGTCATGAGGCATTCTCTCAAACACACAAGCATGTATAGCACACACACACACACACACACACACACACACACACACACATAAATGGATGTATTGTGGCTCTATTGGGTGATGCAAATGGACAGCTTTAATTAACGGCCTTCACTTTGTTGCTTTGTCACCCAGACCCAGTGTTTTTTCTCTTCCCCTCTGCTTCACCCCCACTGTTTATTCAGCTCAGCTTGTGTCTTGGTGCCTTTATGCACAGCCAAGGGCTGGAGAGGTGACAAGGCACGTTTTGGGATCGCTCTCTCTCTCTCTCTCGCCCATTAATGAACGTCGAATCAATAGAATTGTGGAGCACAATCATCAATGTCACCGTTCAAAATGGCACAAGTAAACAATGCCCCAGTGTGCCTAGGCATGCTCCATGATTGAGAGCTATGGCTGACTCAAAGCGAATAATTTTTTTCCGGAAAAAAATCAAAAACCATTAGACTACAGAGAAAACAAACAGACCACATCTGGAGAAAGACTATTTTGCCATTGTCAAGACCAAGGCGATATTACATGAAAATCATTGACAATCTCATCAAAACAAATTAGCCTGTGTGTCACATCCCACAATCCTTTTTCCAGAATGTTTTCTTTCAGCATGTACAGGAAGCACAGGGGGGAATTGAATGGCAGATGTCACAAGGGAATTTCCTATCTATCCTGAAGCGATCTGTTTTCCATCCCTTTCAGCCGTAATGGGATTTTCAATCTTAAATGCACTTCGCTCTTTGTTGGACCACTGGAAGTGAATCTATCGATCCACAAACAATTTAGCAACGTCGGGGAGTGGAGCCACCTAAATGTACAAGAGAGCTTTTCCAATGAGCAGCGCAAACGTGCATGACTTTCGGGTTGTCCTCCCGCACCTTTTCTCCATAATAACATCACTGCTTTCTTCTGACCTCCAATCTGTCCACAGCCACAGTTGCACAGCTACATACAGATGCATATGTGCATGCATTCAAGGCCATCTCCACTCCACACTCACCCCCAACCCACCAAATAATCACAGCAATTCAGTGTAAGTGCTAAACTGCACCGCACACTTCATCATTCCCTATACAAAAAGATGGCCGTCCAATTGAGTGGAGCGTGAAACACAACAGCAAAATTACCCCTGCACTGGAGCAAGGGCAGGTGCTCTCTCTGCATGAGAAGGAGGGTGGAGTGAGAGGTGTGTGTGTGTGTGGAGTGGAGTTGATGTGTTTTGCTTTGACTTAGTCATGGCGGCATCTTCTTGATGCACTGTCGGTGCTATGGCAACATGGCCGCCATGGAGGCTGACAAGCACTGGCTCTGAAACAAGTGTGTATTCTCCACTAATAGGATAAGCTTGGCTCTGCACCACTGCTTTTACATCATTAGACATGAGGGAATGAAGGCCATAAACACACAAGAAAGCTCAGAGACATTCTTTTCAAAAACAATTATGACTCATCTGGTTTTGTCCATATAACACTGTGTTGTATACAAACAAAAATTAAATTGAAAGAGCAAAAGAGGCCCTTGCAGCAGGCATAGATGTTAGGTGTAAACCAGGATGTGCAGCATCAAAATATGAGATAATATTGAGATAATTGAGAAAATTGCACACTCCTGCCAAAACTGTCTGAATGTCTCACAGTTTCTTAACTAAAAGGGGATGGGAGGGCAGTGATCATGGTAATCCTAGTAAATGTTTGTGCTTACAAATTAAGTCCCAGATGGGTATGCATTACCAAACAGTATTTAGAATTCACTGCTTTTGACAGGCTATCATCCGCAAAACCTCATTTCGTCAGCTATTTGGCAGTCATTATTGAGGCCAACCACTTCCAATGGAAGAAATAAAAATGTTGTTATTACTCTATTGCTATATACATCAGTTTCATGTCTATCAGCACCACATACACTGTCATTTAAAATCACTCAGAGTCTCAGAGTCTCTCACATCTTGGTACACTTGGAACACTTAACATGTAAAAAGCCTGAATCGAGGTCCAAGCATTTATTATTTATTTATTTATTTATTATTTACCAATAACTTGCACCAACAAATTAATAAACTTGCCCTTGAAGTTTATGAAATTGTTCTCAATGATTAGCAGGAAGCTTTTGATGGAAGCAGTGCGGAAGGGCGTTTTATTTGCTCTTAGTGATCATGAGTGGCAGCTATCCCCTCTAATCCTACAATAAGCTACAGAGTTTAATAAGGCGATGCCAGACAAGGCCCACTATCCTAAGAGTCCTTCCTGTCTAATGTGCATTATCTTAATGGCCTGGTCTCTGTAATGCTATCTGACAAGTAACATCTTTCTGGCAGGACAACAACTTGGAAAGCCCTGGCGTACGGCAAAGACACAAAGCCCTTTATCAGTAAAGATAGTCACTCGGATATGGATGCAAGTGAACTGTAGGAAGATAGTCTACTACTCAGACTTACTGAGTTACAACTCAATTACAATGGAATGGCAATTTAATGATTCGCAGGGCTTTTGTCTCAATTAAGTGACATTATTGTAATTGTTTTGAAGCATTAAAAGGTATATTTTATATAACTAAGTTACAGAAAGTTAACAGTGTACACCACATCCACACTTTGTAAACTTCAGTCTGCAGTGCTACAACAAATGTCTCACAAGCCGTGAGCAATCAATGACAAGTTTGAAACCATCATAAACAGATGATGCGAGAAAGAGAAAACCCGTAACAGATCGATAGAGGCGTATCAGTCAAAATTACATCTTCATCATATTTCTGCTGACAAGCTGAACGTCCCAGGTCACAACTCACTGAAAACAATGACTGGCAACCATTTATCCTAAGTTGGTGTGTAGGTGTGTGTGTGTGTGTGTGTGTGTGTGTGTGTGTGTGTGTGTGACTGCTCCTGTGTTTGTGAAAAGTGTGTGATCTCCACTATAGTGCCTCAGGGCTAGTGTTATCATCCCCACACACTCAGCTCAAACATCTATTTTATTCACGCTTTCATTCTGATTCCACCTGGCCTCTCTGAGCACCTGTGTCTAATGGCTTTTATTCACCTTTTGACTTTCCCCCACCCCACCTTACACCAACACACAGAAATAGGCTGTACATACTTCACATAAACACTATACATAACATTACATGCACACATACACATGTACACAAACACACACACACACTCACACATACACACAACTCACAAGGGACCCTCTTTTTACAACACCACGAGTGAATTCTGTAGAGAGGGAAAGTGATTTCTTTCATTGCTCTTCCATTAGTGAAACTATTGATTGTGCGAGAGAGAGAGGGAGGGAGAGAGAGAGAGAGAGAGAGAGAGAGAGAGAGAGAGAGAGAGAGA
>JAGFZM010000010.1:3028997-3100125 GCA_017657215.1 Limnothrissa miodon
GAGAGAGAGAGAGAGAGAGAGAGAGAGAGAGAGAGAGAGAGAGAGAATTGCTGCGTAATCTACTGAGCCCGTCCCCCCAACACAATAATCCCCATGTACATGCAGCTGAGTGGCTGCAGAGAGCATGTGCGATAACCTCTTATTAACATTAATTACTAAAAGAGCATTGGAATTGGAGAGTGATTCTATTGAATCCTTTGGATCCTAGTAATAAGAGCTGAGCTCTGATGACTCAGAGAAGAAGAAGGGATCGGTTGCCCTAGTGCCCCAATGGATGGTTGTAGGAAAAACACTACCAAAATGACTTCAAAGGGGGTCGTTGGCTGGCCTTTACATGAGAATTGTGTCTGTGCCTTCTGAAATGCCCCATTTTGCAATAGGAGGTCAAGACTTCCTTTTAATGTAAGAACCTTCAACATTCTGAGTTTAATTAATGGGTGTCCTGCAGGGAAAGAAAGGCTTCATGAGGAGGCCCTCAAAATGTCCTTCATTTGGTGTTCCCTATGTTGCCCTTCCAAAAGAATGCTATCACAGACACACCTCTACATTGGCAATGTGGTCCTATCAATTGCCTTTGTGATGGAAAGAAACAAATCTAAATAAAAATGTCTTCATTACCGTGTGCCATCTGAGGAAGGTCAATCAGCACCATGACAATGGTCTTTGCTAGGGCAGATAATATATGATAATATCTGACTGGCATTTTGATTTTCATCTGCACTGTCTCCATTTGCATTTCCAATGGCCCTGTTTAGGTCAGGACATTCTACATTACAATAAGAAGTAAGGTCGGGCCTTCACCCATGTCTCACAATGGCAAAATAAAAACAAAATTAAAAATTCTACACCCTGATCCTTATCCAAATGATCTTGTAGGACTCAGCAATGGTCTAGACTCGAGTACCCATACAGTATATTAAACCTATAATTACAGTTATGCAAGGACAATGACACAGATGGACATAGCAAATTACAATCCACTATAATCACCCAAGGGGGGCAAAAAGAAAGAAAGATCTGCAACTTTGTTCTATCCATAGCCAACTAATCTGTTGTTCAGGAGGTGTATGTTCAGTGCACGTCCTGCATATCTGCAAGGAAAATTACCATCAATCTATTTTAATTGATAGTTTGCATATGTTTTTGTTGACGGCCTAGAGAAACACTCAAATGAAACCAGTAGCATTTAACATTTAATGGATTTTCAACATCAAGTAGTAAAGCTTTAAACTTTCATGTAGCCTTGCTGCATAGATGATCATTCAAAAGCGACTCTCTCTAAACCACACAGGCCTTACTGCATGATTAGCCTTGCTACACTGTGAACAATCAGACCCCTATAGCTGCCAAATGGCAGAGTCGTCAATCAAATGTGAGAGGCTTCACTATCAAAGGCAATCAGGCTATCTACTTCCATTCCATGCATGCACCGTCATTTGGCCTTGAAGCTAGCAGTTCAAGAGAGAGAGAGAGAGCTCTGGGAAAGGGACTTATCACTGCAAAGGCTGTGGATTCACCATCTCAAATGGCAGGAAGCTAAAAGGTAAGCCTTATTGGTTTCATACTCATGCAGCTGGCCTCATCTAGTTCCTCTCATTAGATATTTAAAGGAAACTGCACAAGGCTATAAGGATGCTTCTAAAGCAGTATGCAATGCATTTGGATGTGAAGCATAACAAAAACTTGTTTATCTTGTTTGACTTGCATACTCCACTCTGGCTATGGCTGAGTGCCCAGTCGTTAAAACAAATGAGGTCCCATTAAATCTGCTAAATGAATGGTGTCTACTCTCACTTATATTATATGTAGAAAGTAGAATGCTGCTCCTGTAAGACAAACAATTGCTGGTGACATGTCCAAGACAAGAGCCTTCACAAGAGTGTTTACACTATATGACACCAGTTGGAAATGTATAGTAGAGCGAAAAACAAATTATCTTATTTCGCAATAGTTCTCATGTAATATCACTCGAAGTGACTTTGATGTTAATATCTCACCTCTTCCATATGTCTCTTCCCTTTTAGGGAGAAGGGTAACAGGTGCCAAACTGAAACGCACAGGACAAATATTTTTAATGTCAACAGTACAGATCAAAAAGTGATCTTCTGAATAATCCTATCTTTAATTTTTATTTAGGATGCAGATCACTTAAGGTTTCCATGAGCTTTCTCAGAGACAGACCCTTGTTGACCAGAGTCTGAGCATTTCTCCTGGGAAGGACAAGTGCTAAGACCCTTCAGACTGCACTCCACAAATGCTGCGGCATCACACAAAAGCACCAGTGGCTGAGAATTGAGTCCAGAAATCACAGTGCACAGTGGACCCAGAACACCCAGCTGTGTAGCATGCGTACAGCAAAGACATGTCAGCCAGGACAGTGTTACATAAACTGCCTCCTCACAAAGGAAGGCTGCCTGCCTCCCTACCTCCCTTCCTCCCTACCTCCCTGCCTGTCTGCTCTGACCCTAATGCAGGCACTACTAGGCTAGCCCATTGCAAAGACCAGAGTCTCGGACTGAGTGGCCCAGACATAAGCTTGGCCCCAGCAGGGGGTCTGAGGAAGAGGAGATTTCTCTTCTTTATCATTCGGGCAGCCCCTCGGGGCAGTGGAGGGGCCAGACGAGATAAAGAGGCAAGGCAAGGGCTTTGAGCCCCTTTAAAAGAGCTGCTACAACAATGGCAAATTCAATGAATAATACAGAGTTTAAGGTGATATAAATGGATAGATGGGTAGTGGGGCACTGATAGCACACAATCAGACATTTCAAGTGTTTTGGGTCTATGAAATGAAAGACAAACAAAACTGAAAGATGTAAGTTCCAAGAAATGGTTCTTAATTCTTAAACAAATACTATTATATTTAGTAGGTCTACTGGCTGCAACCAATTAACTATCTATCTGTCGCCTATGGTTATAGTACCCCCATTATACGGGGATGTCTAAAACCCTAAGCACGAAAAACATGAACCGAGTCGTGGCTTGACACTGGCTTCCAAGCAGCCTAAGCTCTGAACCACCAGCAGTCTGTTGTAGAGATATCCCCGTGTTTGTAATAACTCCATTTGAACACATACGTTACAGATTACTTATGGATTGTGACCACTTATGCGACACTTTACCATCACCGCATCCTTTTAGTGCGGCAGTTACCACAGGTAGCAACAAGCGTTTGCTGATTTGTAGCTCATTTGACCCGGCAACTATCAATTTAGGAAAACAGCAATATCCTCGGGCGCGCCCAAAGCACCTGGACAGCGACAGCATTTACAGTCTTGCACTGTAATAGGTCACAAGCATCTTATTTCTAAGTTCAGAACAGAGCAATAACTGATTAAGCGCTTTTACAACCAAGTGGGTGATCTTCCCCTAGCAACACGACTCACTGCATGAAGCAATTAATAAAAATATTGTCGGCTATGTAGGCATAAAGGCAAAGTACCCTTCATGCTACAAAATCCTAATTTCAGACAAACTCAGCAAAACCGGTCACTAACAGTCATATGTTGAAGTATCTTGAAGCTTACAGGTGAAAATAGGCTGCGAATAGGCTATACGGGCGTGCTTGGCGAAATTGTGCACTGCCAATAACTTACAGCCGAAAGCCATAACATCAAAGCCAGTTATAGTACAGTTGGTCTACCGTGTTTTACAGTGGTTTTTGCATGTCACTACACTGTAGCTAAAGAAAACTAGCAGAAAAGAATCCTATACCTATGCAGTTTAGGAAAATAATACATTGGTCTGCAATGCGGTAGCCCATCTGAGTGGCAACATCTTCGTCTCGCTTACCAGCACTGATTGTGAAAGATGCAGAACGCCTTCCATGCGTGTATTTATTAATAAAATGACAGAACTTCCATAGTTTTCCTACCTGCAAGAGCGGACAGTCCGTCCGTATAACCTTCACGACACACACCTGGGTCAGCACCGCATAGCCGAAGTGATGAGCATGAGGAAGGAATGGACAGCGCTGTTGATGTCAAGCACTCGTCGATTGGATGAAGGACGATGACGGACGCTTTAGGGGGCGCTAATGTAGCTACTATTGGGCGAAGGAGCTGCCATCCAGTAGTACATGTTTGTTAAATTTCACTGATTTTATTTTGTGGTGATCACTGGGGCTTGCTAGGAGGTAGGCTAGTACATCAGAATGTTATAAACGCGTTCCCAGGCACACTGCATTCACATAAGGAAGTGTAACTCTGCGATTTCAAGCGGCTCTGTAAACAATCATATGGTTTAACCTTTTAAGCATATTTCAGTGCTCAAGGCTGCACAGATAAATGGTGTTTCCTTATGCCCTTAGGAAATGTGGCCCGGCTGACACGCGCTTTGTCAAACAGTCTGTCGCAGTTTTACAAGTCAGGATGTGTACAGATAGGCCTACATAAACAACGATTATCGTGACTAATAACAAACTAACATTTTTGCACAGCTTTGCACAGTAAAGATATCACATCCTATTCTATTAGCCTATGTGAAATATAAAGTATTCAGACCATTATGAAAATATAAATTATTTTATCATTCTAATAAAAAAAATACTGTACATAATGGAAATCTGAGGTGATTTCCCATAGGATACAGATCTTTCCCTGTTGTTTAGTCATGGAATGTGAGTGATTTTATGTTTTTTGGCTCTAACTGTTTTACACACTAGTGTAATCAAACTTAATTTGCTCAATATCCATCTTGAAAATGTTTTGAATGTTTGTAACCAAAATGTGGCGGCCCATACCACCACATTTGCTACATTGCTAGGGCATAGTTAACAAACCAAAGATTATATATCTTTCTCTGATTCACAAAGGTATTTAAAATTTGATAATAAGCATGGGCTAATCCGTGATATTCATATCAATCCACAAAACCTCTGGAAATGCAAAAACTATATCAAAGATTATGGTTTATGCTTAGTGCGTACAAAATATTCTCTCATTGTGATATGAAAACAGTGCCATAAAGACAACCCTGGCCATGGTCTTTCTTTATCATTGTTATTATGGTCATGTGAGTGAGGCTGTGGATGAAGCAAAGCAGGGGGGAAGGGGGTGTTGGGGGGGGGGGGGGGGGGGGGGGGGAGGGGGGCGGGGTTTGTGATCTGTGTAGCTGGCCCCCGCTGGTCCCGGTGGGGGTGACGCCAGGGGAGGGCTCTCCTCTCTCTCCCCCACCCCCCACAATGGGTAAGGGGTTCTTATTAATCCCAAGGCTGTCATCTAAGAAGATGGGGGTGGTGAGGAGTGAGGATGTGGTGGAAGAGGAGAAGGAGGAGGCGAAGGAGGAGAAGATAGAGTTAAAGAAGGCCAGGGCTTTGAAAGGGTGGTATTAGTGTCAGATCAATAGAACAAAGCACTCTCACTTTATATATCACCCAGCCAACGGAGCACATCAGCAGCGCAGGTTGGTGCTGGGTACTGTAGGACTCCACAATGCCCAATGTCTGGCGGAGGATATGTCAGTTCATTTCAAATGTGTCTGCCACATCTAGC
The DNA here is from genome assembly GCA_017657215.1 of Limnothrissa miodon. Classification (NCBI taxonomy): domain Eukaryota; kingdom Metazoa; phylum Chordata; class Actinopteri; order Clupeiformes; family Clupeidae; genus Limnothrissa; species Limnothrissa miodon. The sequence goes on from JAGFZM010000010.1 coordinate 3,034,487, forward strand.
AAGTTGTCTGTCTCTCCTGGAGTGAGACGGGGGGAGAAAGATGCAACGTGTGGTGTTTCTCTTTCATCATCATTCTAGTTTTTCACACTCATCTCACACTTTGGTGGAGCAGCCGTGGTTGAACCCTGGGAGGGCACAGGCTTTATTGACAGCCTGGCACACATTTCAAATTTTGACTGTCTGTGGGTAGATGCGGGATCTGTGTGCATTTGAGTGCGTGCACATAAATGTTACTATAGCGGCAATTCTTCCAGGTTCCCCCCAAAAAATCCACTTTTGCATTCTGACAAATAGAACATGCATTTACAATATAATAAGAGAACTCAGACCTTTTTTTTGCAAAGATGCTTCATGGGATAGCTCAAACCATGCAAAGTAATTTCAAGGCTGTTAGACATTTATGCATAAAAATACAGAATAAGCAAAAAATTAATCAGAATGGCTCAAGAAAAACAAATAAAGCCAATTGCTGTTGTATGCACTGTCAGGTTGCTTCTATACCTCAGTGGGAGTTTTAGATGCGAAGCCACAGACACTGTGCCATAGGTCATTCTATGGCAGGCGGGAAGCTGGCGCTTGCCATTAACCTGACAGTAGATCAGGTGGAGTCTCAGAGCAGGGGGATATAAATGGCAAATGAGTGTGAGGGCAGACGCGCTGCTGAGCAGGGGAGGCTCCCTAGAGATGGGGAGGGGGTGGTGAGCCGTGGGATGTATTTTGGAGAGGCGAGGGGTGGGGGGGTGGTAGGACCAAAGGGCAGATGCTGGCACGGTGACGATCATGATCTCCAATCAACACACGGTTAATGGGATTTAGCTACTGTCATTCCCCAAAGAAACCTCAGATGTAACGGAAAAGAAAGAGGGATGGAGAAAGCTGAGGGGAAAAAACAACAACAACACAAGCATATGGGACCATCAGAGTGTTCAGCCTCTCCTTGGGCGTTCTGATTGGCTCACATAAAAGCTGGGAGGTGACCTCTGATTTGATGTTACTAAGACACGGAATGGAGATGTAAGGAGAACCCATTCTACCACAAGTAAGGGGCAAATATATCTAAGATATGAACAGCGTTTATTATGTTTGCTTTTGCCTCATTATGTGTGTGAGAAACTTATAATATTGACCCTCCATAATCATAATGATGACATGTTAAATATGCCTTAAATGTCTATTCGATAGTTAAATACACTTATCACTTTGATATGCACATAATTGTGTGGAATTTATGCATGTAAATAAAAAGGATCCACGTTTGCCCATGCAATTTGGATCTGATATGAATATTTTTGGACAGGGTGTCTGCAGTGAAACCATGGAAAAGATGAACTGATTGCTACTGAGCATCCACACTAGTATGCTAATCTGCTTTTTTTTCAAAGCTGTCAAATCTGAAAGGCTGAAACCCATAATCCAGATTGTTAGTATTTTCTCACACATTTTGTGCTTGATGCTTGGCCACTAGGTGGCACTAAAGGTTCTGTTTACAGAATCATCCAGACATCCACATATTAAAAATATACCATTGGCCCATTTTGTACAATTGCCACATGCTGCCTCCTTGAGATTAAAAAATAAGTTAAAAGGATCGAGCAGTGACGACACATAAAAACAACTACAGACTGCTTCTGTGCGGAATAAATATGGCCAAAGAATCTTCAGGAACTAAATCAGAGAGAACAGAAGGCAAAGTTCCTGTGCCAGGCAAATAAGTGAGTCCAGGGGACACCCACCAGACGTATCTGCTTCCTGACACAAATGCTCCGCAGTCCTGGACCAGATGGCAGGGAGCTGTCTCGCTCTCTCAATTGCAGAAAATATCAGAACCACAGAGAGATATATGTGACACGGTGAGTGTGTATGTGTGTGTGTTTGTGTAGGGGCCAGCCAAATCATCATCTTTCTTCATTTTCGGCTGATTAAATTTCCTAAAAAAAATATGTCATCTCGGAGCACTGAGCTGCTGTGGAGATAATTAGCATAATGAAGCGCTACCGTAAGTGTGTCACCAGGCTAGGTGTGCTTCCTGACTAGCCTACCTTTAGTCCCCATGCAGGAGCGAGGGAAGGGGTCTGGGGTGACGTCCATCCACCCCTCCCCTCCCTGAATCCCTCACCTACAAAAATAACCACGAACAGCAGGCAGAGCTGGTCACCTCCCACTCACTCAGTCCAACACACAGCGCACTACACAAAGCAATACACACAGCCACACACACAGAGTACACTGCTTTCGCATAACCAAGCTACTATGACAATACCAGCACAATGCAGCTCCACAATGTTATACTGTACTGTAGAGCTAAAATGCTTTTCCAGCAAGAACAGAGATCTGATATGTACAGTCCGTAGAGTGGTGTGTTGCTGGCATTTTACTATATTGTAGGTCAGTACTTATTTTCATATAAACTGCACATACACTGGAGTTTACAGATAATTATATTTATTCATTCAATATTATACAGTATTTAGAATTTCTCAAATTTCATTCTCAAACTCTCATATGGAGGAACTTAAATAAAACAACACACATAAAATAAAACTGTTAGTAAAGTTCAGAAAAACAACAAAACCAAATACATGTTAAGCATCCCACAGGACATCCGGGAGGATATGCTATGGCAGTAAGCCCCACTGTCTGGCGCTTTGAGGAACATAGTTGAATTCAGAGCTGTGGCCTTAAAAAAGGTCATTAAAGGAAACACCTGGTCATTTTCAGTTACATGATTTGATGGGCAGCAAATGTATACACAGATGCACTGAAGTCCGTAATAAACTGGACCATTGTAGGGTGGTATGGAGTTTAATGTAAATGTTTTTCATTTGATCTGTATTTTAACCCGACTTCAAAATCTAGCCAATGCACAGTGTAAACAAATAAAAAGAGTCAGTCTGATTTGTGGGTGAAAGTGGTATTTCGCTAGCATTTTCCTCACCGTAAATGGATCATGTACCTCATCTAATGTATAGTTGGTTGTGATTATTGGAGAGTATAAACTTAAGGTTCCAATTTGCTGTGCATTCACCAGAAGCTTCTCTAGCACAGCCCAGTTTATCCTGAACAACACATTTATTTACTTTAATACGAGCAAAATAATGCCTCATTTTTCAGAAAATCACTGGTGTTTGCCTTTACAACCAATTATATGCTTGCAATCCACCCTGGAAGAAAAAAAGTCCAAACATATCCACAGATCACCTTCCATGCATAAAGCCCGTTTCCATGGAGCCCTCTGCTCTGGAGCCCGTGTAACTATTTCCCCAGAATCCTTTACGGCCCGTGAATGTGGCAAAGATTGTTATTAATGTAACATGTATAGAGCTTCAGGAAAAAAAATATATATAAAAACAATGTCATAGCTGAGAAAATATGGAAACCACTTTGAGAGGGTGTTCTGAGAGCACCCACTATGCCCATTGTAATACTCAATGTTCAAGAAAAAAAGAAGATAATATTGAACACAACACTTTCAACAGTTCATACTGTATATCATGTCCCATCCTTCATTATTGCCTTGTTAGGCCTTCCTCCTGCTCTTCTAGGGCCAAGTCCAAATATTTACAAAACAACAACATATCTACATATCAAATGCATAAAACCAAACTCAAAACTTAAAACTTGATGCAAGTTATGAAAAACCAAATCACAAAAGTCAATTCCATTCCCCAAAACAAGGTCCTCAATGGTGTCAATGAACATGGAATTCTACATTTGAAAGTGTTTAAAAACCAAAAGTAAAAAGACATTTTCACCTTACGCCATTTCTGTCTTACATTCGCTGACTTACTCACCCATTCACACAAACACATGCACACGCACATATACAAACCAACCAACCACATATTAGACACCAAAAAAGGGTAGACAGAACCCATTACAAATGCATGTGCCAGTAGTGTCACAGAGTTCAACAGAGGCACCTTATCTTTACCTACATTTATTTAATATTGCAGATTAGAATATATGGTCACAGCCTGCCTGCATCAGTCAAATGCCAAAGCCATGTCCTTGAGAAACGGTTACAGAGCTCAGCGGCTGAAGCTTATTCAAAAGAAATCTAGAAGCAGAGCTCTCTACGAAGGCACTGTATGCTGAAGGCCACACTGCACTAGCTTGGGCCCCCCACAAGAGAGAGGAGGGACCCCATCGCGTCAGTCTGACAGCCTGGGCCTCCCATAAGTCCCTCATCTGTGGGTCCTGGGTTGCGTTCGTCACCATGGAAACCGTGAAGGGTCACATGCAGGTCAAGGTCATGAAGATGGGCTCTGAGAGTGGGGTCATGCAGGGGGTTAACGCCTCCTTGGCTGAACGTGCAGCAGGAACGTGAGCTTCTTGGGAGTGAAATATATTACCAAGGTGAAGGGGCCAAAATCATGACAGTCTTTTTTAATCCAAGCTCCTCAGTTTTTCTTAACGCATGGGTCCACTGCATTTAAGAATACACTCATGCCTACACTCCCCAGTGTCCACGAATATATGTACCCGCATGGAACCATCTTCTATTCCAGAAATAATTTAAAAAAAAAACGTAATAATAATAATAATAATTGAGCCAGACTTTTACAACAATGTACATTATGATATCTCTGCCTTTCATATACAGTAATAACTATGCAGAACCTGAAGGCATTCCTAGTTACTTTGCAGAACACAGTGCCATAATTAGGCCAGCAAAGCAACCATACTGAGTAAGTGGAGTGCCTGATATTACGTTTGAATAATACTAATGACCCTATTATTCAGTGAAGTAATGAGCAGAGAATGGTCAGACGTTAGCTAACACTAGCTGAATACTGAAAAAAAAGTTAATAATGCAATGTGTAAGACTCATAAGCCAGGACTGTGATCTTTCATTTAGCATGCTGCCGTACATTCCCCTCTCTCTCTCTTTCTTCCCCTCTCCTCCCCTGCTACCCCAACCCCCCCCCCCCCCCCACCCCCGCCCCCCAAAGTCTGTGTCCTTGCAAATGGTCCTCTGTCTCTCTGACTGTCCTCCATCTGCCTGTGTGTCTATTAAAATGTGCACGCATTACAGGGTCCGTTCACAGCGCAATCAGTCAGGTCTGTCAGCAATGCGCTTTCCCCGCTCCGGCCGCGCTACACGAAAGAATTCATGGCGTTAACGGGGGACGGCGCTTCGGAGCTCTCAATACACTCGGCCGTGTCCCGCTCCTTCTTTCCGCTATACTGCCCGATAAACGAGCCATCCTCGTTGAACTGTCCGTCGCCGCCATCCCCGTAGTCAACTAAACTGTCGTCACTGTCGTCTCTCTTTACAGTCCCGTTGGACGGGGTGCGGCTTCCTTTTAATGGTTTTTGGTCCTCATTGTCACTAGGAGAAAATAACATGCAGGTGGTTACAGGTGGAATGACGACACAAGTCACATGGAGTGTTAAGTAATGGCTTTTGTCTTTAAGCTGGAGCATTGCAACATGAGGCATGCAAAAGTGCTGTAGCTGTGGGTAATGTCAATGTGTTCATGCTGTATGACTGAACTAAAGCCAGGATCAGGGACAGGATTGTTGACCTGGTTTCTCTCAACAAGACGTGCTACTTGACAAACACAAGTGAACAGGAGCAGCGTTATTCACTTTTGGCTTTCGCACAGATATGGGTGGAGGAAATGAATTGCATGCAATTGGATGACCAAGTTTTGCCTAAGGACAGTTTACCCATTCTGATGCTCTAAACCAATTTCTTAAAACAATCTTTTTTTCTTTTCTCAGTTGCTATGTTTATGCAGAATTCATAGGTTCTATAATATTATTACTGATTACTGTTTAGGCATCCACAATGAGGCATGACTATCAGAGTCAGTGCCTTCCTTATCACACTGCATTGGTCAGAACACATAGTCACATTCAAGGTGATAAGTCATGTATCACTAAAACAATGAGGAACATTGAAAAAAAAAAAAACACTAAAACCGAATAACCAAAAATTAAATTAAACCAGTTGAAAACAGCAACAAAACAGTCGGCAGCTGATCTGTCAGAATGAAAGCAATATATATGGCAGTTGTAATGGGGTCAGAGAACTTCACTTCCATCATAAAACGTTCAAGACATTGTTTTTAAATGTTCATACCTGACACTGCTAGCCTCGAACAAATGATACCAGCATCTCGGCAGAGACGCAGTTGGAAAGCAAAAACTGAAGACTAAACAGTGAAAGCAGCAGATATCATTTGTCACGAGCGCTGACAGAGCCTTCTGAATGGTTACAGTACTAATCATCTCATCTGTGTGACTCGTTTCATGATGGGAAGCTTATGTAAAGTGCACTCTAAAGATGACACACACACACACACACACACACACTCACACAGATACACACAGATTTTCTCCTAGTGGCATCCAACAACCACTGCTACAGTCTTCCTACACATGCTGCCAGTCTTGCGTTGCCCTCCTTACCTTCTGGGAGCTCTACATTTCCTGTACATGCAGAAAGCCAGGGGAACAAATCAAATGGGTAAGGGATGGGAGAGAAAAAAAACCCTCTGCTAACTGGGCACATACTGTGTGTGTGTGTGTGTGTGTGTGTGTGTGTGTGTGTGTGTGTGTGTTTGTGTGTGTGTGTAGGGGGTAGGCATCTAGGAGTCACAGAGTTGATAAAATGTATCTGTCATTGAATCATCTGAGCAGAACAGCTAATCTCATCTCAACAGAGACAAATGCAATGGGCCATAAACCAGGAGGATTTTACAGCCAATGGGGAAAAGTGGGGAAGGGGGAAGGAATGAAGGGAAAGATAGAAAAAGAGAGAAAGAGAGATTTACATAGATGGATAGATAGATAGATAGATAGATAGATAGATAGATAGATAGATAGATAGAGAAAAGCATACCATAGCGTGATGTGTCAAAGCAGCAACCTAATCTCAACCCTATTTCACACTGATGTAACTGTGCAAGTCCATTAATCCTCTCAGCATGGTCATACAAATATTAACCCAATGAATTAAAATCAGCAAAGCCGGCATACACTTTACTAGTGGAGGTGATGCGTCAATATTTTCCTCTAGGGAAAAGCAGCACAAAGCCAAGGTCACAAATCATCCATAAATAATCCTTTTAAACCCTTTGCTAATATAAAATATGTATTTGAGAGCTTTGCATGTCACATAGATAGCCAACATGAAGCTAAACAACGTGGCTAGAAGTTGAAGCAAAAGTAGCTCGCTTAAGTCTTTACTTGGGACATTGTTGGTCGTCCATAATCGCTTTGAGATAACACAGTGGATGAAGATTTCCTTTTCACAAAGATTGCATTGCAAAAGCAACATAATTCATGAAACATATTAATCCTTATCTTGATGGGCAGACAGGACTCTGGGGTCAAAAGTAAAATCCTGCATTGCCTGTATATCAGATGGTGACCTCTCCCATGAGTGCCCTCATGCTTATACATGGTCACATGTACATTAGGTTTTCAGACCACATCATTTCAAACATATACATACCTATACCAAGTAATAGATTACATATGTTATCCATGCATAGTACACAACATTATATAGGTTTCTATATGCCACAGCATGGAATCGTAAGGAGATTCAATAGATTAGATCTACATAGCAATAAAAATATAAAAAAGTAATTAACATACAAAACAACTAAAAATGGCAAGTAAAAAAAGAATATTTAAAAATGCTTTACAAAATAAAGTGCTCCGTTATATTCTCTTATTTCCGTGCAACTGAGAAAGCAGGCTAATTCTGGAGGTCTGAACAATATGAAGCGTCACGGCAACATTGCTTTTCATTTCATAAATGATGGAGAATCCTCTCCATATACATAATATGTCATTATGCATAAATAAGTTTGCAAAGCTGAAGTTCTGATGTATATGACACAGTAAAACTTATAACAGTATCCCATAATAGTCAATAATGTATCTAAAAGCAACAGCCTTATAAAGGTGTTTTCATTATCATGTAAATATGCCAGTTACCTGATAAACTATTATCCTGAATATAGAGTCAGTGTCATAACAATGGACTAAATACAATGATACAACTTCTGGGTATGTAATTCAATACACACGCATGACAACTGGACTATACTTTAGGTTTAAAATAAAAAATAAAAAAAAACCCTAAAAATTAAAAAATACATTTGTGCTTGAACAACAGTGTTTTTTTGTACAGGTCTTCTCCAGATGATGTTCTGTGTCTTGGTTCTGATGTTTACTTTACATACCTTCCAGTCCTGCTGGGGTTTGGGGTTTGGTGGTAGTGGGAACAAGTAATAGGGGGAATAGGGGGTGTATTTGGACAAAAATGGCACCTTTAGGCTCCATGGCAACAGTCAGATCTCTCACCTGTACTCTCCAAAAGTACAGTCCTCATCTTTCATGGGCTGGATTTCTGGGTCAGCATGTGCATCTTCTTTCTCTTTTACTGGGAAGTAAACGACCTTTTTAATACAGCATAACAAAAACTGACACAATACTGTTACATAGCCAAATAACTAGAGGATAAACAAACTGAACAAAATGACCAAAATTCAGTGTTGCAGAATTTCACAGAGCTCCTGTATGGGTCCCTTACCTGGGTATTTGCCTCCCTTGTTTCTTTTGATGAAGCAGACAATGAGGAGGACCAGGATGAGGAGAGCAATTGCACACATGAGACCAATGAACCAACCCTGGGTAGCGATGTCCACCTGCCTGCTGGCCATGGCTGTGGAGGGCAACGCCACACTGTTAGTCATCTAATGGAGGTGTTAGAAAGACTTGACTTAACTAATGCTCCTTCACAGATAACAAGATCAGTGGAACACAATAGATTTTTATTGTGGTAACAATTCCTGATTTTACTTTTGTGAAGGGCTATTCTTTTTTTGTGAAGGGCTATTTTTCAAATGTTAAAAGCATTCAAATGTTCAAGGAACGGTCACAAAATACCAAAATTAAAAAGCATCTCCACAGATCTTTTAAATAAAGTACATGCTTAAGTATAAAGTATAGTAAAGTCTATATGGTAAATACTGATACACCCACAAAACAAATACAAACAAACAAAAGCAATGGTCAGTGGAACACTGGTCAGTGAAACAAACACTTGTTTTTTTTCTTGTATGGGAAACAAAGTGCATTACTACCTACCCATTGAACTGTTCAATCCAGACAACAACATGGTCATGCAGCAAACACATGGATCTAGGACACTACCAAACATCCTACATACCTCAACACAAATAACCAGACAGGGTCAGTTCCCATGCAGGGCAGAGTCACGCTCACTCACACATAGACAAACAACCAGGGGCGACTCAGGCAGGGCTAATGCTAACGCTAGCATTCACAAACGGACGTTTCCCTAAAGGCCTCAAGCCCTGGGCTGAGAGGCAGCCTCACCTGGAACCTTTATCAGAATCTCCTCCGAATGGTGGACCGTTTGATCGGAGTGGCCCCTAGCAACCACACGAACTTTGTAATCCAGACCCTCCTTTAGCCCCTTTAGCATATGGGACTGGGAGCCATTTACTGGCTCCTTTTTCCAGTCTTCATCACCTGAGGGGTAAATGGAGGTTCAACGCAAGGACACCACATGTGATGGATGTCACATGAAGATCTAAATGGATCGCAGGCGAAATGATTCATGCAGACATCTCGTTTTCTACAGAGCTGCTCATCTAAAAATGATTTTGCTACTGCTATCATTACATGCAGTGCTTTAAAAAATCTACTGTACTGTTTTGGATTTGATTAGACTAGGAAAAAATGGGGGATAAAATTAGATAAAATGGATTTGATTAGTATTATCAAGACCATTACGCTATTCTTCAACGGTCTCTTGTATATTATGATTCATGGATTAAATGGCATCATCTTCGATGCTTAAATGAAATTGATTAAGACATGCAGCTTCATACTAAAATATAGGTGCCAGAGACCATACAAAATCACTTGTGGATAGAACCCAAATGACTAACGTAAAATTATTTTACAATGACCTTTTCTGTCATTGTCATTATAGCCCAGAAAATACAAGCCAAGAACTTGCAGGCGGTTCAATGTTGCTGTCACTTTGAAAGACAGGGTCTCTTGCCACCTATATGTACTACACTATGTTTATTAACAAAACAACAGAAGTCCATCTTACTGTTTTCTACAATATATTCGACATAAACTTTCTTTTCCGGTCCCAAGTACTCCCAACTGATAAGAGCTCCGTCCTCTAGCAGGGACGAGCTAACGTTCCAGGAATCGGGAACAACAGGACGCACTGAGCACACAGGAAAGAGGATAACAGTGAGTTGCAGAACTCAGTCACAAACTTACATCACAAAACAAGAGCCCTACATGTATAACGCCTGCAAATGGAGGGGCGAAATCCCTTTAGTTCCACCTCATACACTTAACAACAGTTTAATCAACTGAAATGAATGGATGTAATGGATTTGATACCTGCATAATTTTGAATATTGTTGAGACTCAAAATACTTTGCATCAAAAGGTGGTTTAATCTAAAGTAAATCAACTCATAGCATTGTTGTTTGTCTGAGTGTCATCGGTAGAAATAAAAAGTTTAAAAGTTTGTACCAGAAGGCGCTTCACCAGATTTTCTTGCTCTTTTTCCTGTTAATAGCAAGCTCAAACAACAGGGCAATGGGTAGAATTACTCTGGACTATTACTTTAGGAATGTGGCTGATCAAACAGAGCACAGCACACCAGTAAGATAGAATTATACGTGTGTAAAAATGTAGTGCACATATACCAATTATCAGTATAGGACAGACCAAGTCTTCATCTGCGTAAAACTGACCAAATCAGCTCAACAAGTCACAGACATAATCAGTCAATAATCTCTTATAATTTCTTATTCTCTAAGTTCTACAAACTACTGGTCACTACACACAGGACAAAGACATGGTGTGAAAAAAGTGAGTCTACAGTAGGTTAGGTGCGTATCTAAAGAAGCTGTACCCTTGTGGTGAGGGTGAGGGTGGCGTTCAGACTGTGAGGTTGGGGAGAGTGGGTGTGCGTGTGGTGGTGGTGGGGGATCTGGGTGTCCTGGAAAAAGACATGGAGAAGCATAAGAGAGACACCACACAGGACAGACACAGTGAGAGAACCAGAGCCTGGAGGAAAAGGACAGAGGCGGGAGCTCTTTGGCATGCCAGGCCAGCCGTGTGGCGAAGTGCACACAGAAACAGGAGAGGGTAGATAAAAGGCTTCCAGGAGACAGAGACAGAGAGGGAGAGGCAGTGATACAGAGAAAAGATATCATTGCAGGGAAGATTCATCAGATTATTATCAGCCAAAGCTCAGGGAAACACAAAGGAAACAAAGCGCACATTCCACCTGGCTTTGCTTTTCATATTTTTATTGTGAGGGATTATTCTGGAGTATTGGATGTGTTTATTGACTACGGAGAAATACATGCATCTAAGATGTTGTTTTTAAAAAAATGATAAAAGTTACATTGCAAAAGAATATGCCATCTGGAAGATGCCATCTGGGAGGAATTATCCTTCATAGGCGCTTCTAGGTACGCAGCATGCAGTCTTATCTGATTGTTTTTGTGTTACCTGTGCCCACATGAGTGGGCTGCCTCTGAAGGACTGTCAGAGAGCAAGAGAGGCACAAATGGAGGGACAGTCAATAGGAGTGGGCAGACAGTGCCACAGGGAGAGAGAGAGAGAGGACCATCAAAGGGGGAGGGATGCACAACCCCTCTATCCTCTGTCAAATGCACTGAACTAATGGAGATAAAATAGACCAAACCATTGCAAAGCACTGGCTCCTACATTTTAGTTCACAGTTAGCTCCATAATAATGTGGCATTAAAATAAGCACTGCCAAAATTCTTTTGAGCTTGTCAACAAAACCTGACTAAAATTATTACCAGTACTGTATTTCACATAAATAATTAACCAATGTTAATTAGTAAGAAGAATGTTTTGTTTTGTGGGCACAGCTAATAACTCCAGGACAAGTTTTGATATCCTATGCACAAATTCAGGGATTCAAATTCAAATAATTATTCTGACAGTTTTTTTTTTTTTAAATCTTTTTTATCTTTTCACAATACTATAACCACTTCCACTGATCAGAAACACACAGCACCCTACTGATAAGCATTTTCTACAGCAAATACAGCACCCTTGGGCTAAGCTTATTTGCAACCGCCCTCATAAAAGGAGCCTTTGCAATACATTGCAATAGACCCGACTGCATCAACGTTTTAATGCAGAAGTGTTGCCATAGTCATCACAGAGCCATTACTATTTATTGTATAAAAGCATTACTTTCCAATGCCAAAACCTAAACTTAATAACTAAAATGTGGATAATTACTTACATTTAAACAAGGTTATGATGGCAGGCCCTAAAAGGCCCAATAACAATGTACCCCTCCACCAAATGTGACTTTTACTCAATAAAGAGAAAACCTTGTATTCATTGACCGGGACCTCTTTCTGAATACATCCAAAACATCCTTTTTTAACCTATGAAATATCACAGACTTAGGAAGTTCCTGTCCTTGGAGGATGCAGAAAAAAATATATAAATGCATTTGTTACCTCTAGGCTTAGAACTGAGATGATCTTTGTATGAAGCACATTGAACAATACTGTAATATTGTAAAAAGGTGCTGTCTAAATACTAGTGAATTAAATTAAACTGAAATGAAGTACTGAACTGAGTTTTGAAGTCAGATATCAATACAGCTGTGCTGCTAAAAGTATTTTTCACTGCTAGAAATAAGAAGCTGAAAAGATGAGATTAAAAGATTCCAAAAAGAACAAGGCAGTAGTTATTGTGAGAGGAGCCTGAGTATAATGTAAAATATACAGGGAAATAAGGGAAATACTAACAATCTCCCAAATCCAAATCACTACTCTTTTGTGTTTCACTACTGAACAAGTCTGGGGAACTTTATTCCTAACACATCACTGAGATGATTGTTTCCATAACATAGCTGAAGTTGCTGTAAAAGAAACGTCTCTTCACTTTGATAGATGAGAATAGTACGTCAGGTAGACTAGCGTTTAGCATGCTAAACTTACCTTCATCGATGAGTGTGATGGCCTCCTGGGTAATGGTGGGGCCTGGTCCCTTTTGGGTTAGGGCACTGAAATAAAACTTGTAGCGTGTGCTGTACTTGAGGTTGGGCAGCGTGAGGCTTGTCTCATTGGCTGCCACTGTGAGCTCCTCCAATGGGCCCAGCTCATTGCTGCTATTGACTGGGGGAGGGGAATGTGATTGGTGAGGAGAGGGGTTGGGGGTGGGATTTAGCAAGTTACCTACAAGTGGCCTGGCCGTTTAAATAACCTTAACGACTAGATAACTAGATGATGTGGTGGCATTAATGCATGGGACATTTTCATGAGATAGCATGCAAAGGACAGAGCAAACACTCTATATACTACCAATAACTAGATACTTAGTAGAACTAAGTATCAACATCAACAATTCGACTAAACTTACCCAAATCAGTTAAAGGCATTTAAAGATCGCACAGGACAGCTGTGACATTTCACAGTCACAAAAACTAGAGCTATTCTTCACTCACACACAACACAAAAATGTACAAATGACAAACATATCCATGAACTGGATCATACACATGCATGCTATGACAGAAACACCACTGATACAGTGGAGCTTTAATAAAGACTAATTCTTCCCACTCATTTTGGCTGCAACCCCAATTGAAACATCAGTGTTCAGCCATCACTGCCAATCCCTTAATGCTTTCATTAATCCCGGTTTAATCCCCCTCCCTGTTTTTCAATCCCATTGTGAGGATCATATAATCTCAGGACACTGGTCCCTCACCTGGCTGGTATTTTAGCGTGTAGCCCGTCAGGTGTCCGTTGCGGTCGTGCGGAGGGCCCCACTCCAGGGTGAAGGAGTCCAGGCTGGGGTTGATCACTTTCAGGAACGCTGGCCGGCCCGGCACTGGGAAGTACATCCAGTGAAAGATTGATTGGCCAAGTCAGCCAGGCATAAACGGCCTACAGATTTACTGCTCTGGCGTTGTGTATTCACCACTCACTGTGCATTCACTACGCCTGTGTGTGTGTGTGTGTGTGTGTGTGTGTGTGCATGCCAAATGTAGAGAAGTATCAAGGATCAAGAATCAATAAAATACACTTAAATTTGGAGCTCAGTTGACAAGTTGACTAATTAGTGGCAAGTGTAATATGTAATTTAGAATTACGCTCAGCTTCCAAGAATTCATTGCTCACAAAAGTGGCTGATAAACATATTTCAAAACAGAAAGAGAGAAACATGATGCTTGATGAAAGGACTTTGCGGCTGCAGAGTATTTTTATTCAGCAGACACCTTACCTCCCTCTGGAGTCTCAAATTCCTCCTCACGGCTGGCAGGCCCCTCTCCTCGACCGTTAAACACCCGGACGTTGAGGGTGTAGCGGCTGAATGGGTGCAGGCCAGGCAGCTTGCCGTGCGTCCGGTTGCCATGGAAGGTGAGAACCTGCTGCTCGGAATGGTGGGGGTTGTGATTGTGCAGACTCCCCTTCCGTGAATAGTACAACTGCAAACACAGCACGAAACAAACTCTTCAACTATACAGTCTATTATCTGATGAAGACTTTTCAGTCGTGTCATTAATACAGATGGCTAGTGAGCGCTACCTTGTAGCCTTTGAGGTGTCCTCGGACTGATTTGAAGGACACAGGCTCCCAGTGGACGTGAGCCAAGGTGCTGTTAATCACCTGAACCTGGACATTGTCAGGGGCTGCCTTAGGCACTGTTGGGAGGTCAGACGAGAGAGACAATGTGACTTTACTTCATCATCATCAAAAGTCACATAATGTCATATTTGACTGGTAGTAGTAGTCATAGTGTTCAGTTAAGGCAATTGGACTTAACTGGCTTCATCAGTTCTGACAGCTTCGTACGTACAGAACTGACGAAGCTTTCTGGATGGAAAGTGAAATGTTTTCAAGCTCAAAAAAAGTCCAGTTGCCTTAACTGAACACTATGACTACCACAACCTAGATGACTGAGAATCTTCACAGACTAGAAGTAGTACTTCTAAAAACCATCATGAGAAAGGCAGCACCTAGACACATTTCATGGTCCAAGCTCAAGCGTATGTAGTAATATCATTACATCGACCTAAGACACCAACTCCCAGCTGTCTGGAAGTGGCCGGTACTCACAGTCCTCTCCTGAGTAGCCGATGACAGCTGAGGGCTCGGGGCCAGAGCCGTGCTCATTCACAGCCTGCACCTTCACCTCGTAGGGGGCAAAGGTTGGGGTTCCCCCGACAGTGAACTTGGAGACGTTGGCTACTTTCACCGAGTGCCAGTCTTCGTCCACATCTTTCTGCCTCCAGTACACCACATACTGAAGACCCGGGCCATTGGACTGCAGGCCTGTCAATGGCTAGAGAAGAGATAGTTGGGTTTATGAGGGCCTTCAACTTGCATCAACTTAATGCATTTTTTCCCTGAGGTGAGGGATTGTTAAAAGCAGTGCTGTTTTCCATACCTTCCAGTGGATAACCAGGTTGTCAGGGTGGGTTCCCAAGCCTTCAATGCCTGTGGGGTTTTCATCTGGTGCTGAAAATAACAGAACCGTGTTAAAATCACAGACTTTTTTAAACAGCAGGGTATCTACAACACTGTCATGGCCATCATTGTGATCTATAATGGCAGTCTTTGCTTTCTCTCAACTGATTCTGCTAATTAAAAAAAAAACAGATATATTTGTCCTTTTTTATCTTGTAAATGATAGATGTAGTAGTAGATGATAGTAGATGATAAAACGAGTAGATAAAATTCATCTTCAAACAACCGCACATTACCTGCTGGTTTTGTTCTGTACTGTCGGGAAGGGAGGCTTGGATGGCTGTGGCCCACATCGTTCACAGCCAACACCCTGAAGGTGTAGTGGACAAAGGGAGACAGCTTGAGGTGGGCTGTGGTCTTCGTCCCTGGGACCTCCGTCAGGTTGTGCCAGTTCCCACGGTCATGGAGGGAATCCTCATACTGAATGAGGAACTCTGAGAGAGGAGAGAGAAAGTTCACTTTTAAAACACATTGTTGAAAATCAGATTTGAGAGCAGTCATTATAACCAGGAGCAAATCATTTAACATATAAACCATGTAACGACACATGAATGAATGAACAATGTTACACATCTGTATATTGGAGATGGGGATGCCCACCATTGATACCCTGCTGGAGGCTCACTTACTCTTAATGGGGCTGTGGTGGTCATCTCCTGGGATCCAGGTGAGCTGCACGCTCCTGGGCCTCTGATCAGTGAGCTCCAGGTCACTAGGGGGGTCTGGTTGCTCTGGAGTAGTAGAGGCAGGAAACCCAACACCAAGAATGACTACCACAACACTGACAGACTGGGCATGCAGCACAATGTGTCACAATGAAGCACCACAACACACTCTGAAAATTACAGAAAATATTATGCATACTTGTAATCTATTCATTTGATTTTTACTAAATGTGAAACACTGGATGGCATGCAAAAAATCAAGCATCCGAGGCAATCTGCTTAAGCTTTTGTCGCTATTCAGAATGAACACAAAATAATCAAACGAACTGAATTGGCCAAAATGAAAATAAATGCAGCTATTTCAACATTCCCTGGTACACCCACCATAAACCAACAACATGCGTGTCAACAAACGGATTTGATGAGAACGGCACACTTCAAAAAGCCCCTGCTGTTCAATAAATTATGTACAAACCCAAAGCAATTCAGACATTCACACAGGACAACGTGTTAAAAAGAGATAAAAAATAGATGCTTAATCTTGAAGGGATTGGTGGGGTCAACACATCTTTGTGTCTGAGGCACAAATGAAAAAATAACAGGTTCACAAAACAGAAAATAAACATTACGGATCGGCTCACACAATACTCAATCTTCCACTAGTGCACAGGATTCCCTTTTCATGCAAACAAATGTTATAGTCATGGCGGTGCATGCTTCATAACTAAAGCAAAATCACAAGTGCATGACAAAATAATGATGAACATCTACACATCCAATCTGTTGTTGTTTTTTACCATTAACAACCTCTGGAGTTGGAGCAGGCAGTAGGGGAAGAAAAACATTTGTTTACAAAAGCTGCTTGCAATCTGTGAGAGTACTACAACAATCTGCTCAGAATATAAGGAACTAATGTTTCTGAAACTCAAGACACAGCAGTCACAGTACAGCTGGCTCTTTCTGACTCTGGAAATTTCCCTGCGTGGCAAGCCTCAATAACTCTACTACGACTCATTTACTGTAGCACAACTTCATATCAGCTGGGCAGCATCTGACATTTCAGATCAATGCTGGGAATGCTTCAGACCTTGGGCCCTCTCCCATAAAAGACCATCAGTGAATCACTCCCATCATTAAAGCTCTTTATAAAGACTTGAACGGGCAGAGAAAGTGCACACACACACACACTCTCTCTCTCTCTCTCACACACACACACACACTCACACACACACACACACCTGCAGAGAATCCAAGCATTCGAACTGACTAACTCTGCAGTGGGCCACCCACCACCCACAGGGGGTGCTTGACTGGGGCTTAGTGCTGACTCCTGTAAGGCAGATTAATAGTGAGATCTTAGGCTAGGCAGACATACCGACGACCAAGAGGTTGGCACTGGCTGAGTCCTGGTCCAGGGTGGTGTTCATGATGCAGGTGTACGTCCCCGCATCGCTCTCCGTCACCTCAGTGATGGTCAGACTGTCTGAGTCCACAATAAACCTGCAGAGAAAAAAACAGAGCACAAATCTCAATCAGATCACGGCCCCTTGCATGAGAATACCTGTCTGACCACAAATTGTCTCATTTCAAGAGCACACTGGCATTGAAGTATTCTATACTGGCATTGAAGTACTGTATACAGGCACTGAAGTATACTGACACTGAAGTATACTGGCACTTAGGGGATATCTGGTTTCACCTCTCGTCATCGGGCAGCTCTCCGTTGTCCTTGAGCCAGATCATAGTGGGGATGAGGGAAGGGTCGTGTTTCACCTTACACTCAAACACCACATCCCGATTCCTCTGCACCTCCTTGTACTTCGGCTGCATTAGGATGCGGGTGGGCTCTGACACAGAGGGACATCAGGCAACAGACATTAGAGTGAGTGTTTGTTCACACATCTGTGTGTGTCTCTGTGTGTGTGTATGTATGTTTGTGTGAAATTGATCTTGGAGAGCCAAGAGAGGGTGGTTCTGCTCACCTTTGACCTCCAGAAAAACGTGGTTGTCTGATTTGCCCAGCATGTTCAAAGCCACGCAGGTGTACTCGCCACTGTTCATGGCCTGGGCCACCGGAATCACCAGCGTGCCGTTTTCATAGAATATATAGGGGTCACCATCCAGAGCATTGGGATGGCTGTCCTTAAACCTGCGGGGGAGAGCAGAGGAGAGAGGAGAAGGTGAGAGAAAAGAAAAAAATTACGAGAAAAGAGAGTGGAGCAGAGGAAAGAAAAGCAGAAGAGAAGAGAGAAGAGGAAAAGAGAGGAAAGTTAGAAGAGAGTAGAGTAGAAGAAAGGAAAAGAGTGGAGAAGAGGAGAGGGCATGAGCGACTAATCCTTCACAAGCATCACTCACTAGCCAGCTCCATCTCCATGTAATGAGCCCATTTGCAGTTTCCTAATTAGACGGTAGCCAAGACCCTCTCAGCAGGAACCAGGTAAGTTTGTGTAAGCTCAACATGTCTAAATGGTCTAGCTTGGCGGTACTTAATGCTAATAAAACTGCCAATCATGCCTGCTAACTCTGGTGGTTCATTACTGCGATGACCCTTTTTTGGCTGCGAGGAACCCAGTTTAATCCTTATTAAGAAGGGCCGTCTAAGACTAGAGCTCTGACAGGGGGCCCTTTTCAGCATGATTGGGGCTGGACTTTTTAAAAGTAGTGCTTTGGTTCATTAAGGACTGCTCAACAGTGTGCAACGTGCAACGGGCGGAAGTGGAACGTTCTGGCTTAATTAAAGTTTAAGTTAAGCTCAAAGTGCACAGACATCTGATTTAGACTTGTGATGTGGGAGTACTTTGTAGACCATTATAGGAGCAGGGCAAAAGGCGCATTGATTACACACACACACACATACACTTACATAAATCAACTCACTCCTTTTTCACATACATATAGTTTCTGTTAGAGTCTCTATTTCTCTCTTTCTCTCTGATACACACACACACATTCACATACACACACCATAGGATGCACACACTTGCTCACCATGAGATTTTGGGTATGGGAGAGCCAAACGAATGACACTCCAGAACAGCTGGTTTGTTCATGATGACCTGGTAGACTTTGTTAGGTGGGGTTAGCATTCTGGGAGGCTCGGCTACGGCACAGAAAAGCACAACAAAAAATTAAGATCAAAAGTCACCACAGCAGCGATGGAAGTGGGGAAAAACTGCTATGTCACACATGATATTGGAAGGGCTCCACCTACACAGTACGTTGACGAAGGCGTTGGCCAACAGGTAGCCGTGCTCGTTGGAGGCATTGCACTGGAACACAGCGCTGGAGCCAGTCATCACATCCTCGAACCGGATGGTGTCTCCATCCACTATCCTGCTGCTGTCGTCTGGTGCGTCTGCGAGGCAGAAAGGACACATGGGGAGATTAGCGACCGAGGCTACAGCTGTTTTTCAGAAATTCTCGAGGTCAGTTGGGAAAACACTGAGAAAAGTGAGTAGTCTAAGATGAGAGACCTTCGCTGTGAGAACATTGGGGATTGGGCTGACATTTAGAAAGCAGTTCCAGGAAAAGGACCAAATTGCGAGCTAAGAGGGCTAAGAGCTTTGCTTTTACAAACTGGCTCGGAGTCAGGTGAGCGGCATCCTCTCCACTCTACTCATAAGTGCAGTTAACGCCACACAGACGCAGAAAGCACATCCCGTCAGCACTTAATAATCTCTGTTTTGGTTCCGTTGCACTCCAAGCTGAAAGCCCCCCCCCCCCCCCCCCCCCCTTTTGCTAATGGTCTCCCAAAGGTATGGGTGGTGTGAATGGCCGACAGGCATGGGCCTAAGTGGGGATGGGTGCTCTGCACTCACTGTGGATGGGCAGGCCGTCCATGAACCAGCTGATGGTGGGCTTGGGTTTTCCACTGGCACGGCAGACAAGATTGCCACTCTCCCTGGGGGCCAGAACCAGATTCTCTGGAGCCCTGATCCAATAGGGAGCAGCTATTTATAGGAAAGACAGGAAGAAGCAGAGAGAGAGAGAGAGAGAGAGAGAGAGAGAGAGAGAAAGAGAGAGAGGGAGGGAGGGGGAGAGAGAGCGAGGGAGGGAGAGAGCAAGAGGGAAAGGTAGACATGATGTGAGAGAAAGGGGGAATAATAGAAAAATCAAAGAAAGAAAGAAATGAAGGAAAGAGAAGGAGAAAACAGGAGGGAGATTAACATTAAAAAGGAAGAGGGAGGGACACAGAAGAGAGAGTGAAAGGAAATGAGAGGAGAGGTAGACAGAGCATAAAAGGAGAGAAGACAGTCAGTGAGAGTGTTGTTTATTGTTTTCCATCAACAAACAGCTTTGCACAGCACACTGTACATTAGAGTACTGTTTGAAAGCAATCAATGGAGGGTTAAGTGCAGAGTATAGACAGAGAGCAAGTGAAGGAGGGTGTGAGGAGGAAGAGGAGGAGGAGGAGGAAACACAACTGGTCTGCACAGACCTTTAACAGTGACGGTGATGACGTGGTGGATGGAGCCCAGCTGGTTCTTGGCCGTGCAGCGGTACTGGCCGGCGTCCTCCTCCGTCACGCTGTTGATGCGCAGCGTCTTGTGGAAGTTGAGGAAAGTGGCCTTGTTGGTGGGCAGGTCCCCACTGACCTTAGACCAAGTGATCTCAGGAGTGGGCCTAAGGAGAAAGAGATGGCGTGAATAAAACAAGGAAAGAAACAACAGAACCAAACAAAAGATATGAAAAGAAAAGGGTAGAATCAAAAGAAAGTGCAGGAAATTGAGTGAGGAGAAGGGGAGTAAATGAAAATAGGTGGGGTGAATGAAAGAGAGTGAAGGAGAGAGCAGAAAGAGTCCGAAAGAGTGAGACGAGTAGTTTGGCTCATAGCACTGTCACGCCCAGCACAGAGAGATAATGGCTGCGTCAGGCTCTCAGAGGGACACTCACAGGCCTTCAGCAATGCACTCCATCTCCAGCACCTGCCCTCGGAGGACCATCTTGGAGCTGGTGGGGCCCAGCGGCACCTGGAAGGACGGACGGCGCTCCTCTGTTGGACCGTCTGTTAGAGAGAGGCGGGAGAGGACAGAAAGGACAGTTAGGGACGGGCTCCAGACAGACTCTCCGGAGGGTGACGAGGACTGAGCGTCCACTTCACAAGAAAAAACGCCACCACCGTCCAGAGAGACAGAGTCCAGAAAGTCAAACACACAGGGGCGTCACAGGAGGAACCATGAATCCCCAGCAAGAGTTATACAATGAAAAGGAAACCGATGGTTGTGTTTGCCCAAATGCATCCTGGTAACACCAACCATAATGTGTCAGATGATGAAATATGTTAAGAGGAGATAACAGAAGACAAGGTTATGGGGTTATACAAACAATGCAAAACAGATTCGATGTGGATTTTTCTAGAACAAAGACATGGATTGAGGTGACTGCAGGTAGGAGGAGAGATTAAATGCCGTCTGTTAAACCACAGTATTTAGGCCACTATTCAGCTGCTCAACCTAAAAAAAGAGGGGCAACAGAACAAACCTAAAAATATCAGTGTCCTACAACTACAAAAGGACTGTGCCTCTCATTATTTAAATACATTAAGATATTGTGTGTAGAAGGGAAGTATCTATGTTTAGTTATACATTTCTACATGCAGATAGCCTAAAAGGTATGTTAAATATTGATGAATAAGTCTTCTTTGTGACTGACTGACTGACTGACTGATTGATTGATTGATTGATTGATTGATTAATCTGAATCAATCTACTGACCTTATGATATCAACACTGTCTTTTCAGTGTGGTCAGTTCTAAACCAACAGTACATTTATGTACAGTTGACATTATGCTAGAAGCCCAAAAGGGGTGATCTGTGTTATCTGTCTTTAGTAGAGGACCAAGGGTCATGCCATCATGCTACAGCAGTATTAAGTTCAAGGGAAGCTCTGGATATGAAGAGAGGGGAAAGCCAGGAAAGGTCACCATACTGTTGTGGTAGTCATCATGAGTCAGAGAGAAGGTGGGAGAGGTCTGGGGGTTGGGTTAGTAGGTTGGTTTCTACAGTTGGTTATTCTAGCAGAGGGGAATCACTAGGGGGCGCCATCACTCACCACCAAAAAAATCAGTCTCATTCAAAAAACCTGCCCATGTCTCATTGATTGCATCCACTGTAACACAACAGAAAGTCAAAACAGGTCAAGTGTGAGAAGCAGAACATAACTGAAAAGCAAAGGTGATTGAATAAAATGAACGTGGCAAATCTCAACTCATAATAACCATGAAGGGGAATGGAAACTGTGCTTAGAGGGTGTCAACCAAACCTGATGTGGTCTTTTGGAACATGGTCAAAAAACACTGGATTGACTCTCACAGAGACCGGAGAACATTCAACTGTCTAGTCCCCCACTTAGAACATAGAACATAAGGCTTAGCTCTTCTACAGACTGTTCAACACAAGGCTGGATTCTCAACTGAGACCTGAATGTTAAATTAGCTCCTCTACAGACAACAGAATAGACTCTTCACACACACTGTGACATTTACATGACAACTAGAGGTGGAAACTGATAAGATTGTGTCAATATCAGTGTCAGTGATGAGTCAGCTTCTCAGTCTAAATCTATATTAATTCTCATATCAATTCTTTACTGTTTAGGAGGTATTATACAAATATGTTCTGTATCAGCACATAGGTCTATACTGCACTAATAACACACCAGAAATGATGAGAGGAATTGATAATGTCAGAGGGCTACAATTATGGTGATCCTATTCTCGGTTCTGTCCGATTCCCTGTACTCGATTCCCAACCTTAATTGCCAATAATTCTACGAAATATATCCTTGGTTCTACCCAATTCCCTGTCCTCGGTTCCCATACCTAATGACCAACACTCCCTAGATTTGACATTACAATGCTATGGAATGGACTCTTCCAATTAGATGTACCAGTTTTTATTCTGGACATGAAGCTTTGTAGACTCCCATCTCCTCTTCCAATTAAGTTACCATTCATACACTGCCACCCTGAGGTCATAGCCTTGAGTTAGAACCATGGATGAAATAGCATCCTGTCCTCCACTCAACCCCTCCAGCCACTGGCATGTGGACGGGGTAGTGCCCGAGGCGGTGGACGTACCGTTGACCACGCGCACGGTGATGGGCTGCTTCTGCTGGATGGTCTGCGTGTGCGGGAAGCGGGCGTAGCAGATGTAGTCACCGCGCGAGTCCGACACCTCCACGTTGGAGAAGTACAGGTCGCCGTTCAGGCCCTGAGACACGCGCCGACTCTGCGGAAGTCTCTGGAAGTCTGGAGTGGGGAGAGATAAAGAAAGAGAGAGAAAAAGAGAATGAAAGAGAGAGAGAGAGAGAGAGAGAAGTAGGGAGGGAGAGAGAGAGAGGGAAACAAAGTAAAGAAAATAGATGATGAAAGAGAAAAAAAAGAGAAAGAGAGAGAATTTTAATAAAACATGTGGACATGTATAGTGAGCAGAATTACATTCATGAGAAATGGTCCCTCATCTTTACCTGTCACATCCTAGCATTATAATTAACCCCAGAGCAATGAGTCTATCTCCATCTGACTGGGCTTTCAGCGGTGCAGCAGTGAGACTTACTGTTGTCCATCCAAAAGACAATAGGTGGAGGCAGTCCGGCAGGCGGTCTGCACTTGAGGATTAGGGACTGGCCTTCCTGCACCATGATTGGTGGATTATGCTCCTTTGACCACAAGGGGGACCCTGTGGAAGGAACATGGGGTTAATATAAAAGACAGGAAAAACACACGCTCTGTTTTTCCAGCTATCATCTAAAAGGATTGCTGAGGGAAGTAAACTAATTCTGTGGGTGTAGACAGAGGGAGTCATTTGCTGAAATTGGGGAAAGGCAGGGGTGTGTGCGGAAAGGCTTTTTGATTGGATTTGGTTGGACATTTTTAAAGAAGCTTAACAAAGCAATCATAAATGGTCATTCCCGCTGCTGGTCGAACTGAATTGGAACATAAGGGAACAGTTGTGGATATTGACCAAGGATAGTTAAGGCATGCTTTACTGCTGGGGGTCGCCATTACCTTCCAAGGAGTGGGCTTTTATGGAAGACAAATACACTCATTGTGTTTTTTAAAGAAATGAAGAGAAGACAAGATTGAGAGTTACATGACAACCAGAAGTCAGATTAAATAATTGTGTGTGTGTGTGTGTGTGTGTGTGTGTGTGTGTGTGTCTACGTCAAACTGTGTAATGTAGCCAGTGTGCAATATCTTACGGGACTGGCGTATGACGATGTTGTTGGAAACCGCAGTCCCGTGCTCGTTGTTGGCCGTGCACTGGTACACGCCCTCGTACGCCTCGGCTTTGTCCTTGCCACTGATGTCGATGACCAGGGTGCCCGAGTGAGGCCTCATGGTCACCTTGGGGTCCTTGTCGATGTCGAAATGCGTCCCGTTCCTTGTCCAGGAAAAGCTACAGTGCAAGTAAGACAAGGGTGTTATAAAAGTTTGATAACACACTAATCCACACTTTAACCACACAACACACACAACACGCACCTCAGCATTACCAGTCACACTTTATCAGGTCTCCCCCCAAACACATATTTCCCATAGACGCAGATGGTAACTGAATAACCTTCAGTCAGCATTCTAAAAGTCAGCAAAATTGTGTAAGTGAAGCCTGCTCTTCCTTCTCCTGATGAAGCCATGCCATTTTCAGGAAAATGCTACTTTTAACTACACTTTGCTCCAGTCCCATAAGAGCTAATAGCCTCCCCTTCATCCGCAAAGTCATGACTTAGTGCAATATTACAGACTCTAGATGAGCTTTGTCAGACCACATGCTAATGGAAACAAAAAGCCGTAAAAGCCCACGGGTTAAACGAAACCGATTTAGATGGAGATTGAGATCCTGAGGTATTCAGCGCTAGTAACCTTCATTCAGAGATTGTCCATCTCTGATCGACTGGCTCACCATTACAAGGGTGTTTTAATTACATAAAACATGGTGCTCCCAAGGACCTCTCACTCATTCAGACTCACACTCCTCTGCACTGTTTAGTTATCACCTTCATCACCTACCTTGGATGGGGCTTGCCTTTGGCTTCGCAGCGGATGACAATGTTCTCCCGCGGATCCACAATGTAGTCTTTAGGGGACTCATGTGTGATGGTGGGAGGTTGCGGCACTGGAGATTCAACAGAACAAAACATTTGTTTCCATCACTGTTTAATAGGATGTGATATACTCTATACTGTATGTGTGAATTAAATCTCTGAAACATAGCACATCAGCACACTGCACTCTGTACATGCACACAGAGTCTACTCAAGCAAGACAACAACAAACTGCTCAATCAGAGGGAATTTGAAAAAGCGAGAGTGACACATTTACTCTAGACTGGGTCTCTGCTGACTCGCTTCTATAGCGAAAACTACATTGACTTACTCATCCATTGCTTTGCTTTATTTACTGGGTTAAGTGGAATGAGGACAAACAAGCATAGATGCACATGTTGAAAAAAAAAAAAAAAAAGCGGAGAAGATGCATGCAAATCCAAACAGCAGCAGGCATCACTCTCAACACATCAACCAAAGACAAGCAAACAAAAAGCAAATAACAAACAACTCCAAGCAAAATGGCAAACAAAAACAGCAAACAACTCCAAACAAAAACCAACTGCAGTCAAAGCTGGCACAATAAGACTTACATCCTTCCAGAACTTTAGTTTTAATCCCCAAAGTATCAGCAGATAAAAAATACACAAACACGATAGAAGAAAATCACATGTTAATTAGTTTGCTACCTTGAGGAATTAGGAATCAAAACGAAATACTTTTTTCACTCCAACACTGTTAAATATGACTAGGTCTATCTTGCTATTTGGCCCATACATGTGATATTATATAATGTATGTATAATATATGTCACCAGTGTATGGCTGTAAAAATGGCATACAACATTTTAAGGAGATTTTGCTTCAGTGATTTAGCACTTTTTTGTTTATCTAAGCATTTGCAGGCATGGTGTTGCAGTAATCTGTAACATTTCTCTCGAGTTGGCTTGGCTCTTGGGAGGAGGGGGGGGTGGTGGTTGTGTGCTGGGCTGCCAGGTGAGTTGCAGTAAACACTGCCCTGGCATGAGAGAGTGCATGAACAGAGTGCAGCTCATTTCTGCCACATCAAAGTTCAGCTGCATTCAATGCATTCAGTGCAGCGTGACACTAGACAACAGGATGGGTTGTTTCTATTCTCTGGGACAGCTTTCAAACACGTGCTCTACTCTGCGATGGCATTTGGTGCCCAAGCCACAGCAATGGTGTGTGTGTGTGTGCGTGTGTGTGTGTGTGTGTGTGTGTGTGTGAGTGTGTGTCTGTGTTGGACAACTCCGGCTGCCCCTTGTTCTCTATTTTCACGTGATGCCAATGGCTGGAGCTAAAGCCTTTGAAGACATCCCGCCTTTGAGCCCACAGAGAAGGCACTCTGACAGGGAACACACACTGCCTCTGGGCATCTCCCGTCGCTGGCGTACTGTAGGGCCGTTTTTTTTTCCAGCGCTTATCACAAAAACGCCAGCCGTGGCAGTTGCCTATCTGCCCCCGAGCCCCTGCGCCCACCCCGACGCACCAGTGATGCCAGCAGACACCCACACCGCGTGGAGCCATGTTCCGGGTGCTTCCACCACAGACGAGGAGGCTCGTCAGGGTTGGAATTGGAGTTGATAAACAAATAGGCACAAATAAACATAAGCACGCACTCATGCACACACATACATTCTTGCACAAGGACACAAATACACACACACATACACACAAACACACCCTCACACACATAAACACATAAACACAGCTAGAGCCAAAGGGGAGTGGGGGAGAGGCCTCGATCCTGAATAGAGAGTGCCGTCAGTGGACTCCCTTCCACACACACTTACACACACACGCACACACACACACTCGGCACCTCTCTGGCTTTGTGACCACACAGCCTATACACCCGACAGCCCCAGCAGTGATGGTGGTGGATGCAGCTCAGCATCCCTTAATGGCGTGGGCTTTATCAGTGTGAGTACAGGCAGACAGTGAAGGGCCAACCCAGCACACACAATAATAGGGCCACCGCGTGCCACACTTGAGCCCGGCCCTGCTGGTAACAGACTAATTGCACTCTGGGACATATTTCTTTTGTGTCAAAAGTAGTCATGACTTCTTCCCTCATTCAAAATTAAACCCCATTACTCCATGCACTGAGGGCCATCTATATTTTATACAGGATGTCTGCCACACACACGCACAGTAACCCCCACCCCACCCACCCCCACCACCCCCCCAACCTCTTTTTTTTCTCTCCACATCCTGCTTACCCCAACCATCTCCCTGTCTCTGTCACACAAATGTTCTGCCAATCAGGCAGCATGATCCCAACTCTGTGCTTATGGTGCCTTATCTGAAAGACTGGCTTGTGAATCACACAGTGAGCAGAAAATCTGCTTTCCACTGCCGGCGCCAGTGACTCAAAGTTCAAATGTGTCCAAAAGAGCAGCGCACCATGCACGGTCTCTCACTCAAGTAAACATTTGGATAATGCACTTTGACCCTGAACTTGAGAATAACAATAGCAAAGACCTGAAACAGCTCAGTAAAAAAAAACATAAGCAACATTTGAAATCCCTTGTTGTAAGGCTTGTTGAAGGCAGTGTGACAGTGGCAGGAAGAAAATAGATTTGTCTCTTTCTTACGGTCCAGAGGGACATTCAGAGGCATGGCCATGTGACTCAGGAACACAAGCAACAGAGCCGCAGCCGTCCTCATCCTGCCCGTCGTCACCACCCCGAGCATCCTCCCGCACAGACTCCGTCTCATATTGTTCTCTCGCTCTCTCTCTTTCTCTCTCTTTCACTCCTCCGTCAGTGCCAAATGGTGTCGCAGGGCATCCAACACTGCACAGAGAGAGAGAGAGACAGACACGGGAGAGGGGAGGAAGAAGCATTGGTTAGAGACAGTGGGTAAAATACAATCACTCAAAACAGCAGGCAGTTAAAAAAAGAGCCCAAATAAGTCAATAAAATACATGGGAAGGCAGCATGAACAAGTGCAGTGGGAGATGATGAAAGAAAAGTAAAACAAGAGCAAGATCAAAGGACAGGATAACTTTTCGGGAAGCTTCAAAACACACTTTCAGGGTACTCTGCAATCATAATACACCTTTATGGTACTCTGAAATCTAGATTTAAAACACTCTGAAAATCTAGAAAAAAAAAACCACCAACACATCTTGGTACTCTGGAATCTATATTTAAAACACATCGTTAGAGAGATTCTAGATAAAAAAAAAACCCAACCGTGGACACACATTGCGATGAGCTGCATTAGCATGTGCAGACAGGGCTGTGATGAGGGAAAGGTCCTCTGGATGAGGCGGTGACCCAGTAGGCTAGTTTAGCCACACTGTCTGAGCCTATCGATCAGGTCATATAAATAGCCTTCAGTGGGCCACCCTCGGTCCCTGGCACCAGGCTGAAATAGGTCACGTAGCAGTGGTGTGCACTGAGCACTGTCGTGCATGCTAACCGAGTCCAGTCCTGTAGTCTTTTAGCGCTTTAGCGTCCAACTAGCGGGAATTCACCTTTACAGCACAGGTGTACTGTACATTCACAGTTGGGAGAGAAACTGCAATGAATGGAACAGATCTGACGAATATACGTAGGAAATATGTCAGGTTTTGGTGGTTGATGAGAGACGATCATTTTCAGTTTTTTTTTATGTCTGTCTGCTCTTGTTTGTTCAACCTTTAAATGTGCCAAATGCGACTGCCATGGGAAATGGTGCTAATCGCTGTTAAGTAGCACATTAAACCATTAATGCAAAGCTACAGTGTTGCTGGTAAAACGGGAAAAAGCTTGACATCACTTGATAGTGATAGTTGCCATGGATACACACCATAAAAAGAGCTTTCTCTCTCTCTCTCTCTCTCTCTCTCTCTCTCTCTCACACACACACACACACTCCCCCTCTTTCTTTCTCTCTCTTTCTAAGGAACACCTTTTTAAAAAAGCTGTTTGTAAAAAAAAAAACATGAAGAATGAAAGTGCCAGTCAAATGTCCCAAAACCAAGGGCCTCTATTGTTGCCTGTCGGCTTGACTCTGCCATTAGGCCACCGTGCAGCCGGTGGCAGACTTTTTGGGAAGAAGAAGAAGAAATGACCTGACACTGGCAAACTTAGCCGACTGGAGAATTCAATTTGTTCCCGTCAAAACATGAGAGGAAGTCTAGAGAGAAAAAAAGCTCTTGGATTGGTAATGTGGAAAAGCACTGCACAACATTTTCAGCCATTAGACAACCACTTAGAGTTACCCCCTGCAATGAATCGTAGAAAAAAAGTGTCCCACATGGAATAGTGTGAGTGTGGGTGTGGGTGTGTGCATGTCTGTGCATGTGTGTGTGTTTTTACCAAGTTTTCAAGTACAAGAGCACTGGGGTGTGGACAAAAAGATGCTATCAAATTACCCTACATGAGGCAGACAGCACCATTGATCTGAGGCTTTCACGTTCACGTAATCCATCAATTTACAAGTTTGCACTGACACATTCATTATACAGAGAACAACAGCACAGGCACGGAAGGCAATCTCAGAGTCTCTCAAGACATAATTACATCCTCAGCAACACGGCCTCTCCCAAAACAAGGTAGACACCATGCTAATGTGTCAGGTTACACAAACAGAACAGTGAATGGTTCAACGGTGAACGATTGGTTCAATGATGGCAGTAATGGTGCGATGTCTTGATGAGCGCGGTGTGGTCTAATTTAGCCGATGTTGAGGAGCACCATGGCAGAAATAGTCATTTTCTCCATCAGGGGCTATGGAGTGACCTGTTTTCCCTCCTTGCGTTAATGGCTACCCCAGGCTTCCCATGTTCCACTAAGGCTATTAAAATGTCAAAGCCCAATCTTTACCCCATGCTGAGGGAGACGGGCCATTATCTGCACATATTACATCTGAATTTTATTCGCCTGGTTTTATGACATCCAATTCGATGGAGTCAGAGCCCAACACAGAGACGTTTGAGATGTTTGCTTTTAATATGCATAACGTGGTTTATTGAGGCGACACGTTTAGATTGACTTCTGCTCCTCATAAGCAGCATGTGACCCCAGGGCTTAATATTCATGTTTTTTTTCCTTCCCCCCCCCTCTCCTTCTCTCTCACGATATCTATTCATCTTTCTAGCTCGCTTACTCCTCAGAGACTGTGTGTGTGTGTGTGTTAGCGCCTGCATCATTTAGAGCTATCCCAGAGCCAAAAGCTTGTGGCAAGACTCTCTCTCTCTCCATGGGGAGAGTGCAGCATCGTGCGCCCTAGGCACCAAATCACCCAACCGCTGCTTGCTCGCAGACGACGACGCCTTTCAATGACGCCCCTTGGCCGCGCAGAGAACACACTGGGCTAATTTCAGCACCCCGTCGGAGACATTGTTCTTGGACTGTGACACAAAACTAATCTTGTTGCTGTAAGTGAACGGGTGAGAAAGAAATATACCTCAGCCTTGGTATCTTTAAATAAGCACCTCAGAGCTTTCACATACACATGTGTGAGCGCTGCAGCCTGCAAAACAATTAGAGGGGGCTATTTAATTCCCACATTGATTTCTCCTACAGCAATAGCAGACACGGCTATAGACTTCACAGACAGTGTCTAGCCTCTAGTTATATTGTAGAAAATGCTAGCATTCTGTCTGCCTCGTCAATAGTATTACAAGAAACAAAAAACACCATTTTCGATCTGGCCTACCAAATCACAAAGCACCTGCCTTAACATTGACCTAATTCTGTCACTTTCCCACCCGTAAAAAAAAATAAACAATCAAAAGGGGGGTCTGACAGATGTGGTAAGAAAGCAGACAGGTAAACTTCAAGTCACACCCTTGGGCGGGGATAATCATATGCACAAACACAAATGAACATTTGTGTATTTAAAACGGTATTTAAAATTCAAACCTTCATTGTCAGCATCTGTTTATACAGCGATAGCAAGAGAACAGAACCCTACTAAAGCCTCAAGGTTGAGGCTCCACTGAGACTCCCATTTGGAGTGTGTGCGTGCATGACGGCCAGTGGCGGAGCTGTGGGGGCTAACAGCAGGCTTCTGGGGGAGCTCCAAGTGGGCAGAGCCCAAGAACAACAGCCTAAGTGCTTCCTTCAACCCCACGCCTGGGCTAGACAGAAGCCCAATAGGACCTGAATCCAAATGCTGCTGTATTATTGTTTTTATTATGCTGGAAATCATAAAATCTTTTTTTCTGTGGATATATTTTTGTGGTTATTTTTTATGTATGCATATTATGTATACATTTACATTTTCTTCTATAAATAGCACATCAGATGGCTTCTTTGAACAGACACATTGATACATCATTCTCAGACTTTGAAAGACAGAGAGTACAGTGAAGCCCTCTCCCAGGCCCCTTATCTCTGACAGCAAGCACACAATGGCATTCCATCAACTGGTCCAAGCATACGTTTCCCATAATCCACTCATTAGATTTTATAATTGGGAGGGTGGCATGGGTATGCAAATAATTGGAGTGGTTAACATATGAATTGAGGGCCCCAGCACTCATGGAGTGCCCCTGGCTCAAAACAAGCTGTCTCTTTTCATGAGGACAGTACGGCACAAACCCACCCACCAACCACCCCTCCACCCCAACCCCCTACTGTCCAAACTCTCCATCTTTCCATTCGCCTATGGAGCCAACCAGTTTGGTTCCATGTCACTGAAGCCGCTCCCTTCAACTCTGTACCCATTAAAGGAAACATTTCCTTGAAGCAAAGAAGCTTTGGCAAACTTCCTCAGGCCACATTCTACTACAACACCAATGGATTTATCTCTGTTTTGCGGTTTTAAATAGGATAAACACACATCAATGCCCAGTGTCTTCCCTGCATTTAGCCCATTTAGACAGACAATGGAGACGCTAGGTTAATTCTGTGTCTCTCACACAGTCAACCCCCCCCTTCCCATCCCAAAGAAAAAACCCTTTGCTATTCACTAAGCTCCATTCCCCCAACACCAGTACCCCTGACTCGCAACCACGCCAGCGCCACTAATGGTTTCGAAACATTCCAGAGGAGCGGCGCTGTCGCTCTCTTTTGCATTCATCTGACGAGCTCACTGCTGCTGTATCAAGGATCCATCTTAAGAGCTCGACTGATTCTCTGCTGTGCGAAGCGGAAAATAACCATACATCACTTTCATCTCACCAGCCACCTGCTGCACTGAGACCAGCTCACGATCACTCTCATGACACTCAAATTAAATCACATGCATTAACTACCGTAACAAATAGCAACATCAGAGCGAGGGTGGATGAGCAGTTTAGTGTTATGCAAAAGCATGAATGATTCAAATGATGTTTCAATGTTTTGATATTCGATGTAGTACATAAAAACAAATTAGGAAGTTACACATTAATGGCATAGGATTAAATGTGACAGGTGCATGTGCAGAGCCGTTGTCTTCTTCTCATACTACCTTCATGCCCTCTGATAGTCTTGCTGTCATCAAATGTAATCAAGACTTTGAAGGAAGAACCTTGGCTGGCCTTTTGTGCCACCTGACCCTGCGAGCAGCACATCAAAGGCAGGATTAGGCAGCTCAATCAGTTTTAAAAGTCATTAACGGAGAATCCAGGGCAGGCTGGGACTGGAGCGAGCAGAGCCGCAGAGCCGCAGTGCGGTCGTTGAACTTGACCCGTGCGCGACGGCACGTCCCAGAAGTATCTGCCAAGCGGAAGCTATATCACGGCCGTCCACAATATGACTTGTAATTCATCACCGGGAGGCGTTTCGTGAGCAGCTGAAGGCAGGACTTTTGAATGTTGTCTCACATAATCCAAGGTCTTAGTGAGCGCGGCTGCATGGGTATGCTAATGACAAGGCCTTTCTTATGATGATCAGAGGCCTCCTCATTATCATGAGCCAACATGGCTACACAGCTCAAAGAATGTCCAACAAGTCCCCTGTGTAACAAGTCTCCTGCGTGAGTCAGAACTGTCTCCCAGCCACGTTTCAGACTACTTGAAAACTCAGGTCAGAGTTCTCCATACCTACTACCCTGAATAGACTCCTTATTTTTGTTCTCCATTGTTCCATGTATTAATACATACCGCACAAAGAATTTTTTGAATTTGAATGCCTTTTTTAAACTCATGGCCTGCAGAGACACATTTAGTAAATTAGCTTGCGCTGCCTTTTGAGAATAAGTCATGAGGAGCACTAAAGTAGTAGTTCTCACCACTTGGTAACCATGGTAATGGACCTTTTTTTTGCCCGAAATCCATTTCCTCCTTCTGTTCTGCTGACCTTTTCATCAAAATGAAATGAGCACGGCAAGAAGAAAGACAAAAAAAGGTGATGGACCCTTCCCCCACTCCATAAGACGGCTGCGAGAAGAAAGATTCAGTCTAATCTCTAGTTTCTCAGAGGAGGCAGAGAGGGTGCGGTTAAGTGTGGGCTGGAGAAAAAAAAAGACTACAATCTCCTATTAAGAATTTTGTTAACTTAATCACAAGGAGAGGACAGCTTGATAAAAGCAGCTTATTTCACTCTCAAATCTCTCAATAAGAGCGAGAATCAAATGAGTTCCTTTTTTGGAGTATTTTAGTGTTTGAGAGTGACCTAAATGAGTCCTTTAACATGACGATAGGAGTGTTGTTTTTGGATGATTTGTGGTACCCCTCAATCTATCCGCGGGGCCGACATCAGGATGTTATTGTAAGCAGTGTTCTGCTGGGGAGGGGGGGGGGGGGGGACATACAGTTAACCTCACGGTCAAAATATCTGATCTGTCACTAAGCCCTTTCATGCAAACATGTGAGGTCACCCAGTGCCATTGGCCAGGTCACTCTAGTACCATCCTAAATCAATGGCCATTGTCTCCTGGGCTTTGGGATGTGCTGATGGTCAGCACTGGGCCTTTCGGCAATCTGACCGCGCCATTGTGCCAACACTGAATCTCCCTGCAGCAGAAGCTTCCTCATTCCCATATGAATGCAATTCAGCTCCCACAGGAACAATGTATGGATATATCAGAGTGAGAAAAGACGACCAAGTTGCACAGATCTTTTTAAGCTGACTGCTTGAATACATACTACAAAACACTTATGCAAAGGACCCTCCATTTAAACTTTTTAAAGGACATGGATTACCTCACTCCCAACCAACCCCCAATTTGTTTTTTGTTAAATTCAAAACTGGCAGAAAAATACAATTTCACTCACAAATAATTAAATATCTCTGACAGAGGTTGTGCACTTTCAAATCCTGACTGGCAGGTTGCACGCCCCGACATTGCGGTGGTCGGCGGGATGTATTGAGACACACACAAAAAAACTCAGCCGTCGGAAATGGCAGGCCGTCGGAAATGGCAGGCCGTCCTCCCGCTTTGCATAATGAAAGCGGCGTGGCACAGGTGTCCTCGCTGAAAGAACAGCACTCAAGTGACACGAGGGAGACGACTGCACCTGGGCCACATGCAAAAGCTCTGGAATGAGAAGGGATGACTAACTCACACAGCCAAACATGGCTCCTGCTGTCTGTTACATGGAAAAGACCGGAAATCTCTGTGATGGGTGGCAAATGTCAAGCCATGACAGGCAGTATTCATCTACAGGAACTCCATGTCAATAACCGACAGTATACATTTCTGGTTACAAGGCTGGTTTTTCAGCCATGTTTACTGTAAGGCAGCGGGGGAATTGCACACAATGTTTGCAACCAGGCCACCCGTGTTCCTTCTTTATTGGCACCTGTTGAGGATTGTCTTAAGTGGCCTGAGGAAGAATGTAGCCATCTTCAGCAACTACAAAAAAATCTCTGTGAGAAAGTTTTCTCTAGATTGGATAGAGGGGGGTGAGTGAGATGTGTGTGTGTGTGTGTGTGTGTGTGGCTGTGGTGTAGAGGAGAAACAGTTGAAGTGCCCAGCACCACTGCATTCACAGGCTCCCCAACACAAAAGCCTTTCTCCCTCTCTCTCTCTCTTTCTCCCTCTCTTTTTTTCTCTCTGTCTCCGATGGCCCCTTGTCTCACAGCTCCACCTGCGTTCTTCAAAAAAAAAAAAAAAAAAAAAAAGGGGGCTCGCTTCGGAGGAGGTCTCCTCTCCCGCCCGCCCTCGAGACCCCACTCCACTCGGCCACAATCAAGTGAACAGTACACCGCCCCGGTCCCCAGGAAATGCAATCAGAGAGCCTTTGCAGAGGGGCTGCTGCTGTGCTCCTCCTCAATCCCCTCCATTGTGCCTGGGCCGCCTGTGCTCGGGACCAGAGAGAGCCTATGTGTAACACTGTAAGGGACCACTCCTCATTAGTCCTCCACCCAGACCCACTTTGTTTCTTTTGTGTCTCCCACTGACAAATCAGATTCCCTGCCTAAGCCTGGGGTGTGTATGTGTGTGTGTATGTGTGTGTGTGGGTGTCTCCACGGGAAAGAAATTGTATTACTAGTGAGCAGGTGTGTGAGTAGTTAGTAAGTTTTTCCATGACTCCTTTATCATGTGTTTTTGGCAATAGGGAAGCAATTCTGATGGAAGTGGGCAGATTCCATTTCTTTGTGGGAAGTTCTTATCCTAACTTTAGGACTTGATTGGTGATTGGTGACGGTGTTGTGGTGGTCTATACTGACAACCAGAGCACAGAGCAAACAGGGGAGTTGTGATGTAACTGGGCAACTCACTCCTCTCCTCTCCTCATCTCTCCTTCCCTTCCCTTCCCCCACTGAGCCACAGCAGGTGAATACTAATTATTTCCCCTTTGCTGCCCACCAAAAGCATCAGCCATCCAATTTTAGACAGAGAGACGACAAACAATGCGCCTTTCAAAGTGTGAGAAAATCAAATCAGGTCTTTTGTGGAAGCCGAGGCCGTGGGGAGGGCGGGGCACGGGATCAGGCCTGACCTCCTCGTGGCATGGTCCCACCAGGAAAGACACACACACACACACACACACACACACACACACAAGGGCCCTTGCAAGGTGCAATAGTGCTACAAGCTGTAAATCCACATGGACGGGTCATGTTCTTGTCACTCAAACTAAACTGGTGTTTTTTCTGGTTCAAGCAAACCACTTGCTTAAGAATGCTCTGATGACCTTACAGCTATAAATTTCATGCTACTTGACTGTAATTATATTTATTTCCTATTTAATAATCTCTTCAGTAAATTCCATAATACAGTATAGGAAATGTGAAGCTGAGGAAATGTTTTGGATGATGATCGGTGATTACATTTTCCTAAGCAATAGCCTGTTTACGTCCCAACTAAAGGATGAATGAGAATTCTTCTGTTCATATGCAAATTCCTACAAACAGTGCAAAGAAAGTAACAATCCTTTCATGGCGGACCTGAGCAAACAATCATTTGAATTGCAAAAAACTCCAGAATCTCATTCCTCCATTTGCTCAGGGGCTAATTTCCAGACGACTTTGAAGTAATAAATCTTATTAGCCTCAAAACAACAAGGGTTTAAATTGACTAGTAGTTGTTATCAGTCTCAAGTAGATCAAATGATGGTAATGAACATGAGATAAAGGCACAGAGATGTTCTAAGGTGATAACAAGCCAAGCTCATTTCAGGCTATTTAGTTGATGCATTTTGTCAGTATTTAAGCTGTTCCTTCAGCAATGCACACACACACACACACACACACACACAAACACACACAGAGCATCATTTGACCACACAGCTCTTTGGAGTCAAATATCTGGTGTGGAACAAAGGACTTGGACACAAGACCTCATTGACCACTGCCAGTCCAGTGAGCTGTGCACCAAAGTCTACCCCTTTGCACAGCTCAGTGGCCATCCAAAGCATCTCGGAGTAAATGAAGAGTTCACTGGTGACCTCTCGTGAATGTGTGGCTTTGGAAAATGAAGCACTAAGTTCAGCACTGGAACATAAGACCACCACATGCAGGGAACCACCGGTGCTTTGGTGTTGTACAACAAAATATCCGCTGCAATATGGTGCACGTGGCTCTAAGCTACTGTAATATTTCCAATGAAATGCTCTTATATGAACGTCATTCAACAAAATTACAGGCATTATGCAGATTATGTCCATTGTCCATTTCAACAAAGCGACACTACGAATAAGCTTGATGTGTATGGTGCAACAGCTATGCACTTAACCACAAGCCGCTGAAAATTACAGTAGCTGCATTGACTCCACTAACCTACAGTACACAGTACAGTGTTTGCACACTAGCGTGACAGTCAAATGGATGGCAAATGCAGCGCAAGAGCATTGAAGTGTTTGCTAATGGCGGCGTCCAGCCCTGATGCCATCCGTGCAGTAATCTGCCGGCCACAGTCCATTATAGAGGTCAGCAGCACAGCTGGACAGATTTGGGTTTTCGTGGGCGCACACAAAGAATGGGGTCATCCTGCACCCTGGGTCAGCAGCGAGCTGCCGCTGTGTGCTACTCAAACCCACTCACTTCCGCCGGCGTTCCACTGGGAATCCAGGGACAGATTTTTAATGCCGCCGTATGAATGGCAGCCAAGGTGATTCCACCATCTTGAATTTCCCCCTTGGGGATCAATAAAGTATCTATCTATCTATCTATCTATCTATCTAGACAGCCGGCACACCAGCACCACAACCCCGGCATTAAATTTAACACACCGCACACCATACAAACCCAAATCTAAACTTAAAAGCCCAAATATAGATGAATTTAAAGCCCGTTTTCAAAGGGCATTCAGCTATTCCAAAACCTTGGTGCAAATAGAGTAGAGTGTGATAAGCAATGCAAAGGGCGTTAATCCATTAAGATGCATTAAGGGATATAGACATGTATC
This sequence comes from Limnothrissa miodon, assembly GCA_017657215.1. Taxonomy (NCBI): domain Eukaryota; kingdom Metazoa; phylum Chordata; class Actinopteri; order Clupeiformes; family Clupeidae; genus Limnothrissa; species Limnothrissa miodon. Next base: position 3,072,492 of record JAGFZM010000010.1, read on the forward strand.
ATAACTATAGTACGTATGTCTCTTATACCTTATCAGACTTGATCAGCTTAGGCCTGATGGCATATACATTATATAATGGATGAGTGTATAGCATCCTATCCAAAGAAGAGCACACAAATGCAGTTCTTGTATTGGGTCACTCTCTGTTAGGGGAGACAGCACCTTCCAGCACATCTGTCATCAGAGAGCTTCTCTGCAAATCCAGGTGTGGACAGGAGGAATTTTACACCATCATTAAAATTCAGCCAGAGGAGAGTAGACTTGGCCTTCAACCATGAACCAAGATTAATGACCACATCAATCACCCCGTTTTGCCTCACACTGTTTACAAATGGACAGCTGGGAGAAGGAGTGAATTGAGAAGTGGACCATATATTGCGGAGAATGTGTCAATAAGCTGTCAAATCTCATTTGTTCCGAGACCTGTGGCCATTGCACGTGATGGTGCAATGCATCTCCCCGCCCCTTGAGACTTGTTTGATTTCGCTTTGCGATTGCATAAACATGCATAAAGACACAGTGAAGGACACTGACTGATGGAGGTATTGATGGAGAGACAACTAATAATAATAAAATCTGAGTCTGAGAGACAGATGCAGGCTGTGAAAGAGAGAGATAGGGGGAGAAAAAAAAGCTAAAGAGTAAAAAAAAGAAAGAAGGAAAGAAATAAAGAAAGAAAGAAGGAAAGATGGGCATGACCGGCATCCCTTGGCCACATCTCTCCATCTGTTCAGTAGTTGATTAAAGCCAACTGCGGTGCTCAGCCACCAGCCAGCCCCGGGAGTCTAGAGAGGCAGGCCTGGCAAAGCCTCTTTCCTCCAGGAGGGTGGGGTACTCCTCCATCCCTCCCAGCCTCTTCAGAGCAGAGGGACCATATCAAAAGCCCTAGCAGAACCTCACTGCCATCCAGCCATTATTCCATCCTTTCATCATCCATCCATCTGTACACATCCACATTCATTCATTTATCTATCTATCCATCTATTTATCCATTTATCTATTCATCCATCCATCCATTCATCCTTTCATCGTCCATCCATTCATCCACCCATGTATATCCATCCACATTTATTCATTCATTCATCCATCCATCTATCTATTCATCCATCTATCTATTAATCTATTCATTCATCCACCCTTTCATCCATAAATCCATGTATGCATTCGTCCATCCACCCATGCATGCATTCAGTCATGCCTCGGCCCTTCTGGGGGGTGTTAAAGTGTCTGCATAAAGCTCCCACTCCATCTGCTTACAGTGTGCGGTGTTTGTGTAACAGCTGATCCCACGCATACTGAGGCTTTAATCATGTTGCCTTCTCACCTGCCGAGAGCAACCTGCTTCCACGGCTCCTAAGACTAATCCCGTCTGCGAGGATGCTACACCGCACAGAAGAGGTTACACATCCGCTCGTGCCCATTCCACATAGACGCCTCATCCCGAGACGCTCTCGCACTCTCTTAAGGGGACTCGTGGAGGAGGTGAACAGCCGTGGAGGAGCATGGAAAAGGTCAGCATGAATTTGCTGCCTTCTTGTCTTGATTATGGAAATTGAAGTCTGACTGAGTGTGGTGCATTTTCCATGTTGGCTGAATGGAGTCTTTCATGCTTCAAATCACATTGGAGAGAAAAGAGATTGAGCAAGTGCACAAGGGCCAACGATTGATTGAAGCACTGCATAATATTTTGTCTATTTTCCACATTGGCTGTTCATATGGTTAAAATAACTTTTATTGCAACTGAATGGTTTTTGAATTTTAACAATGCCGAATGTCCGCTGTAAAAGAAGTGATGACATGACCTTCCTAAAGCAAATCCATTTCACATTATAACCCTAAAAATTGCCAGTTAGATTTCAGAACTTGTTACAGTAAGTAGAAAAGTTTACACTTCAATAGGCCTTCAACATCACAGAGTTCAGAGTTCAACTGTTCAATAACTTAATGAAACAGTAAATGAATTATTTCATTTGACTTGAGCTTTTGTCCCTTGCTATACACGATCACTGTCCCATGAATCACTAGAAGCCAACCTCCTATCATTAACAAAACACACAAACACAAACCACAGCCCTCATCTGAGTGTAAAACACACATGGAGAGACTTCGGAAAAAAGACCTCTGAGGTAAACATCAACTCTGGAGGCAGTTCTACTGTGACCAACTCTGAATGCAGAGCCAAACAAAGCCTTTCCACCTGACTGTTTTTCAAACTGCCGCATCAGACTACAAGCCCTTCCCACTGACATTTCTCTCTCCCTCACTCTCTCCCACTCTTTCTTTTTTTTCTTTCAAAAGTATAGACTCAGCCAGTCTGTACAGCAGTATTGAACACCATGCTTAGAGCCCACCATCAGGACAAAATACATTTAAAAAGTACTGTTTCATAGTCTGAGACTATGACACGCTTAACTTGTAAACTGAAAACTACATTCTCTGCACACGCAAACACACAAATAACACTTTTTTCCACAACATTTTGCCTTGGTCGAAGGACCTCTCTATCAGTTGCAGCCTGTAACTCATCAATTGACAAAACTGACATGCTGCTTGTACAAAGGTATAGTTTAAAACAATCCACCCTGTGGGATCAACAAACATGTACCAAATTAGCATTAAATTCCATGTAAGTCATGTGGAACACTTCAGTATGTTTACAGTGGTGTAGTCTGCAGCACTGTGGGCAGGATATACACAAGCGAGAGGCAGTGATGCACAGTTAAAATGACAGCAGTGTCCCAGAGCCTGGGGCTTGTCAGATCTCTCTTTTTCGGAATATTATAATATTATATATTCAGCGCACACAGCGCTGGTGACTAGGAGGGTGTACCAGCTGTATTTCGTCCAGGGAACATCGATTCATTATCATGTGAAAGTATTAATACCTCATGCGTGAAATCACTCAGGGAAGTATTGTAAATTGATTCCATTAGTGTGCTGTGCTAATGTCATAGAGGGGGAATGGCAACTCGCTAGAAAAATCCATGCTTTTCAAAGCAATGTTTTTTTACACTGGCTTCCATTTAGACTCAGCATGTCCTCTCCGTGCCTAAACTGACTGCCGTTTGGAGGGAAAATGAAGGACCATAGCACTGCTTGATATTGATAACACCTGCAATGTCAAAAATGCCTCCTATAGAGTATGTTGCTACAGTGATACGACAAGCAAACAGGCTTAGAGGAGAAGAGAAGGGGCGGGGGGGCAGTAGCACTGATTGAACCACAGGGCTCACCTCAGGAGAAAGTCCAATTTCCACTCCTGTCCTCACACCACTCGTCCTCTACTGAGTTGACACGTCAACCTATAAACACAAAGGTGCACACAATCATTTTTAGAACATGAGAACCATGGAACTCCACCCAACACTGCTCAACAATATTCTTCAAAATCACTATCAAAATCACTAAAGGGGTGCCATAGATTTTTAAACATTGTAGTAAAATCAGTGATATCACATGACACACATTCAGTACACCAACCTTGAAAAAATGTGTTCAAATTTTCATCACAAAATATAAAATCACTGGATGTTCTAAAGAACATCTAAAGACTTCAGATAAAAAATATAAAGTCTCACCGATTGGTTTAATAAACCCTAATAAAGCAATTCCAGTTCTGACAACAATCAACAACTGCCTGTGGTACAAAGGGAATACATGAGACCTGAAATTCATGAACTTGCACAACCTGTTTTTGCTATGGGGTTGACATTTGTTTCCCAAGTTAAATTCTCAACGTGCAGCACGAGGAATGCTCTGCATGCATAGTGACTGCTCCGATTCAGGCAAATCCCCTGTCAAAAGCCCTCATCTACCCTGTCTGCTATTCAGGTAGCATCCAATCCATCAGGGGGGTTCTGCAACGATCCATATTTCAGGGTGCATATAATCTATGCTAAAGTACACTCCATGACACTTTAATCATGCCCTGACATACAGCGCTGAGGATAACCTGACCAAAGAATGGTAATTCCATCTGACATGCCAGACACAACGGCAATATATGGCTGAAGAGAAATGTGAAAAAAAAGTGTGTGTGTGCGTGTGTGTGTGTGTTAACATGTCCTCCTGTGGGACTAGGCTTGTCTACAAGAAAAAAAAAGGTTACATCAGTTGAAAGCTGTTCAAGTGCCGCTCTCACAAGCCCAGTGGTAAAAATTGCTGTGTCACCATACACAGTAAGGAATCAGGTGAAATCGATACAAGAAATGATGGAAGTAGCCAATCCCCCTCTACCTCCAGCATGGCTTATCATCCTAAAGGGGGTGGTCTGAATAAGAGCAGAGGAAAGCCACAGATAAACGCACCCAATTCCACACCTGAGCAAGAGGTCCGCTCCTCACCCTATCATCAAAGCACAGAAGCAATGTCACATAATATGTCCTCTCCTCAACATCAGAGAGTCTCATCTGGAAACCATTAGCTATACATTACAGAGCACATCAACAGTCCCGCTATTAGATTTACATGCTTCTTCTCTGGAACCATCTGCATGCAGCCCCTGTGTTGCAGAAAAGCAAAAAGGTCTCAGCTGCTCTTTAAGCCATGGCTATCTGGAGCAGAGAAGCTTTGAGTAAAGCATTTCAGTAGTGTGCAGCACAATGCAATTTTGGACAAAAAACATTGCAATAGTACAGAAAAAAAAAAAAAAAACATTTTTTGAATATAAATTTGAACAACAGATGCCAGTCACAAACCTAACGGGTGATATACTAGGCTAGAAGATCACAGGCATGTACAGTTTGGATGTAGCCTACATGGGCTATGGGGTAATGTCATGTTTTTATTTCCTTGGGAGAAAACGTGTTGGATCTGTGTGTGTGGTCTCAGGCACAGGCATTATTTCAGTGAGTACATGCTGAAAGTTGGCATTGAAAATTTAGTCATGAGTTTTGAGCAACACTCATTTCTATGCACCACCCTATACATAACTAAGGATGTGATGCTATGATTGATGCTCCCGGTAATGAAGCCCCTCATTAGGGACGAGCACGCACTCTGCACTCCAGTTAGCGACAGCTGTTTCCCTCGCTAAGCCTCCGATGCCCAATTTTCTCAAGGGGACCAAACTACAGGTCTAAGCCCTCGTACTACCATGGCGATAAGTCGGATAGAGATGCTGATGGTGGACGGAGGCTTTATCAGCATACAGTTGCCACAACACCTGGCTACATTTTTCATAAGTTGTTGTGTTAACGTTAATAGAAAAATATTTTTGTATTTTTAAAAATTCCATAGGTCATCAAATAGTGTAAAGTCCATTCGAATAAGCTACAAAACAGGAATGACATGGATGATCGGACGAATCAGAACTGCGCAAACGCAGGGTCTCTGATAATTTCGCATGCATGTACTTTTCTAGAGAGGAAAAACTCTGTCATTAACATATCTACTGACATATAATCAACCAAAGAATAGACCTATCAGTTGATTAACTGAGGTGAAACCAGAAGCAGAATGCAGAAAGGCATAGAATAGAATTCTGAATTTAGGAATTTAAGGATATCGTCCTCCTGGGTGATGAGTGTCTTGCATGCACCTGACGTATAGTTCTCGATAGCTAATCAAAACTACGGAATTAGACGTGAAAACTTACCGAACACAGTGCCAACAGAGAAACTTTTGCAACGTCACTATCCAAACCGTATTTGTTTTCAGATGTGATTAAATCCACATGATAGCGAGATAGTAGAAGTTTGAGGAGTTAACGATGTGATTCACGCTCCCTGTGACAGTCTGACAGGGCAGTCTCTCCATTCACGCATACAAACACTGAACCAGGCCGCTCCACCCAGACCCTCCCTCTGGGGTCCCCTTTCTCAGTGGGATTAAAACAACCTATTGTCTCTGGACAATAAGGGTTAAACATTTCCTGGTATCGTGTGTGCATGGGTAGAGACCCTACATTTTCCAGCAACATGGTTATTTGTGTTTTCTCTCCATGCAACTCTCTTGATATGGCAAAACAACACAAAAACGTGAATGTTAAATGCACTTGTGTGTGCACCTATCCTACACAAGAGAGCCCACAGTTCCCATTCTAAAAAAAATCAATAGCTAATCTAAGCCAATAGGCAACTAAAAATTACACATGCAGAAGAACTGCAAAAAAAACCCTCCCAAACCCTGAGTAAAGTGTCCCCTGCCCGAGGCATAGGTTTGGACTTCCGTTCCCATCACACCCACCACTACAGGAACCCACAACAGAGAGGTAACCCACCTCCAGTAGCCCACTCAACAGATGGCTCATGGATGGAACTCAATCCAGCTGATTCGCTACACGGGAAGTTTGTTTATTGCTGACTCCTAGCTGGTATTATTGCCACCATTAAAAGACTGATGGGAAAAAGCCCTTTGAGGTCCGTTAGCTATGGTTGCATTGCACAACAATGGCCGGAGCTCCCCCTTTGAAAGTGTCACTATTCTCTCCGACTTGCTGGGAATAATACACCCTATCACACAAAAGCACAGAAAATGTAACATAATCTCCCTCAATGCACATTGTCTATCGGCCAAGACAATGATTTCAGCTCGGATCTTCTAACCTACTACAAGTCCCAGATTTCCGTTTCCCTTTGGATTTTGTACCTCTGGAGAGAGTATATATTGCTATGCAGGGCTGGAAACACTATACATGTAGCTGCAGACCACTGAGCCAACTGCAGTGTCCAGAGCTCCTAGCGGGCACGCTCAATGACTTCATTACATGGCCAGTGTTGCATGTCACTTCATGCCATTGAGTCCCCGTGGAACCAGAACATGTGCTACCAAAGCGGTGAGAAAAAAAACACTCCTGCGCTCGCACAACCTCTGAAGCCCATTGCTCATCTTTGACAGAAAACTGACCACTTATACTGGGCACCCTATCGCATCTCGAGGCATATCAAAGTGTTTAGTAATCCAATGCATACATACATCTCCACGCCTCATTACGCATCACCAAAGCTCATCATTGGCAAGTCTTTGGCGAACAATGACCAGTATGCGTAATCCTGGCGATGAGTGATTATTATGAGGTATGGATTGTAATATGAAAGGAATGGAGCTGGCCATATTTCAGAGAGGGGGTGAGGGGCGTGATTGACCAGGTCTAATGGGTATTATTTCTGCACAGTGGCTCTGTTGAGCTGACTCACTAGGTGCTCCCCGACGGCCCATTCCGATCTCAGACACACACTGCGTGCACACACACTGCGCCGGGACAGCCACCCTCTGGGCACTTTGTATGGGCGGCCATGAAAGCCACATACTTCAATGGCAACTTTCCTACTGCAACAAAGTTCAGACTGAGATCCACAAGGACCCTCTATATGCGACTGACACATTAAAGTATGTGTGTGTGTGTGTGTGTGTGTGTGAGTGTGTGTGTGTCTGAGAGAGAGTGTGTGTGGCTGCAAGAGGAGTGAGAGGGACTCTGATGGGATTCTTTATTCAAAGGGTTGAATGGAGAAGCAATGCCATTGGCTGAGAGCAAAAGAGAGTGTAAGAGACTGAATTCTCTCAAGGGCGTTGTAGTGGGTTGCAGTGGGGGCATAACTCCTAAAATACCTTACTGTTGCCCATGAAAGCTTAGCAAGTTAGCACTAGATGGAAGGCTGATTGTTTGTTTTCTGTTGTCTGGTTGTCAAGGTCCACAAACAGGACACGGCTTTGTCCGAACTACACTAGTGGAATCTCCTCAGAGGTGATCATTCATAGTTCCCTTTTCTCTGCCAGATGTCTCCTCAAAAGCATTCTCTCTTTTGATTTGACTCAACAATCAATGCTATGCCAGTGCATTGAGCATGGCTGTTTGCACAAGCCTTTAATTGAGTCCCTACCCATTTCTGAGTTTATGTAGTTCAGTCTCTTTAAAGAAAATGTGTAAAAAAAAAAATCACACACACACATTCTAATGACACTACTAGTCACAGGATTACATTCTATTATGTAGTTCCGCCTGCAATACATTTGCTGTTCCTACATTACGCTGGCAGTGAATATAGGTTAATTTGAGTGGGAGTATGGGAGCACTTATCAATACAGCCAATCAAATGCACGCTTCAAAATGAACAGCATGCCCCAGTGGGATTCCTAGGCTCAGTTTAAGAATCACGTCTCGTAATTTCAAGTGCAAAACCCATCCCACCCCCTTAGCCTAATGAGGGCCGCTTGATATGGCTGTGGCTCAGATAAAAGTGGAAAAACAATTATCCAGCGCTTAAAGATAAATTTACATGAGTTTTGGCTAGGAGCTGAAAGTGAGGACACAGGGGTCAACCCGGCCCATTGGCTTTTTGTCAGTGTGAACAGAGGCCCGGGCCCACCCCTGGTTGCTCCACACAGGCGCATCGCTAAGGCCAGAGTGATGGCCTCCGTTTCCATGGTGCTATGGGTGGGGCGGGTCACACACTCAGAGAGAGAGAGACAGAGGGGGAGAAGGAGAAACAGGAGGAAGAGAGAGTAACTGAGAGGGAAAGAGAGAGACAGAGAAAGAGAGGAGAGAACGTGCTTAAGAAGAAGGGGGGTGAATGGGAGTTGAGGATAAAAGTGACTTAACTTAAAAGAAGGAGTGATGGTAAACCGAGAAAGAAAGAAAAGAGAGAGAAGGAAGGAAGGAAGGATAGGGAAAGACGGGGAGAAGTGGTGCACCATTCAAAGCACATATATTCTTTTGAGAAGCTGATATACCACCCACAGCCCAGCCTTTCAGCAGGGTTAAGAGCCTGGACTGCCCTGTATCGTATTTCACCAAAACTCAAAGGACCAAGTTAACAAGATATCAAACAACGGCCACAGCTTCGTTTTCAACCAAAGGTCAATGGCCATGCCAAAGCACTTCAGAGACTTCGGGTGCACACTGTTGTTATTCTCATGTGCCTAGCTATTTCCCATACAAGAACATCACACAGAACCAACCAGGAACCACCAAACAGACACACACCTCTGTTTACATTACCTGCATTTTTGCCCACCACATTGATGGCATTATGGAGTCTGTCTCTTTCATGTCGTATAGGAAAAAATAACCAGGAGCAGACTCCGCAGAGACCTGGTGAGTTGCCAAAAATGTCAGATGCACATTCACATGATAATGCCACAGGAGACCTCAATGGTCCCAGCCGCACCCTCCATAGTGAGCCTAGTGGCTTTGATGTGCCTTTGACTCTGGCAATAATGTTATTCTAAGCTCATTCTGAATTAATAATGCCTTTGCGTAGTTAATTTGCTGCAGATAATACCCTCAACCAATTTGACTATCCATCCATGGGAACTCCCTTTGATTTGTCATTGGGAAAACTCCATTAGAATCATCAAAGGCTTCATAAATGCATAATACAAATCTTTGTGAAATTCAGATATATGCCTTTATTTTATTCAACATTTACACAGCCTTACACTGAGCGGCGCTATCATCAACAGCTTTTGAGGAGATCCATATCATAAACATTATACTACTACTCCTGTTCATACTTTCAAAGTTTGCCAAAGTTGTTGCTAAGCACTTGGAGCAGATACATGCATAGATTCACATCACATGGAAATGCTGGCAGCATCCTTCCTTTGGAGGCAATGCAGAACTTATTGGATTTTCATGCGTAAGTAGACTGTATCAAAGACGGCAGATTCTCCTAAGATGGCTGGTATCCATATATCCCACCCACCTTTAACACAATGAGGCTTGATCCACTAAGAACACTGTCCTAACACAGCGGCATTGCTGGCACCCTGTTCCACACAATGCCGCTGTGCTGTGTAGACCTTGCTCCCGCCACGGACTTGGCATTAACAGTCTTTATCACATACTTGTCACCTTGGATGCTGACATTCGTTTACACTGGATGGATGACACGTTGCATTGACATAAACACACACACATACACACTCTCACGCATACACACAAATACACTGTCAAAAGTCACACATACACACACAGTGTCCATACTGGGTGTACATAAAGTGTATAAAAGCAAGCAGACAAACTGCCAACGTGCCCTGCTGCTGGTGGTGATAGCTTAGCACTTGTCACTTCAGTAAAAGCAGACCCTACTTTAAAGGCTCTCTTGCTCTATTGATAAGGAGTGAAAGTGTGAGGGCTGAGAATGACTTGAGGCCATAGGAGAGCATGAGCCCCCCCCCCCCCCCACACACACACACACACACACACACAGCTCAGCTCCAGCTCCAGTCAGACAGGATGGAATCAGCTTAGCACTGAACCTTAAAGAAGGTCACCAACATCAGCTCCCCTCCACGCTCACTACGGCTCCAGCCTGCACACAATACTACTACAGCATCTAGTCATTCTCAGCCCTCACACTTTGCATGTGTGCGTGCACATACACAGAGATAGAGAAAGAGACAGAGCGAGAGAGATCTGACACAAATCCCCATTCTGGAAATGAAATGTATCCACAATCCACTGCAGCCAAAATCCCAGGCAAATCAGCTCTGTGTCTCTAGGTTGCTTAATGACCATCTATGCAAGCGTGTAGCAGACCTATTGCTAAAATCCCCCATCTGCTGCACTGATCCATTCTTTGAAAATACACACAAAAAAGCGTATTATGTTTTGAAAGGACATTTTGTGAACCCCCACATCTACAGACGTATACCACAACAAAATGCAAGAGAGCAAATTATCCATATTCATAGGGGCCAAGCTATTGTGTGTGTTGAGCTCAATGACTGTTTGCTTTACTGCTTTGCTAGTGTGTGTGTGTGTGTGTGTGTGTGTATGTGTGTGTGTGCAAGGGGTGCATGTTTGCACACGTGTGTTTTCCTGCCCACACAACGTGGTCTTGAGGGTACACACAAGTGTTTGTGATGGGCCATTTTCATTCCGTGTGACATCCCACTCCATCTCCTGGCTCATCTGTCTTGCTTTAGCTCGCTTTTGTTTCATCGCTCATTCTCCCTTCAATCACAAACACACTCATACACACACACTACACACACACACACACATTCATACACACACACAAACATACACACGCATACACAGACACAATTGTGGCAATCGATGAAGCATCTCGCCCACGCTGCAGTTCATTATCCTCTGACAGGATCGTCACCCGCGCCGGCAGTAGTCTGACACCTCTCCGTGAAGCAGCCCATGCACACGGCTCAAATTACAGCTGCAGCCCACAGGCCAGGCATCCGCTGCCCTGGGCACATACACGAGCCACACTGCTGGAGGAGAGCTGGAGAGAAGGCCATTGATCCGCCACCAGAAGCAATAAAGAAGTGAAGAACCTCATCCAACAGCTGGGGGGGAGGAAGTTAATGCAGCCACACAGTCTTTAACCCCAAGCATCAATCCTTGCCATCAAAACCCATCTCTCTTGTCTCCCATTCTATTTCATACACCCTCCCCTCCATGTCTTATGCTATGTGGTCCACCCCCTGTACCTTCATTTTCTGCATGTTTAATGGGCAATAAAGTCTCAGTCTGAGTTTAGAGTGAGTTTAGGAACATGTCTTTCAAAATAAAACAACCACCTAATATCCGGGTCAGCCACAAACACCATTGCAATCACCAATCCCTGGAGCTGATGAGGAGAGGAGGTGAGGAGAGCACATTTCGTGTGTCATAGAGTTATGTTCTAATGTGCTGCCTCTTAGTCTATTAGACACGGGGAAGGAGAATTTGTGGCTGGCTTTTCCGGCAGGATCTGTGTGGCCGACTTTCCTTCTCAGCCTGGAGCCTTTGTGGGTGATGCTATAAGCGGGCCACTTACGGCGTTATTTACATAAACACTCTGGTGGCAGGAGTGTCTGGGTTTTTGTTTCTATTTATTAGTTGTGTCCAAATAGTCCCCAGAGCTCTTATAAAAACACAAGCGATAGCAGGAGAAACTAAAGAGCGCTTGACTCACACTGACACACACACACATACACACAGACTACATGTGTGTGAACACACACACAGACATTTAATTTGTGCTACCGGAAAGAGAGCTGGGTGGAAGCTTAGGTCATCAGCACACAGCCAGAGCACAGCATTTCACAGTGCCAGACAGCTCATACCGCCCCAGGCCCACAGACAAGGCTTCCATGCACACAAACACACTCACACAGACAAACACACAGACACACACGCACAGACAGACAAAAATAGACTTAACACATGCAGCCTTGTGGAAGCAAGGAATTGACAAAAAAGAAAAGCGAGTGAAGGTAGAGGAGGAATGTGTGTGTGTGTGTGTGTGTGTTTATTCACATGTGTATGAGCATTTGAGAGGGAGAGATGAGAAAACTAGGAGATATGATAAAAAGAAGATAGAGTGAACAGGTCAGTGAGAGAGACAGAGAGAGAGAGAGAAAGAGGAAGAAGCACATCAGTTTACCTGACTGGTTGGTGTCGTTCCTCTTCCTTGGTACCTGGTACCTCTGTCTGCAGCAAGGAGAAGTTCTGTATGTTTGTGTTTAAGTCTGTGAGTGTGAGTGTGTGATTGTGTGTGTGTGTGTGTGGACTGGAGTGGCATCAGTGAGCTGCAGGGTTGGCATCTGATGCCCACTGGCTGCAGAGGAAGGGAGTGAGGCAGGCATTGGGAGGGTGGAGGGGGGGCTGGTTGGTTGGACAGTGCGAGGAGAGCTGAACAGGAGCGGAGAGAGACCGTCCCTGATGCCAGCACTCCCTGGAAACCCTCTGGAGAGGAGTGAGTCAGCCATGCGCCCAGCTCGCATTCAGCATGCCCACATCCCGTGCAGGGCTGGCGGCCGGGGCACCTACCACCACCACCACCATTCCCGCTCCCAGCACCAGCCACTGCGGCGCCCCCATACCACAAAAAGCAGGCCACTGCCACTGCAGCCCTCAACTGAGGGGTGGGGGGCAGACGGGACGGACAGACCGAGGTGCTGGTCCGCTAGGGCTCCAGGCGACGGCCCAAGGACAATGAGACCGTATCACTCAGCAGACAAGCTAGAAACACGGTCAGCACCCTCCTCTGCTCTGCTGGTCAGCAACACCGGCAACTCTGTCTGTGTGTGTGTGTGTATGGGGGGGGGGGGGGGGGGGGGAGCAAAGTAGCTCTGTGTGTGTATCTGTTTGTGTATGCCAGACAGGGACAGAGTTTGTATTTCTCTATCTGTCTGTCTGAGTGTGTGTCCTTTCATTGCTCCGCCGAGCAGAACGTGCTGTTATTGCAGAAGCGGCCACTGTAACATTTAATTATGGAGCAGACGAGAGAAAGAGAGAGAGTACTTTGACAGAAGGAGGAGTCTGGAGGTACACACCTGTTAGAAGAGTAGAGTTACACAGCATCTATAATTTACACACACACACACACACACAGACATGCATGCACACAGTTCTCATGCCAGATACTACATTCTAACTGCAGAGGAGGTGATCTTGCATGATCACCCTACAGTGGGACCAAAAATTGTCTCTATGGCTTCCCATAAGTGTACCATGGGAGAGGATTTCAGTGACAGCAGGCCTACCGGGACTTCAGATTCCAGTTCCTCCACAGCCACTGCACCCTTTCATGCACAGCGAGGGAACTTTGCAGGCAGGAGAAGTAGCATCAAGCTTTTCTATTCTTAGAAATGCCTGAAAAAACAATCAATTTCTCTCTCTCTCTCTCTCTGCTATCCCTCAGCAATTCCTCGCCACCGCTACATCCCCACAGCATCCACGCGCTTGCGTTTAGTCATCAAGCGTGCGTCAGCCGCGTGTGCTTTCATCTTCCCCGTGTCTTTGTAGCGGCGTCGGGTGCCGTGCGGGAGGAGAAGAGGGGGAGAAGGGGGGGCGCTAGAACAGACGCGCTTGTTTCGGCTGGAGGAGCCGGCCGGGCCTGCTAACAAGCTGTGTGCGTCTCTAGCTTTATTTTAATTGCTGCTTCGCCAACCCCCCTCGCTACCACCGGGGCTCTCGACCATGGGGATGTGCTTCACACTGGGAACAGCACCTCTCAGTAAATCAGCAGAGACTTCAGCCAGGGACAGGAGTCATTATTCAGCACCTCATCTGGCGCCATTATATACTAATAACGTTGTAAAGTATCTACTAGGCCTGGTTTTAGGACTATAGTTGTGTTTTCTGCCTCTCTATTTTTTTGCTGGCCCAGGGGTGAGCAAACCCATCGGTTGAGGCAAATTGGCTGATATTGATCAGACCAGCTCCTGTGGGCTGCTAACTGTTATGTTTGACGGATGTTCATGCTAAAGGATTCCGTTAAAATTATTTAACCAAACGGAAGCCGCCCAGTGGTGTTAAAGCATTAGTTGGGTGTGAGAGTCCGTTTGAACAGTGGTAGAGTGTTAGGTGGGCTGATGCCCTGGCTTGCTGCAAACCAGGCAAACCATTAGGAGGTCAGTTTGAAATGGGGTCTACTTGGTACAGCACAGATGCTTTTTGCCTAGTACTTTCATTGGATAGGCTGTAGGCAGAATGCATTGAGTGGGTCACTGAACAATCCCTCTCAAATCTTAATGGTGTGTGTGAGAGAAAGAGAAAGAGAGAGAGGATTTGTGTGTGGGTGTGTGTGTGTGTGTAAGCAAGGTAATGAGAAGCATATTTCTAGGGCCTGCAACAATTAGGCTATTTCCAAAAAAAATTATGTATAATCATCTTGGCTGGAGCTTCGCAAAATGGTTTCTGGATAGTTATTATGCATGCACAAGGCTGTTATTGTGCACAAAAAACTAGTCAACCTACATTCAAAGCCTCTAGTTCTCTCCACTAACTAAACACAATAATGCCCCTTTTTCGAGCATGACTATAGCTATTACGATGTAGAGCAGAACACATTAAATCTGTAGCACCAACACTTACAAAGTGCTGGTTCTAATCAGACAGGCAGAGCGCCCACTAGAGTATTTATTGCTGATAAAACAATGGCAACAGAAAGTTACTGTATCAGAACCCTCAAGGAGGTATCACAAGGTCCAGGATCAAATGTAGTCCTCAGAGGGCCATAAAAAACAAAAATACCAAATACTGACAAATATGCTGACAAATTGTGAAACAACAGACACACCACCACAGCAGTGTAAACTAGAACATTATACTCTCACTGTTCCAATAGCAATATTAAG
Organism: Limnothrissa miodon; assembly: GCA_017657215.1. Taxonomy (NCBI): domain Eukaryota; kingdom Metazoa; phylum Chordata; class Actinopteri; order Clupeiformes; family Clupeidae; genus Limnothrissa; species Limnothrissa miodon. The sequence continues at coordinate 3,087,519 of JAGFZM010000010.1, forward strand.
AGTTGGTCCAGATTCTCATGGCAATGTGATACAAAATGCCGGAGCCCTGAGCCTTGAAAGCTCATCTACAGAGTCTCTCTGGCATCTGTGCCGTACAGGCAGTGACCCACAGCGCTGGGAGCAAAAAGCACCCGGTCCGTCACTCTGCAATCCTCACAGTGTGTTTGTAAACCAAACCAGCAGCCTCACCACAGCTCCACTCAGGTGTGTCCGATGTTTACAGAGCTGGCTTAGACATGGTGACATGTCAGAGTGTGTGTGTGTGTGTGTGTGTGTGTGTGTCTTATCTTGCAGATAGGCAACGTGATCGATTCACCAATTCTCTGTGTTTCACAGAAGCAGACCACGCTGCCTTGATAATGACTGTAATCAAACATTGAGCAGTGAGCATTTGAGCATGCCTGAATATCACTGACATGCAGCAGAAATAAAGGAGATTAACAGAATCTCAGGGTCAGACCTAGTAATTGGTAAGGTTTTAGTAAACAAACCTGACCGTCTGTGCCCAACAGTGCCATCTCAACTTTCCATCAGCATGTTCAATCACAGAGCACAGAGTGGCCTCCTTTCCTCAGGCCGAGGGCAAGGCGGACATGAATAACGCCACCACCTAAATAAAAAAAAACCTGAGGAGGACCTCGGAGGACTCCTGTCAAAGCGGATAAGCTTGGAAAAGTGGCAAAGGGCAGCAAGGTAAATCCCGTACCACCGTCTGCTCCTGATTTGCTATCAAAGCTCAAGTGGACGGCCAACGGCCTGACTTCCTGACTCATTGACCTGCCAGACGGAGAAAAAGCCATGGCCCCCAAAGCCGCACGCAGACTCCACTCCACTTGACTGATCAATTAGCAGATAAGAGCTGCCCTATAGAGAGCCCAAAGCCTCTGTATAAACAAACGACTAATCAAGTGTGTTTAGACGTGCTGTTGAGTCGTGGCTAGAGTCATAATAAATGAAGCAGATGGGGTTTCCTCTACGCTGCCAGGGCCATGTTAAATTGCAACAATCACGTTTCAGACAAGGAGCCATCAGGTGCTGCCTAAGCATAAAAGGGAAGTAATCCTACGGCCTTGTTGTAATTAACTCCGTTGACAAGCCCTTATTGTCCTCAATCTGGAAGTTAAATTTTGTCCATTGTTCAGGTACTCAAGATTGTCTGGATGGAGAATTTGACAGATTTTGAATGAAAGTTCATTCACTCTAAGAGTCCTCTACTGCCCACTGCCTTTGGATATAGGACTCTATGAAGCACCTGTCTAGCAGGTGGCGGGAAAGAGACGGGAAAGAATGCTGGTCATGCAGTGATCAGTAAACTGTGAGAAAAATTAATAGCTTTTGCGGAATACAGTGGTGGACGTAGTACACTGACTATATACTTAAGTGAAAGTATAGATACCTTGTGTCAAATATTACTCAAGTAAAAGTGGAAGTATGCACTTTGAATTTCCACTTGAGTAGAAGTATAAAAGTACTTGCCTTCATTTATACTTAAGTATTCAAAGTAAAAGTACCTCAATGAATTATGGCTTTATGTTTTTTTATCATTTGCTAGTAGGCTACCGTATTAGGCCCAAATATAGAAGAAAAAAAAAACATATTTTTTTTATATTAAATACATGTATAACAAAACATAGGATAAACCGCAGCCAGCCTTGAGCTGTCTAAATTGAAACCTGTATGCATCTTTCCACAGCCCTTTTTTTTCAGAAAAGTAAAAAAAAATGGAAAATGCAATAGACTAGAGAACCATCGGCTATGCATTAACCTGGCATTAGTCTAGTTTACATTAAACATGAAAGCACTGAAACAATGAAAACAGTAGTGGATTTTGAGCTCTTTTGCTACTTTGCAACCTGGACTACCCACTGATCTCTAAAGAATACCTCGCTACCATGGCGAGGATTGGTTTGCAACAAAGCGACAGTCCATTGCGCCGCATGAATCTTTTACACCACCTGAGACCTCATTTGAATTCATTTGTGGGTTGGCTATATTCAGTTCTCTGAAGCTTTTAGCTGTAATATAGCTCTGTTTATGGGCATTTCATCTTTACATTACTGTGACATACTCACAGACTCACCTGTTAATTTCTTGGATGTGGGCGCATTGATTTGACTTTATTTTTACTATTAGCATTGCACCCAATGACCCAATATTGTCTGGCTGCTTGAGAGTTAACTTAACGTTATTAGAGTATTCGGCCACGTTCACTACCATAATTTTAAAATCCACTATTTTATCTAGTAAACTAATTTAGCATAGCCTACATACAGATGTAGGTTAAATTTAAAACAATTTGGTTGCTAGTCATCAAATCTACCAGAGTGAAAATCCCTTACCTCTTTAATAGACGGAGAGTGCTTAAACTAGGATATATTATTCGGCTTAGGGAGGCAGAGCCTAACATGAATCCTTCTTCCTTTTCACTAGGTCTAAAAGTTTACCAAAATAAGGCCATGGGTGTTAGGCGTTCATCCTGCCAAAAACTTGGCTTTCTAACGAATCCCACTTAGCGCTCTCGTTATCAAACGAACAACTAATGAAATCAAAAGTTGCACGTGATTGTGCACTTTGACCTATTTTGTAAAATGCATTGACTGTATAAGGCTAGTGGAGTGGAGTAAAAGTATAAAGTCTCACCCAATATAAATACTTGATATGCTACTTAAGTACAGTAACAAATTACATGTACTTTGTTACTGTCCACCACTGGCGGAATATGAGTTTATTTACTGTGCAGTGGAGTAAGGTAGGGATGTGATGCAGAGAAGTTAATCCCCTCGGACTGCAGACTGTATATGTCTATTGTGCATAGCTTCCCCCGCCGGGGGGACCATTAGGTATACAGCGAGGCTGTCGCCATGGCGCGTAACCCGTGCAACTTTAATCTCGTGGCGCTGGCTTGTTTCTGGGATCACTTCCTGCTCTTTTTTGCAGCAAAGCGACGGATCAGCACATTTCTGTCCCACTTCCTCCGAGGCACAAAGGCATCGGCGAGCTGGCGGCTGTCAAGAAGGATTGGGGGAATACACAATACCTGTCGGCCTGGACCAATGGCCAGAGGGGGAACACTGAAATATCTGCATGAGAGGCGGACCAATCCTCGAGGGCAGCAGTGAGCTTGTTAAAGAGGAGGCTTGGAGAAAAAAAAGGAAAAAAAAACACATAGTCCTGTAGGGGCAAAAGGCAGGGAGGAAGGCCCCTGGGCCTCCTTTCTCATGGTAAACACTTTCCAGAGCCACCAAGCTGCATTGAGGTGCCATGGAGAGGAGTGGCGTCTGCTTTATGGCATGGCAAAAATGCATTGTCCACAGGAGCAATGAATAGGTGCTTTGGAAGGGGAGGGCATGACTTTGACCGTGACATGGGCGGATGGGCGGTTATTTTGCTAGGGAGGGAGAGTGGACCGCTAGCCCTGCCCCCCGGGCCAGGTCTGTGATCCCCACTGAGCACCCACAGCTCAATGGAGGCTGCTACTGTCTGATCCCAGCAGGGCCTTCCATTCAAAGACCAGCCAAACAACCAGTGGAGAGCAGCGGCCATGAAGCTACTTTGAAATGTATGCCCGACTTAAAGAAGTTACATTGATAGGACTGGTGTTATTATTTTTGAGGGAAAGAGAGTCCAACTGTTTTTTTTTCACTCAAGGCAGAGAATTGTTCTCTACAAAGTGATGAAAATGACAAAGACAGCTCTGAGAATAGCTTGCAGACATGGAGGAATTAATTTCACCTGTTGAGACAGACTAGCATAAAAGAACTAAACACGGGCCCTCTTTGAACGGACTCTTAAGAACTTAGGAGCCGCAGGCCTATGAAGCATTATCCTCTTTTGCTGAATGACATTATAAGAGAAAACAACAACAACATGTTTGTCCATGGCGGATGAACACAGACCATGCAGATGTCTCAGGCTGCGCTGGAGACAATCAGCTCCTGACTTTTGCTCGTTTTGCGCGAGAAAAGCGACAGCGGTAATGCATGGGAGAGGGATGAGCAGTATCATGACTTAAGCCACTTAACCGTCCCAATGGTCGCCTGCTAATGAGCTAAGAAGCTTCTGGGGAATCATACTAATGAAAGGCTCTCAAAACATAGGCCAGATGACACACAGACGATGGACTGCAGGCGAGCCCATTGATCAGTGGCACTCTGGAGAGATGGAGCTCATAACACAAGATAATGCGACACCCCAGGGTCAATAACGTCAATACAACACATCTACTGTACCCTACACCCAAAAGGTTCTATTTTAGATAGAAGCATATGGCAGACTATGCCTACAAGTGACGAAATATTAATCAAATACTGTCAACAGGAGTTCAGGGTGAGGAATGGAGTCGAGACAGAGAGAGAGAGAGAAAGAGCGAGAGAGAGATTATTTTTTGATGACATTGGTACTTATGTATCTTCTATTTCTAGCTGCTGAAACCAGTCCTGTGGATGTCAGAAGGGGCTTCATTTGGACTAATTTGGGGACAAAGCAGGGAGTGAGGCATGCAGTTGCCTAGTGTTATGTTAAGGACTTTTATTTTTCTATTCTTCAATAACCAGTGGGAAGAAGCGATACCTTGTCAGTCAAACTGGTCTCTCAGACGTCAAGAGGTCCCTTTTTTGATGTGCTCCAAAGAGGAATTCCTCACTCTTCACCCACCCACTCAACGCCACTGAATTCCCTTGACTTTATGAATCAGGAGAAGCTGTCACACGAGACAGGAGCCTGAATAGAGTTCCGTCACAGTGGCAAGCGAGATCAATGCTGTTATTTTACGTGGATGATTCCGTCACTAAGGCAACTAAGAATGCTCCTCTCTCTACCCAGTCTTACATCTTATGTGTCAGTGACTATTGCCATGAAGTCTTTCTTTTTGGGCTCTGAAAATGAAAAAAAATGTAACAGGCTATACCTTGCTGTTCTGCAGCAGCAAATAAGGCAAAGCTTATTCTCACACATCCACCTCAACATGTGGAGACAGTTTAATAGAAAGAAAGGACACGTAGAAAGAAAACAGCCACTGCTGGCTAAAAAAACGTTCCGATGATGAAGATAAAGTCACTCTTTCTCTCTGACTGTCTCTCTCACGCTCTCTCTCTCTCTCATCAGCATGTCTGCCCTCTTTTTCCAGTAAGCTGCCGATCTGTGTTGGGGAACAATGAATGCAAGCTTCCTCCAGATCATCTGCCTACACCATCAGCTCTTCAAGGACCATTAGTCAGAGCAGAGGGAGGCTTCAGCCTTCGCAGCCCGGGATGGGCATCTATTAGCTGGGCCAGTTCCTGACACCTCCCCTCTAGTCCCCAGTCTCATTCTCAGCACCCCCTATTTCCACCAGTTAAAAGGTTGGAAACAGTCAATATTATATATATATAGATATTACATTTTTTCACCTGAACCTGACTGCACAGGGGGAAGGGTGGATAATGGGGTCAGAGAAATGAGAATTGCTGAGAGCTGAGGACAAATCAGGAGGTGAGGACCTCAGAGGTCTCAAAGGGCCTGTAACACCTTCCAAAGCAATATAACTCACCAATATAACTCACAGCCCATGTCACTCACAGACTGCTTTCTCAGAAGCACTGCTCTGCAAAGTGACCATTACTACAAATGAATTCATTTAACACAATGTTGTTGCTCTGGATGGAAAGGTATTTCTTTAAGGTTGGAATTGTGGTTACGGACACCCTGCTGTTGCTTTGTCTGTGTGATCAAAAGGGATTGCCATATTTCAGGGGAGCATCAGCAGAGAGAAGGTGTTTCATGAATACCATCCCATTCCCCTTCAACCCAGTGACCCTCACATCCCACTCTCTCAAACCAGCCCGGTGAACTGAGAGTCCACCAGTAAAAGGCCATCTCCTGGGGAACACTAGAACCCTGAACGGTGCGATTGAAAGAGAATGTGGGCAGCACTTAACATTTACTATTTTATTGCCGTGAAAAATCGCTAGGGGAATGAAAGTCCATAAAGAGGCACCTTCAGAGGCGTTAGTCACTCTGTAAAAATGTTAGCACAACAAAAAGGTGCAGGGCCACCTACTGTGGCTTGCTGATTGTTTGGGGAAAGATTAGGTGAGAAGATACTGAGAGAATAGAAAATGAGGTTTTCAAGGTAGGATGCAGATCACTGAGAAGGAATGTTTGACTTCAATGGCCCACACATTGGTTTATTAATAACCTAGCAGATTGAATTGGATGTGGATTAAAAATATGCTAACATAAATAAGGGAAACTCGTGAAAACAAAAACAGGCACAAATTCAATTGGTCACGCACCCACGAATACCAAACACATCTGTCAGAAAGGCTTACAGTCAGAGTCGAAAGCAAAAGTGAGAAACCCACTTGCTGCAGTTTTTCTCTCTTCCCTGTAATCCTTTACAAAGACTTCAAAGAGATTTGGGCGAATGAGACAGATTCCATAGGGGAGTATCAGAGAGCCTGTCAGCGCTGACGACTTTGAAATGCCTGTTGGCTGCCCGGCAGAGCCAAGACTCGGGGCCAAAGGTCAGGTCCGGTTCTGAGGCAGGAAGCGGAGTGAGTGGGCCTGGGGTTAATATCAGGGCCTGACCAGTGGGAGGGAATGTCTGCTCCCATCCAAAGGGCAGCCAGGGAACAGACAGCGGCAGACGCAGCACCAGTGAAATGAGATGAATAAGGCTTCTCAGTCAAACTTACTTACTGACCTCTCACAAATGTTTGCACACAAAGTTCCAAGACTACACGGGGATACAGCGCACATCACTCCAGTCCCGTGAGCCCTGGGTTTTATTCGCAGACATTTGACAGGAAAAACTCTTTAAACTTTGACACAAAACTCTTACTTACTACAAAACTTTTAGGACAAATGCAGACGCCAAGCCCCTGGCTAAATAGGAATGCATTAGGGTTTGTATCATAGCGCTCACTCAGGCCATAAAAATGGAAATGTGTCTTCATCATACAGATCCATTATAGATTACGCCCAAACATGTTAGCCTGAACATGTACAATCAAATAAAACAATAATCACACCTCACTCCCATGCACACACACACACACACACACACACACACACACACGCATACACACAAATGTGCACACACCATTTTTTCTCTGGATGCTTCCACAGCATATTTATGGCCTCATTTGAATGTTTATGGTCTACCGGCTCACACACCCTCGCCTCTGGGCTGATGGACACGCACCTTTAAAAGGCCCAACCTCATGACAGTTCACATCAAGGCTGTCACTGGGATCCTATGCTAAGCAGTGGTCATAAGGGAAAGGTCTGGTTCAAGGCCTTTTGATAAACGGGAATATTCAATGAAGAGATGCAGGTAACTCTGGCAGCCATTTTGTTGGGTTTATCTGTCACAGTGGAGTCTGGGGAGATTAGGGTGCCTCTCTGATTTATCAGCCTCTCCCAGGACTGGAGTTTGGGTACGTGGGAACCAGTAATCCCGATGAGTCCGACTCCAGGCGCCAAAGACTTAATTGGATTTTTGGAGCATGGAAAATCCAATCAGGACAAACCCAGCTCAGTTAACGTATACCAGTTAAGGTGGAACCACTGCTGATGAAGTCATCTACGCTAACACAAACAAACACTCTATGCAAGTAAAGGGTGATCTGTTGGAAAGGCAGGCACACCTGCACACCACTGCCAACCGGCTCTATAATCAAAGGCCTAAAGTGGACGACCAGAACAATGCACACCCAAAATCTGAACCACATATAAGAGCATTTGCCAAGTGCTCACAACAGCTCTCTAAAAGTATATTGCAGATCTCAAATTCCATATTGCCGATCTCACAAAGATGTTCTCTTTGTCAGCAAACAATGATACAGGTATTAAATACGGCGACAGCACAACACAAAATGCTGCTTGTCAGATACCTGGTACAGCGGGAGGTCACATTTCAGGAAAACCAGACAATCTCCAGTTACCTTGGCCGGGGTGTGGACCTACTCTTTTTTATTGCAATGATAATAGAAGCAAAGGCTTGTGGTTTGTGGAGAAACTCCAGGCAAGAGTGATTACAAATGTTTGATCTACAGTGGAGAAAACAGATATAAATGGAAACAGGACAGGCTTTGATGATAATATACTTGGCAAGTGCAAGATGCTATGAGTGTGGCTAAAGAGTATTCAAGGCACTGCGGGATATGCCCAATCTTAAGAAACCTTCACATTTAAAGAAAACAACAATCTTTTGCAGTGCATTTCCTGCCAAAATCCAAACAGAGCTACATTTTTGTCTCTGGGGCAGTGGCAGACAGTGACAAACGACAAAACCACCACTCCATCATCTGATGCCCATACTCTCTTGGTAGGGAAGAGAGCCAAATTGGGGATTTCCTGATTTTTGTTCAACTAAAGGAGCTAAAAGGGGATGGAAAAAGTGGTGCGGATAAGAGGGTAATCTCTCTGAGAGGTGATTGCTCCTTTATCTGACAAGATCAGCCATAAGCCCAGATTCCAGAGAGAGAGAGAGAAAAAAAAAAGATTCCATAAATTGGTATTCATGCCAAATATATGAAGGATCTGATGCACTGATACTATGGCTGCAAAATATACTTGCCTTTCATATATGCAAATTAGCATACTTCCATCTCCAGCTGATAGCCTGATGTATATACCACTCGGGGAGTCTTTAATTCACATGCTATATTCTTTTCAGTGCTTACATCAGGCTCGTTATTGGGTAAACATGCAAGCATGCTGTGATAAAAAAGGTTCAAGCATAAACGGGCACCGATTCCCAAAATCAACAGCCTTGCAATTCCATGCTGAGTTTCTTGTCCACCGGATGACAACATCAGCAGCCGCTGTCACATCTACTCACCATTAGCCCGTCCTCACGCAAGCAAGGGCCCACAGCAGAGATGCACAACAACACAGCACTGAACTGAGTTGACCTGGACATATCCACAGTATTCTTGCTGGGTTTTAGACACTTTTACTTTTTTGGGGGAGGGGAGAGATATGCAGGAGTGACCTAGGTCCCTGTTACACGTTGCCCCGAGTGACAAACGTATCCGCCACAGTATCAACACACAATGGGAGTTCTGTCATTGCGTGTGTGTGTGTCTGTGCAGAGAGAGAGAACAACTGAGAGAAAAGGTTGAGAAGGAGGAGGAGGAGGAAGAGGAGGAGGAGGAGGAGGAGGGGCAGGTGCCCCCAGGGCCCAGTAAACCTCACAGACACGTCCATTAGCACGGCTTTCCAATGGACTCACTGTGACTCCCACTATGACAACCGCAAAGAGGGATGCCCACCCATGGCAGTGATCACTGACCCGTGTCAAATATAGGATGAATATGCTATATGTCTTTAATAACTCATGTATAGTAAAGCTTGTGTGAAGCCTGAGAATGAACATGGCGGGAATTCTTGGTCTCTATTTAGTTTTTAAGAAAACAACTGTTCCATTGATAGTTAAATGGTATGAAATGAGTTTACTCTTTGTTTTAGAGTGAATTTGAGTTCATTTAGGATGATTGGTTTGATCAACTCACTAAGGGAGAAGAGCCCATCTGTAAAATAATGAGAACTCTGACTGTGGAGACATGGTTATGGCAGTCCCATTCACACTCTCTTCACCCTCCATCTCAATCTCCCCCTCTCTCTCTCTCTCCCTCTCCCTCTCTCTCTCTCTCGGTTTCCATCTCGCTCCCCCTCAGCTGCAACCATATTTCCCCAAGCCGAATCAATTACATTTAATCACCACACTCTGCCAGCCCTTCCCCAGTTTAATTTAGAACAAGGCCTTCATCGACAGAAAATTATTTTATGGAGGCTTCTGATGGCTCTATTTGTGTTTGACAAACAGCACCAAAAATAAACTGTGAGCAAGATTCAGCCCAAGGCATCACTCACCTCCATGGTAATATAATTCTCAGCCCTTTTTGACATCGCACTAAAAATAAAAAGCGTGAAAACAAACTTGAGAGCAGTAACAGGAGTGTCTTAACCATTTCAGAATGACAGATGCAGATAATGCCTTACCTGCTTATACCTACCCCTGTTACATGAACTAAGGATCCCCTTCATTCAGGCACACACACACACACACACACACACACACACACACATAAACAAAAAAACAAACCATGTTAGGGAAAGCCCTTCCTGGAGATGAGGCTAGATGACTGACTGACCGGCTCACTGGCAGCCAACCTACTTCCCCTCACGCCAGAAGCTGGTGAAAGTGTTATCAGCCGCGGCCCTTTTTCAAATTGAGTCGCCAAGCGAGAGGCCCAGGCCTTGCCTCCACTTCATGGAGCAAGCAGGCTGAGCCACCAGGGCCAGCTGTGGGCATTATCTAACAGACAATGCCATTCTTTCAGCTGCCCATGGAGCCAGTCTTCAGAGAGAAAAAAAGCCAGCAAAGAAGCCCCCTTTCTGTTGGGTCAGCCATAGAGGAGATTATACAGATTTCAAATCCACTGGAGCTGTGGCTGCCAAATGGTCTCTTCAAAACAATAAAGGGGGTAAACAGCCACAGTCACAAATGGCTTTTGTTCTTGGTTGATTTCATTAAAAGATTTGTACAAACGCAATTTTCGGAGAGCCGCCGGAACTCAAAATATTGCAACTTTGTAATTCTATGTGGACAAAACAGAGTACTTTAGGTTCATTTGACATGGATGGAAAGACAAAGAGGGAACGAACAGATGTGGAAAAGCTCAGCCAAAACTGCAATTTGTGAGAAAACAAATAATTTAGAGATGTTCAAATATTTCCAGTGTGTGTGCAACTCATAGAATGTGTACAGAGTTTACAGTAGCATGGTTTTCAACAACATTGATCATAGCCTAATGATGAGCCTGTGATGTTTTTTTTCCGTATAGAAATATGTAAATCCCCTTGTGTAAACAATTCTCACAGTGGGCATGAAAAACATCCTACAAAAACAGAGAGAGAGAGAGAGAGAGAGAGAGAGAGAGACTTCCCCTCCCTCGTGGAGTCTCTCCCTGAGCTAGAGCTTCCAAAAAGGAGAAGAATTTGTCATAGCTGACAGAGTGAATTAGACTCTAAGAAAACACTTCTAATGCTTATTGTCCAGATCCAGGAACTCATTGGTTCATTCAAATATCTCCTACCATGTGACTCTCCCAGACCCATCTGATTGGAGCATAGAAACTAAGGGGCGTGGGTTTTGCTGCACTAATTTCATGAATCTAATGGGTTTTTGACCTCAATCTCTCCTAATCATTTTGAAGCCTAGACAAAGATTATGCGGGTATAGATTATGCTTTTAAACAACATGTAGCATAAGATCAGCTAGATAACACCACCATAATGAGCGCCATTGTTTTCCATCAACGTAAAGACAAGAAGATGGGCATTTTGCTATTGTAAACGGCTGACAGTTATCAGCTCGAACGCCATGTGGTTTTGTCTTTCAGTTCTCTTATGATCCTGGAGCTGATCTGGGGAGGTTTCTGGAAAATAAATAGAGAGAAGCCCAGTGGTCTCAGGGCTAGAGAAAGGGGATGGTGTGCCAAGCTGTCATCCCCTCTGGATTAGGAACCCCCTTGCTCTTGAACTGCTAACATGTTCTTTGGTCCAACTACACACCAACGCACACACACACACACACACACACACGCACACCCACATGTACACAAAGCGATGATAACACACAGTGTGTCATATCTTTCTGCTTCACAACTCAAACACATTATACTCCCTATGACATCAACTGCCATATGGACAGGTTATTTATCTTCTCAACAGCCAGCCACTCCTGAAAAAAATTCTCTTTGATGTGCCTAGTCTACTTAACAATGAAAAAATTTTATCACTTAAGCTTAAAAGCATCAAAGCATGAAACCATATTTTTAACCCCTTATGCACACACTACATACACTGTCTTACGACAAATACTTCTATTTACAAACAGCTTCAGTGATGTTCCATTGACAGCTACAAGAACTGAAGAGCTTGGCAAACAGTCGTTCGCTCATTTCGCACAATTACAAGTGGAGGCTGTGCCTGAGCGATTCGGGGCTTGGACTTTCTTTGGCATGCTTGGACTGTAAATCTCCAGTGTGAAAGCCAGGCTGAGGGTGGCGGCGGAGTGTTTGCGGAGCAATTAAACAACACAAGTGGGCCGAGCCACTATGCCAACATCAGAAATCAGGAGAACTGTGAAGGAGGGACTGAGGGGTTTGGGAGGTAGGGGGGTTGGGTGGGGGGGTGGTCATGCCTTAAGATTATGCAAATGTGAGGCGGCTGCTGGAGGTTTATGCTCATTCTAAAGCTCTTCATCTAAGCCTCCCACTGCCTGTCTCACTCCCTCTCTCAAACACACAAACACACAGGCACAGAACTATCCAAGAAACCCCCTCTTCCTTTCATGCTGCGGGGTAGAGCTGACAATTTAGGCCTCAGCTGACTTTTAGCCATTAGCTTGCCCCTAACACATCTGTCCCCGAGAGGTTGGTTAGAGTGCTTGTCAGTCAAGGAGGTCTTAAGAGAAAGCGAGGGAGTAAAACAGTGGATGAAAAAGAGAGAGAGAGGGGAGGGAAGGAAAGAGTGAGAGTGTGTGTGTGTGTGTGTGTGTGTGTGGAGGTGGGGGGGTGTAAAACGGAGGACGAGCGCAGGAGAGAGAGAGCACTGA